>CALYLW010000312.1:643565-963607 GCA_944989445.1 Ampullaceana balthica | reverse complement strand
ATCGTCTTTATAATAATTTGCCCAATCCATAATCGCTTCAATAACTATTTCTTCTGAGGACACAACAAGGTCCTGTCTTTTTACTATTGCCAACACTTCAGCGGAAGACAATTTCATAAACCCTGGCGTTCTTCTAATTGTGTTGAAATTGTCGGAAATGAATTTTTTGCGTTACCTCCAAAACTCTTTTTGATCCAAACACTTTTCCACATTCCTTGAATTCCTCAAAATTATCAATCTCAATGAACTCGCTTGCCAACTCTTCACAAACTGCGACCAAAAAATCAATTTGCAGCATATGTGCAGCTTTCCAAACATCAATGAAATTACTCTTTGTCAATACATCCCGTCCTGTATATAACACTGTAAGAATCGATTGAAAAGTGTCCTTTGAAATGTCTTGTAGTTTAGCTAAACCTTCCTTTTCTTCTTTCATTCCTGATTTAAACATTCCCAGAAACACAGGGGAACATGCCCCAAGTAGAAATCGATGACAATGGAAAAGTTCGTCATCTACGAGTACTTTGAAGTCCTGCAGATCCCGCTCTTCCCATAGTGTTTTGATGCAATTCATGACGCCGATTGCACACTTTTGGTCTATGCTCATGTTCATGGTGGTTTAATGGTGCGTCCTTTATTGACAGAAACACCTAAAAGTAACTTTAAATTGTTAGTATTGTGTAACAAAAATTACATTCCTAAATGAAATTAACCAAATTAACCAAATTAACCAAAATCATATGAACTTTTATAATGCAACTCAAAACACAACACACACACACACACACACACGCACGCTCTCACACACACACACACACATATGACAAAACGCATAAAAGATAGACAACATCTCGAAATAGATAATACACGTCAAACGACATGAAAGTTGCATAGGCCATAACGAAGCCACACTCAGAAGAACTAGTTCGTTCAGACAAAACATATGAATCTATCCCATTAAAAAATTTTTTTTTATTTAACCGTTACATAACCTGTAATATTTTATGAATACATTATTGTTTGTAAAATTATTTTTCTCGACTATACTTTTCTTTTAGTTTTTTTAAGGGAACGGTGAGCTATTGAACAATTTTAAAGGGACGCCCCCCTTCCCCCCCCCCACATGCACGAAATAAAACATTCATAAGAACCCTTCGGCTAGTCCAAGTTTATTTGAAAATGAAAGTAACGTAACTATACTAATGACTATGATATTTTCTAAATAGAATCAAAAGAAACATTTATTTAACGTGAAACGATTGTAAATGTAATTGTAGATGTCGTAAATGTACGTGACGTTTAAAGCAGAGACAAACTGAGCAGAGTTTGCTGCAGAAAATCAAAAATTGTACAAAATGTTTTAACGCTAATTAAGTTATTAAAAATTGTAATAAATAGTATACTTACAGTTATTTACTACGCTAAATATCTTTACGATATAATCTTTATATAATGAAAATGAAATTTCAGGAAATCTTTTTTTAACTAAGGGAAATCCCACAACTTAGAATACCGTAGAATCCGGGTTCCCAGCCCGTGGGTCGCGACCCCCCTCAACCATCACATTAAATTAATTATTAAACATAATAAAAAAAATTATATTATAAAACTATTTTTTTAAAAAACCTTTTTGAAAATGCCTTTTTAAATTGCATTGGGTCTCGGGTCATATGGCTTTTATAAAAATGGGTCGCCACCCTGAAAAAGGTTGGGGACCTATGCCTTAGAATATTTGTAAAATATCAATTGCGAATGTTGAGAATAAATTTTAAATGTCTTCAATGAAATATGTGTATTTCAAAAGATATGTCCGGCACACCTGTCATTGTAATTAACTAGCTGCGAGCCATTAATTTAAATTTCTTCGAAACTGAAGAAAAGTTAACCCATGTCAATAAAACGAAACAAACGGTAAATATTTCAAAGTTGCCTATACGCTATGGAACAGTTCAACGTTTTTCCCCTATCCTTTTGATGTTTTTCATATTTAAAAAAACAGTTGTTTTTCCAAAGTAAAAAGTGCAGGTTATAAATAAAGAAATTAAAGTATTCTCTTTATCCTATGACTTCATTTTTAAGGTCACTAGAGAGACTTGTGTGTTATAGTGTTAATATTACTGAACTTTTGTGTTGTTTGATCAAATTTTATATCTCACATTAAATCCCACAATCGATCACAATAAATATCAATAAAACTTAGAGTTCTGAGTCCCCCTGTGTGACTATTTAGTTTGTGACTAAAAAATTATTTGCTGCTTTTTCATGCGAGATTCTACATTCCTCACTGCAGCTGTGCCTCATTCTTTTTAAAAAGTTTTTTTTGTTCATTTTATATTATCATAGATGATTAAGTTTCAAAAATGAAAAAGAGGAAATTGAATAACATTTCGTTTTAAAAACACATGTGTACAGTGTCTCGACTTTGCTATAATTTCCTAAAGTTCTGGCCTGTAGAATGATTAATGGTCGACAAAACTGAAATGGAACTCTGAATAAATCAATGAATTTCTTATATTAACTTTCACTATTTAAAGAGATGTAAAATTCTAGAAATTCAAGGAATATTTCAGACAAAATTTCCATTAACTCCTGTATATATCTTTAAACATAGACCTTACACGACTTATTATGAAACAACACATTTGAAATTCAAAATACACGTTTTCGAAATAGTATTTCACATAAAGATCAAGTCGTAGGTTTATCATATTTTAAGTGCATCCTTCCTAGAAAATCTCTGAGCATCAATCCAAACGAAAAGCACTATTTGTTCCTCCTTGATGTATGTTCCCTCTATACATCCATTCCCCACAACGATGGCCTTCTGGCTGTGCAATACTTTTTGGACAGACAACCTCACCCCAATATACCTACACACGCCTTACTACGGTTGGCGGAATTGGTCCTAACCCTCACCTCGTTTGAGTTCAATGGCCAGTTCTTTGACCAAATCAGTGGGGTCGCCATGGGGACTAAAATGGGACCAAGCTATGCTTGCTTGTGCATGGGCCATTTCGAGCACAGAGTGGAAAAAGAATACACTGGTCGCCTCCCCGAATTCTATAAGAGATATATTGATGACGGCATTGGGGTAACTCCTATGGAAAGGAGTGAACTTGACACGTTCATCAACTTTGTTGATTCTTTCCACCCCTCCATTAAGTTCACTCACACGATTTCCGAACTATCGGTTAATTTCCTGGACATTACTGTAACTCTCCAGGAAAACTGCCTCCTCACTTCGGCCTACTTCAAACCTACGGACAGCCACTCTTACCTACTCTATCCCTCGTCTCATCCCAAATCCTGTAAGGATTCTATTCCCTTTTCACAACTTCTGCGCCTCCGTAGGCTGTGTCAATCTAATGAGGACTTTTTGGACGTGACCACATGGGCGTCGATGACATGTCTGTCACCGCCTTGGTTTCCTGTACAAACACACCCGGCCGGGTCAGTCTGGAGAATAGACTAATCCATGAGTATGAGTTGATATACAAAAGGCAATCACTCAATTAATTTTGTAAGAAAGAAAAGTTTCAAAATCATGTCTGAAGCCAAGTGTTTATAATAAATTGTGAACATTGTTTATGCCAAATAAAAATAAAGGGACGAAACGTAAACATATGCTTTAACTTCTTTAAAAATGTATAAAAAAATTTTCGCAACGACTTAAGTTAGCAGTATCCTGGATTTTTTGTTGTTGCCTTTTTACTTTACATTTATTACTTTTTTTTTGCTTCTACACACGTTTAAATAAGAGTGGACTCAAATGTGGGCATGTTTGTTGTTGTGTCGTAAAAGACAAAATGTGCATAGATATTCAGTGAAACAAAGAAAATTAAAGTAGTATTAATATTTACAATTTTTCACCCTCACCTTGTCTGAATTACGATTGTATAATATATTATTTCACAATTTTTAATTACATATATTAATTAAAAAATATTTTAAAAATGACTTTGGATGGGAAGTTACTGATTTTAGAGGAAAAAGTCCGAGATCTATTGTATTTTATTATTTTTTTGGGTCATACCATTTCACGAAAAAGCTCCGAAACTGAGCTCCAAAATTGGAAAAGCACTTTCACTCAATATAAAGGTGATCCGCCACTGGCTATAAGTAATGTTTGTGATTAGAGTCAAACTTTGGCTTATTGAGTTAGAAGGGGGAGACTGGTTGGGTAGAGACTTCAGCAAATTTTACAAACTTTCTTTTTTAAAGCTACAGACAGATCATGTGCATATGGAATGGAAATCAGCTCAAAGATTTGGTTAACACTTCAGTTGCCAGTAGGACAAACATAATGAAACAACAAAAGGTGGAGGAGGTACATAACTTTAAATACCTAGGAGTCATTATATCTAGTGATGGTACCTTTGATGCTGAATTTCGAGCTAGAATTGGGTCGGCAATTGCAGCAATGACGAAGTTAACCAAAATATGGAACAGCAAAAACATGAGCCTTCCAAAAATGCTCAGGCTTTACAGAGCTCTCGTTCAAACTATTGTCTTTTATGGATGTGAGATCTGGACACTATTGGCAACCACTGAAAGCAAGCTGCAGGCATTTAAAAACAAATGCATGAGAAAAATTCTCCAGACTCGTATCTAGAACACAAGACCAGTTAATATAAATGGGACAGAATAAACTCTATGGTTGCCAAGAAACTAGTATAAAAACAATTAAGAGACGTAAGATGGCATGGTCCGGTCTTGTACTGCGACATGATACCCTGACAAAAATCATCCTTCAAGGCACCATAGAAGGGGGACGGCGAAGAGGTCGACAGTTGAAATATTGGCTTGACAACATAAAGGAATGGACAGGGATGAGTTTGAATGAATTATTGGCCGATCAAGATAGACGAATTTGGAGATCGTTGTCTGTTGATATGTCCTTGCGCTCCACCCAACAACCGCAACGGTCACCGGACTGATGATGATGATGATGAAATAACCAGCTTATCAGAGTTCAAATGTCCTTAATGATAAATATTGTGAACTCTACTTTCTACATCTTGAAAACTTACTAAACGTTGTCTCAACATTATTATTTTAAAATACAATATGTTAAATCCATCCAGTCATCGATGTCAAGTATTTATTCCACTAAAAAATTCCAAGTAAAATTTAAAAAATGAAGAAAAAAAAAGTCTGTTATCGTGATTTACTGACGAGTTTTTGAGCACTTTGTGTTGGCATTTTGCTATATATAAGTAGGTTTTAATTGAATTTTGGGCACGCGGCCTTAAAAAGTTTCTCTATCACTGATATAGGACAATGTATGTCATCCAATGCGGTAAATTGATAGTGTCCCCCTTAAGTGAATTTCTTTACGAATTTCTTCACCTTGTTGACATAAATTCACAGCATAAAATGTACAACAACAAAAAGAATTAATTTAAGATGAGAAATAAAGTATGGAAGAACGGTTAAAGCGATAAGTTATTGTTATTTTTACCAAGATTAATGTTATCTAATTTTTTTTATATTCCTGTTTCAAAGCTGAAACTCTGTCAATCATTTCATGTTTATCAAATACTTCCTTGTAGCACGTTCACTTCTAAGTAGAGCCAGATAAGAAGTCTGGTCTAATGTTAGCAAATATTTCCTGTCATTAGGCTACAGATACAGATATCGTAAAAAAGAAATGGAAGTCTTAGCAATAGTATTGGGAGAGATTCTAGGCCCTGTTAAAATGAATTTCATGACTGCTTGAAATTAATATCAGCTGCCTTTATGTAGCATCTAAGCCTTTAGCTTTTAAGCATATATTTAGATTATTGATTAAAGAAGGAAGTTAACTTGAAAAGGACACCCACGTCTCTTCTTCACTTGCTGATATATATTTTTTGTGAGTTAAATATTCCAAAACTTATCTGCCACTTCCTCGTTCGCTGTTACTCTCATCTGGATTTTAAAATGAAAATGACTTTCACAAACAATTTCTCCCTCAGTAGATCAGTTTAAAGGTATTATAACCGAATGTCTTACATAATTAGATAGGCACATGTTAGCATACTTTTCCATATATCTATCACTATCGGTACTCAATAGTAATGATCCCAGTTATACAAAATGTAAAGCCAGGGGCTATCGTTGGTGTATTGATTTTTCTTTTGTGGACCCTTTAAATTTTAAACATATGTTAAAATGGTTTCAATCTGCGTCAAACCAACAAAAAGGTCATTAGTGCATAGGTTGAGAAGTGTAAAGAAGCGCTGGGGCCAGAGCGCACGTATCAGACTTATTAGATAGCGTCTTCAGTCTCATGTCCCCATGCCTCTAAACACAAACCGCCCAAATATTATAATACGCGATTAACAATCTCACCAATAACTTTATGTTACTGAATAAAGTTTTCTTAAGGTCGGTCCACACCTCACAAATGCTTGCGAGCATTTGCCCAAGCATCACACGAACGCACTATTTTATTGGCGAATTTTATAGTGCGTTCGTGTGATGCTCGCGAGCATTTGTGAGGCGTGGGCCGACCTTTACCGTACATCTTACAATAATCTTTCGATGATTTTGTAAAATGCGAAATAGGAAATCTTTAATTATTTGAGTAGTGTTACTTAATCTGATGTCTGGCCTGTGTGATCTCCGCCATTGTCCATGCGATTATATATTTAACGTAGAGTTTAAGCACACGTAAATTTACTGTAAAAGACATAACTTTAACCTGCTGAGAAAATATTCTGATCAAACCCTTTAGGCAATTTTATGTAATCTATCGTTATAATAAACTCATAAAACTATTTTAAAAACAAATTTGTTTTGTCTGACTGCTAAAATCATAGAATAGAATAGGGCCGTACATAAATGACGTCACGCGATTGTACCAGATTTTTGACACCCCCCCTCGTCACACACTTCGTCACAAAAACTTAGACCCCCCTCCAATATTAGGTCACAAAGCTTTGACAAGACATATTTTCTAATTGAAAACAAACATGTTTCTAATATCTTTTTTGACATTTAAATATGTATTTAGTGTAAGTCTGCAATCTATTTAATATTTAATATCGTAACTAGGGATATTCAAGATTCAAATTTTTAAAATTCGGCCAGATTTATGAGATGAAATCCGGCCGGAGCCGAAGCCAGGTCGGATTTGTAAAAATGGCTGGATTCCAGATTTGCCGAAGCCATTATATATATATTACTAGCCGGGTTACCCGGCGTCGCACGATTAAAATAATAGTCAACAGATTTTTTAAAAAATTATTTCAATTCATTCATTGAAAAACAATTTAAAAAATAAATTGAAATGTAATTAAAAATAAGTACATGTAATTTATATATCGTTTATATTAAGGCTTGTCGATAGACTATATTTTTGGTTTTTCCGTCTGGTGCAAAAATGAAAAGATTTGTTGGTGACCCAACTCTAGAACATGCCACATATAGCTGTCCGTGGGCAAAGCATGCTTCCTCAAGTACAATGCCTGCCACTTTTAAAGACTGTCCCTGTGCCTTGTTGATAGACATGGCAAATGCAAGCCTGATTGGAAACTGGAGGCGCTTGAAATCAAAAGGCATATCTGTTGGTATGAGTGGAATTCTTGGGATGAAGACATCTTCTCCTTTGGCGCAGCCTGTCAAAATTGTGGCTTCTATTACATGAGGTAAGAGATGCTTGATGCTCAATCGTGTTCCATTGCATAGTTTAGGGGGATCCAAGTTTCTCAGAAGTATGATAGGAGCTCCGATTTTAAGTTCCAAGTTATGTGATGGCATGCCAGGAGGATCTAATGAATTCAAAAATTCTGTTGGATAGTAAACAGCTTGGGCCGGATCTGTAACCGTATCAATAGATTTGTAGTTTTTTTAAATGCCTGGTAGAAAATTGTGAATTTGAGAATTGATGCTGTTGACACTTGAATTCTTTGGAGCAAGAATGGCCCTTTCGCACAACCACTCAGGATTTTTAAACTGGTCTTGGATGTTTTGAAAAACGGCAAGTTTCAACTCTTCAAGTGACTTTGCTACAGTGCAAAAATTTGATGGGAAAGAAACTGTTCCTGATGCTGGGTCTACCTGCCACTTTCCATCGCCAAGTTGAAGCAATTGATGTGAGAAGTAGCCTGCTGCATTATCTCCATGTAAATGGATTCTCATGTTGGTGGTCAGAGTCATTTTCTTGACCTGTTTCCACAGAGTTGAAGCTTTGAGGAAGGCATTCAACTCATCGCTTGGTGTTGACCTTGGAATGACAGGCAAAGTTTGTCGAAAATCTCCAGCTAATACCACAACTGTTCCTCCCATTAGTTTTGTGTTTCCTTTTAAATCCTGAAGAGTGTTGTTCAAGGCTTCAAGAGCTCGCTTGTGTGACATTGTACACTCATCCCAGACAATGAGAGAACACTGTTCTAGTACCTTGGCCTTTCCTGATCCTTTTGATATGTTGCAGGTTACATTCTCAGAATGGTTCATGTTCAAAGGTAACTTGAAGGCAGAATGAGCTGTTCTACCCCCTGCAAGCAATGTTGATGCTATGCCAGAAGAAGCAACGGCTAGAGCAATATCTTTGTCTCGTCTGATTGTAGCCAAGAGCAAATTGATCACAAATGTTTTACCTGTACCTCCTGGAGCATCAAGGAATATGATTCCACCTTTTTTTGAGGTAACCAGTTCTAAGATGTGAATGTAGGCAGCTCTTTGATCCTCAACTAAACGTGGTTGATTTTCTGAGACATAGGCCATCAATTCATTTGTGTTATAATTTTGTTCTCGTAGAATTTCACTATTCTGAAGATTGTTTTCATTTCTTTGAGGCGTTGGTAACCCAAACTGGTCAAGGTTCCTTCCTGACATTGATACACACAAATCCTCCAACAACATAAGGCACCTGTTGTAAATCTCATTAGAGAACTCAATTAGCAGTGTTTGATTCTCTCTCTTGGTTTGCAACATAATGTCCTCACTCAAATATGTTTTAAATGTATCCCAGAGAGCAAGTGGATTAGAAACAGATCATGTTGTCAGCAAAATTGAAAACAGATGTCTCAAACGGGTAGGTGATTGAGATGTACATGCCTCCTCCATGGTCAAGACCCAATGGTGATCGTTTTCTAGTAGCCCTTGCATTTGGCAAGCTTCCCTAAATGTAGCACACACATGACCATCAACAGTTTTTAAGTCAGTGTAGGATGTTGGTCCTCTAACAACATGAAGTAGCATCCTCAAAAAGAAGCATTCTGCATTAGATGGGTGAACGGTGTACACACGTCCCAATGCATCTGAAGATTTTATCCCTGGATGATATTCAACATCTGCTCCTTGTTTTCGGCGTTTAAATAATTTTTGAGAAGCATTCCAAGTATAGTACCTTGGAACCACACAATAGAGAATGGTTTTTGCAAAGTCGTCTTGTTGGCACAGTTGAAAAAAAGCTGTCAAAGTTGTTCTTGGTGGCTCCAGAATTTGATGATATATATTTTCTTGGTTGAAGTATACTCTTTGCCCATTTTCAAGATGAACACTCAAGTGAACAACTGTTGGATACCGTTCATGAATTTGGAAATTCAAAATTCTCCAGACTGCTTCATTACTGCTGATGTAACGACCCATTAGAAATTTTTGCACCTCATCTGGATTCTCTTGGTTTCCTTCAAGACCAAAAACGGCCTGGTCACTTCCTTTATTGACGTACTTGCAGATGTATTTGATGGCCTTGACAGATTGGCAAGATTCGACATTTATGTGAGCTTGAAACATTTTTGTCAAAATTGGCGTGTAGGGAACCACCCATCTGTTGTCCATTTCTATTTCTTGATATGTTGAACCAACCTTCATTTTGATTTTTGCAGTAAAACCACCATCTCCTGGTTTACGGCGTCTGTACACAGGATAGCCATCTTCACCAGTTTTAGTTTCTTGTATCAAATTCCTTGGATATTTTTTTGAGCATTTCCCATCAACCATGCAAGCAGAGTTTCTGTTCAAGTTTCCACAGGGTCCATGCAGCATATTTTTCACAACAATTTCAAACAAAAAATTATCTTGTGTAGAGTTTGGTATTTCTGCTGAGATTACATTGTCAATTTGATTAGGTCGTAATTTTTTCATCAGCCATATTAGGATGTGTGCATGGGGTAAGCCTCTCTTCTGCCATTCAATTGAGTACATCCAGCATCTCGTTTCACCATAGACATGACTTTTTGTAATGACTCCCATTAATTTTGATAGTTTTCGTTTGAAGACTCTAGCAACCAAATCATGTCGATCCACTGCTGATTGGCCAGGTAAAAGATGAGCCTGAATTTCTTGCCATAGTGGATTGCATGTAAAGGTGATAAACAAATCTGGCCTTCCATAATTTCTGACATAAGTCATAGCATCTTGAGTGTACTCATGCATGTGTCTTGGACTTCCTGTAAATGTTGCTGGCAAGATAACCATTTTCCTCAGATCATTTGGATTGGCATCATTTGCAATGGCATCTCTGAGGTGAATGTAGTCTTCAACTCTCAGCTTCTTTTGATTTAGACGGATGTAGAGCAAGCGTTCACTTTCAATTTTCGCGTACATATCTACGATGAATTGATGGAACAGCTGTCTAAATTTCAAGAGATGGTTATCTTCACCACTGCGAATCATGATTCGATATGCATAAAAGTCCATTGCTGTAACCTTTTTACCCAAAACATTGTTTCCCGTGTCTGGGTTTGTCTGAGGAATGCCAAAGGAGTACCCCATCTTCACCTTGCCAAAACATTAGGGGGTATTGCAGAGCATCATAAGAGCGATGAGTTTCTGCAACTCTTTGGAGAAGGTTGTTTCGCTTTTGAAGGACAATGTCACGTCTGTCAAATTCATTTCCTACCATGACAATGGCCACTTCATCAAATGTTGGTACATTGAACCGCCTTTGGTGTTCATGTCTTGGTGCTTTGTCAGCTCGTATCACAACTTTGTATTCATCAGTTGGCATTCTTTCTAGAGCTGTCTTGAAAATTTGAAGGTAGGCATTGTTTGCATGTAGGAGTTCTTGCAACTCCAAAACAACATTTTGTTGCAAGTCTGGAAAGTTTGCACATCTTTGTTGGACTTCTCTAGCTTGGTCTCCCATGAAATAGATCTGCAGAAACTGAGGTTCGCCTTCAGCTGGCAGCAGAGATCCAGCCCTGTGATAAATTTGGCCTTGAACTTTAAATGTTGGCATGAATCCTTGTTCACGAATTTCTTTGCTGGCACCAAAAGATGTCATTTGAAAGCATGAGTTGTATTTTCTGATGTTGGCTAGGAAGCGTTTAGACGTTTGAGATACACCTTGAAGCAAATGATCAAGTGGCTCAGGTGGATGTTGCAGAGTCTCTAGTTTAACTTTGCCATTTGAACAGCACATTCCAGGGTGCTCATCTTTCCATTTAAATGCACTGCAATGCTTGCAGATCAAGTTCATCTCACCAATGTTGACCTATCATGTTGATGGTATGGAATATCTGGGTCATATTAATGAGCAGCACCGTTTTAGGTCTTGCTGCATTTCATTTCTTCTTCTGTTTAAATTTCCATTTCTCTGGTCTGCAAGTCTTATTTGGGTTTGTTTATTTGTTTCATTTGCTCTTCTCATTGAAGATCTGACTCTTTTTTCATCAAGTCTTGCCTGTGTTTGTTTATTGGTTTCATTAGCTCTTCTGATTGAAACTCTTTCTCTCTCATCATCAAGTCTTGCCTGTGTTTGTTCACTGGTTTCATTAGCTCTTCTGATTGAAACTCTTTCTCTCTCATCATCAAGTCTTGCCTGT
Organism: Ampullaceana balthica; assembly: GCA_944989445.1. NCBI lineage: Eukaryota > Metazoa > Mollusca > Gastropoda > Lymnaeidae > Ampullaceana > Ampullaceana balthica. The sequence continues at coordinate 951,851 of CALYLW010000312.1, read as the reverse complement.
GTTTGTTCACTGGTTTCATTAGCTCTTCTGATTGAAACTCTTTCTCTCTCATCATCAAGTCTTGCCTGTGTTTGTTCACTGGTTTCATTAGCTCTTCTGATTGAAACTCTTTCTCTCTTATCATCAAGTCTTGCCTGTGTTTGTTCACTGGTTTCATTAGCTCTTCTTATGGAACCTCTTTCTCTCTCATCATCAAGTCTTGCCTGTGTTTGTTCACTGGTTTCATTAGCTCTTCTGATTGAAACTCTTTCTCTCTCATCATCAAGTCTTGCCTGTGTTTGTTCACTGGTTTCATTAGCTCTTCTGATTGAAACTCTTTCTCTCTTATCATCAAGTCTTGCCTGTGTTTGTTCACTGGTTTCATTAGCTCTTCTTATGGAACCTCTTTCTCTCTCATCATCAAGTCTTGCCTGTGTTTGTTCACTGGTTTCAGTAGCTCTTCTGATTGAAACTCTTTCTCTCTCAACAGCAAGTCTTGCCTGTGTTTGTTCATTCGTTTCATTTTCTCTATGTAAGGCTTGCTTCTTTGCCGTTTTAGAAACACGACCTAATTGAGTTTTTCTTTTTGGGGGCATGATTTCTCTGAAGAAAGATTGGAACATAATAGCTTATATATTGTTTTAGTGTACAACTGCTTTTAAGTATTTCCCTTTGTTAAACTTTCTTCTTAAATACCATACTGAAGGTTTCCCCCCCCCCTTTTAGCATCAATAAACTTATAAGTAACTTAGATAAATAAGTAACTTATAAGTAAATTATTAAATTAGTTTAAATTTTGCTACCCCATGACTATTTGTTTAATTCGGACACATCAATTGTGTTTGGACATTTGTAAAACAGGTGAAGTGTTAATTTAAGTTTTGGATATATAATTTGTTTAGTGATATTTTGTATTGATTATAAGATCCAAAAAAAAATATTCAGAAGAGATTAATTTAATTTAACCTTCACCGGATCAATAAATATATGTATTTAATTCATCCTTCTTAACATCAATGAACAGATGAATTTAATGTATTCTATTAGCACCACTAAATGGCTGAAAGGTATTAGATAAGCTAGATATAACTTGTTCTACTCCTACTGTCAAGTGCGTAGCGAGCTGAGGTACTGTGAGATATATCGTGAGATGCGTCGCGCTACCGATTTACAATAACTACGTGCCTGCACTCGAAACTGTGAGTAGTAAACAAGTTTATATATTAGCTTATCTAATACCTTTCAGCCATTTAGTGGTGCTAATAGAATACATTAAATTCATCTGTTCATTGATGTTAAGAAGGATGAATTAAATACATATATTTATTGATCCGGTGAAGGTTAAATTAAATTAATCTCTTCTGAATATTTTTTTTTGGATCTTATAATCAATACAAAATATCACTAAACAAATTATATATCCAAAACTTAAATTAACACTTCACCTGTTTTACAAATGTCCAAACACAATTGATGTGTCCGAATTAAACAAATAGTCATGGGGTAGCAAAATTTAAACTAATTTAATAATTTACTTATAAGTTACTTATTTATCTAAGTTACTTATAAGTTTATTGATGCTAAAAGGGGGGGGGAAACCTTCAGTATGGTATTTAAGAAGAAAGTTTAACAAAGGGAAATACTTAAAAGCAGTTGTACACTAAAACAATATATAAGCTATTATGTTCCAATCTTTCTTCAGAGAAATCATGCCCCCAAAAAGAAAAACTCAATTAGGTCGTGTTTCTAAAACGGCAAAGAAGCAAGCCTTACATAGAGAAAATGAAACGAATGAACAAACACAGGCAAGACTTGCTGTTGAGAGAGAAAGAGTTTCAATCAGAAGAGCTAATGAAACCAGTGAACAAACACAGGCAAGACTTGATGATGAGAGAGAAAGAGGTTCCATAAGAAGAGCTAATGAAACCAGTGAACAAACACAGGCAAGACTTGATGATAAGAGAGAAAGAGTTTCAATCAGAAGAGCTAATGAAACCAGTGAACAAACACAGGCAAGACTTGATGATGAGAGAGAAAGAGTTTCAATCAGAAGAGCTAATGAAACCAGTGAACAAACACAGGCAAGACTTGATGATGAGAGAGAAAGAGTTTCCATCAGAAGAGCTAATGAAACCAGTGAACAAACACAGGCAAGACTTGATGATAAGAGAGAAAGAGTTTCAATCAGAAGAGCTAATGAAACCAGTGAACAAACACAGGCAAGACTTGATGATGAGAGAGAAAGAGTTTCAATCAGAAGAGCTAATGAAACCAGTGAACAAACACAGGCAAGACTTGATGATGAGAGAGAAAGAGTTTCAATCAGAAGAGCTAATGAAACCAGTGAACAAACACAGGCAAGACTTGATGATGAGAGAGAAAGAGTTTCAATCAGAAGAGCTAATGAAACCAATAAACAAACACAGGCAAGACTTGATGAAAAAAGAGTCAGATCTTCAATGAGAAGAGCAAATGAAACAAATAAACAAACCCAAATAAGACTTGCAGACCAGAGAAATGGAAATTTAAACAGAAGAAGAAATGAAATGCAGCAAGACCTAAAAGGTGCTGCTCATCAATATGACCCAGATATTCCATACCATCAACATGAAAAGGTCAACATTGGTGAGATGAACTTGATCTGCAAGCATTGCAGTGCATTTAAATGGAAAGATGAGCACCCTGGAATGTGCTGTTCAAATGGCAAAGTTAAACTAGAGACTCTGCAACATCCACCTGAGCCACTTGATCATTTGCTTCAAGGTGTATCTCAAACGTCTAAACGCTTCCTAGCCAACATCAGAAAATACAACTCATGCTTTCAAATGACATCTTTTGGTGCCAGCAAAGAAATTCGTGAACAAGGATTCATGCCAACATTTAAAGTTCAAGGCCAAATTTATCACAGGGCTGGATCTCTGCTGCCAGCTGAAGGCGAACCTCAGTTTCTGCAGATCTATTTCATGGGAGACCAAGCTAGAGAAGTCCAACAAAGATGTGCAAACTTTCCAGACTTGCAACAAAATGTTGTTTTGGAGTTGCAAGAACTCCTACATGCAAACAATGCCTACCTTCAAATTTTCAAGACAGCTCTAGAAAGAATGCCAACTGATGAATACAAAGTTGTGATACGAGCTGACAAAGCACCAAGACATGAACACCAAAGGCGGTTCAATGTACCAACATTTGATGAAGTGGCCATTGTCATGGTAGGAAATGAATTTGACAGACGTGACATTGTCCTTCAAAAGCGAAACAACCTTCTCCAAAGAGTTGCAGAAACTCATCGCTCTTATGATGCTCTGCAATACCCCCTAATGTTTTGGCAAGGTGAAGATGGGGTACTCCTTTGGCATTCCTCAGACAAACCCAGACACGGGAAACAATGTTTTGGGTAAAAAGGTTACAGCAATGGACTTTTATGCATATCGAATCATGATTCGCAGTGGTGAAGATAACCATCTCTTGAAATTTAGACAGCTGTTCCATCAATTCATCGTAGATATGTACGCGAAAATTGAAAGTGAACGCTTGCTCTACATCCGTCTAAATCAAAAGAAGCTGAGAGTTGAAGACTACATTCACCTCAGAGATGCCATTGCAAATGATGCCAATCCAAATGATCTGGGGAAAATGGTTATCTTGCCAGCAACATTTACAGGAAGTCCAAGACACATGCATGAGTACACTCAAGATGCTATGACTTATGTCAGAAATTATGGAAGGCCAGATTTGTTTATCACCTTTACATGCAATCCACTATGGCAAGAAATTCAGGCTCATCTTTTACCTGGCCAATCAGCAGTGGATCGACATGATTTGGTTGCTAGAGTCTTCAAACGAAAACTATCAAAATTAATGGGAGTCATTACAAAAAGTCATGTCTATGGTGAAACGAGATGCTGGATGTACTCAATTGAATGGCAGAAGAGAGGCTTACCCCATGCACACATCCTAATCTGGCTGATGAAAAAATTACGACCTAATCAAATTGACAATGTAATCTCAGCAGAAATACCAAACTCTACACAAGATAATTTTTTGTTTGAAATTGTTGTGAAAAATATGCTGCATGGACCCTGTGGAAACTTGAACAGAAACTCTGCTTGCATGGTTGATGGGAAATGCTCAAAAAAATATCCAAGGAATTTGATACAAGAAACTAAAACTGGTGAAGATGGCTATCCTGTGTACAGACGCCGTAAACCAGGAGATGGTGGTTTTACTGCAAAAATCAAAATGAAGGTTGGTTCAACATATCAAGAAATAGAAATGGACAACAGATGGGTGGTTCCCTACACTCCAATTTTGACAAAAATGTTTCAAGCTCACATAAATGTCGAATCTTGCCAATCTGTCAAGGCCATCAAATACATCTGCAAGTACGTCAATAAAGGAAGTGACCAGGCCGTTTTTGGTCTTGAAGGAAACCAAGAGAATCCAGATGAGGTGCAAAAATTTCTAATGGGTCGTTACATCAGCAGTAATGAAGCAGTCTGGAGAATTTTGAATTTCCAAATTCATGAACGGTATCCAACAGTTGTTCACTTGAGTGTTCATCTTGAAAATGGGCAAAGAGTATACTTCAACCAAGAAAATATATATCATCAAATTCTGGAGCCACCAAGAACAACTTTGACAGCTTTTTTTCAACTGTGCCAACAAGACGACTTTGCAAAAACCATTCTCTATTGTGTGGTTCCAAGGTACTATACTTGGAATGCTTCTCAAAAATTATTTAAACGCCGAAAACAAGGAGCAGATGTTGAATATCATCCAGGGATAAAATCTTCAGATGCATTGGGACGTGTGTACACCGTTCACCCATCTAATGCAGAATGCTTCTTTTTGAGGATGCTACTTCATGTTGTTAGAGGACCAACATCCTACACTGACTTAAAAACTGTTGATGGTCATGTGTGTGCTACATTTAGGGAAGCTTGCCAAATGCAAGGGCTACTAGAAAACGATCACCATTGGGTCTTGACCATGGAGGAGGCATGTACATCTCAATCACCTACCCGTTTGAGACATCTGTTTTCAATTTTGCTGACAACATGCTCTGTTTCTAATCCACTTGCTCTCTGGGATACATTTAAAACATATTTGAGTGAGGACATTATGTTGCAAACCAAGAGAGAGAATCAAACACTGCTAATTGAGTTCTCTAATGAGATTTACAACAGGTGTCTTATGTTGTTGGAGGATTTGTGTGTATCAATGTCAGGAAGGAACCTTGACCAGTTTGGGTTACCAACGCCTCAAAGAAATGAAAACAATCTTCAGAATAGTGAAATTCTACGAGAACAAAATTATAACACAAATGAATTGATGGCCTATGTCTCAGAAAATCAACCACGTTTAGTTGAGGATCAAAGAGCTGCCTACATTCACATCTTAGAACTGGTTACCTCAAAAAAAGGTGGAATCATATTCCTTGATGCTCCAGGAGGTACAGGTAAAACATTTGTGATCAATTTGCTCTTGGCTACAATCAGACGAGACAAAGGTATTGCTCTAGCCGTTGCTTCTTCTGGCATAGCATCAACATTGCTTGCAGGGGGTAGAACAGCTCATTCTGCCTTCAAGTTACCTTTGAACATGAACCATTCTGAGAATGTAACCTGCAACATATCAAAAGGATCAGGAAAGGCCAAGGTACTAGAACAGTGTTCTCTCATTGTCTGGGATGAGTGTACAATGTCACACAAGCGAGCTCTTGAAGCCTTGAACAACACTCTTCAGGATTTAAAAGGAAACACAAAACTAATGGGAGGAACAGTTGTGGTATTAGCTGGAGATTTTCGACAAACTTTGCCTGTCATTCCAAGGTCAACACCAAGCGATGAGTTGAATGCCTTCCTCAAAGCTTCAACTCTGTGGAAACAGGTCAAGAAAATGACTCTGACCACCAACATGAGAGTCCATTTACATGGAGATAATGCAGCAGGCTACTTCTCACATCAATTGCTTCAACTTGGCGATGGAAAGTGGCAGGTAGACCCAGCATCAGGAACAGTTTCTTTCCCATCAAATTTTTGCACTGTAGCAAAGTCACTTGAAGAGTTGAAACTTGCCGTTTTTCCAAACATCCAAGACCAGTTTAAAAATCCTGAGTGGTTGTGCGAAAGGGCCATTCTTGCTCCAAAGAATTCAAGTGTCAACAGCATCAATTCTCAAATTCACAATTTTCTACCAGGCATTTCAAAAAACTACAAATCTATTGATACGGTTACAGATCCGGCCCAAGCTGTTTACTATCCAACAGAATTTTTGAATTCATTAGATCCTCCTGGCATGCCATCACATAACTTGGAACTTAAAATCGGAGCTCCTATCATACTTCTGAGAAACTTTGGATCCCCCTAAACTATGCAATGGAACACGATTGAGCATCAAGCATCTCTTACCTCATGTAATAGAAGCCACAATTTTGACAGGCTGCGCCAAAGGAGAAGATGTCTTCATCCCAAGAATTCCACTCATACCAACAGATATGCCTTTTGATTTCAAGCGCCTCCAGTTTCCAATCAGGCTTGCATTTGCCATGTCTATCAACAAGGCACAGGGACAGTCTTTAAAAGTGGCAGGCATTGTACTTGAGGAAGCATGCTTTGCCCACGGACAGCTATATGTGGCATGTTCTAGAGTTGGGTCACCAACAAATCTTTTCATTTTTGCACCAGACGGAAAAACCAAAAATATAGTCTATCGACAAGCCTTAATATAAGCAATATATAAATTACATGTACTTATTTTTAATTACATTTCAATTTATTTTTTAAATTGTTTTTCAATGAATGAATTGAAATAATTTTTTTAAAAATCTGTTGACTATTATTTTAATCGTGCGACGCCGGGTAACCCGGCTAGTAATATATATATAATGGCTTCGGCAAATCTGGAATCCAGCCATTTTTACAAATCCGACCTGGCTTCGGCTCCGGCCGGATTTCATCTCATAAATCTGGCCGAATTTTAAAAATTTGAATCTTGAATATCCCTAGTTACGATATTAAATATTAAATAGATTGCAGACTTACACTAAATACATATTTAAATGTCAAAAAAGATATTAGAAACATGTTTGTTTTCAATTAGAAAATATGTCTTGTCAAAGCTTTGTGACCTAATATTGGAGGGGGGTCTAAGTTTTTGTGACGAAGTGTGTGACGAGGGGGGTGTCAAAAATCTGGTACAATCGCGTGACGTCATTTATGTACGGCCCTATTCTATTCTATGATTTTAGCAGTCAGACAAAACAAATTTGTTTTTTAAAATAGTTTTATGAGTTTATTATAACGATAGATTACATAAAATTGCCTAAAGGGTTTGATCAGAATATTTTCTCAGCAGGTTAAAGTTATGTCTTTTACAGTAAATTTACGTGTGCTTAAACTCTACGTTAAATATATAATCGCATGGACAATGGCGGAGATCACACAGGCCAGACATCAGATTAAGTAACACTACTCAAATAATTAAAGATTTCCTATTTCGCATTTTACAAAATCATCGAAAGATTATTGTAAGATGTACGGTAAAGGTCGGCCCACGCCTCACAAATGCTCGCGAGCATCACACGAACGCACTATAAAATTCGCCAATAAAATAGTGCGTTCGTGTGATGCTTGGGCAAATGCTCGCAAGCATTTGTGAGGTGTGGACCGACCTTAAGAAAACTTTATTCAGTAACATAAAGTTATTGGTGAGATTGTTAATCGCGTATTATAATATTTGGGCGGTTTGTGTTTAGAGGCATGGGGACATGAGACTGAAGACGCTATCTAATAAGTCTGATACGTGCGCTCTGGCCCCAGCGCTTCTTTACACTTCTCAACCTATGCACTAATGACCTTTTTGTTGGTTTGACGCAGATTGAAACCATTTTAACATATGTTTAAAATTTAAAGGGTCCACAAAAGAAAAATCAATACACCAACGATAGCCCCTGGCTTTACATTTTGTATAACTGGGATCATTACTATTGAGTACCGATAGTGATAGATATATGGAAAAGTATGCTAACATGTGCCTATCTAATTATGTAAGACATTCGGTTATAATACCTTTAAACTGATCTACTGAGGGAGAAATTGTTTGTGAAAGTCATTTTCATTTTAAAATCCAGATGAGAGTAACAGCGAACGAGGAAGTGGCAGATAAGTTTTGGAATATTTAACTCACAAAAAATATATATCAGCAAGTGAAGAAGAGACGTGGGTGTCCTTTTCAAGTTAACTTCCTTCTTTAATCAATAATCTAAATATATGCTTAAAAGCTAAAGGCTTAGATGCTACATAAAGGCAGCTGATATTAATTTCAAGCAGTCATGAAATTCATTTTAACAGGGCCTAGAATCTCTCCCAATACTATTGCTAAGACTTCCATTTCTTTTTTACGATATCTGTATCTGTAGCCTAATGACAGGAAATATTTGCTAACATTAGACCAGACTTCTTATCTGGCTCTACTTAGAAGTGAACGTGCTACAAGGAAGTATTTGATAAACATGAAATGATTGACAGAGTTTCAGCTTTGAAACAGGAATATAAAAAAAATTAGATAACATTAATCTTGGTAAAAATAACAATAACTTATCGCTTTAACCGTTCTTCCATACTTTATTTCTCATCTTAAATTAATTCTTTTTGTTGTTGTACATTTTATGCTGTGAATTTATGTCAACAAGGTGAAGAAATTCGTAAAGAAATTCACTTAAGGGGGACACTATCAATTTACCGCATTGGATGACATACATTGTCCTATATCAGTGATAGAGAAACTTTTTAAGGCCGCGTGCCCAAAATTCAATTAAAACCTACTTATATATAGCAAAATGCCAACACAAAGTGCTCAAAAACTCGTCAGTAAATCACGATAACAGACTTTTTTTTTCTTCATTTTTTAAATTTTACTTGGAATTTTTTAGTGGAATAAATACTTGACATCGATGACTGGATGGATTTAACATATTGTATTTTAAAATAATAATGTTGAGACAACGTTTAGTAAGTTTTCAAGATGTAGAAAGTAGAGTTCACAATATTTATCATTAAGGACATTTGAACTCTGATAAGCTGGTTATTTCATCATCATCATCATCAGTCCGGTGACCGTTGCGGTTGTTGGGTGGAGCGCAAGGACATATCAACAGACAACGATCTCCAAATTCGTCTATCTTGATCGGCCAATAATTCATTCAAACTCATCCCTGTCCATTCCTTTATGTTGTCAAGCCAATATTTCAACTGTCGACCTCTTCGCCGTCCCCCTTCTATGGTGCCTTGAAGGATGATTTTTGTCAGGGTATCATGTCGCAGTACAAGACCGGACCATGCCATCTTACGTCTCTTAATTGTTTTTATACTAGTTTCTTGGCAACCATAGAGTTTATTCTGTCCCATTTATATTAACTGGTCTTGTGTTCTAGATACGAGTCTGGAGAATTTTTCTCATGCATTTGTTTTTAAATGCCTGCAGCTTGCTTTCAGTGGTTGCCAATAGTGTCCAGATCTCACATCCATAAAAGACAATAGTTTGAACGAGAGCTCTGTAAAGCCTGAGCATTTTTGGAAGGCTCATGTTTTTGCTGTTCCATATTTTGGTTAACTTCGTCATTGCTGCAATTGCCGACCCAATTCTAGCTCGAAATTCAGCATCAAAGGTACCATCACTAGATATAATGACTCCTAGGTATTTAAAGTTATGTACCTCCTCCACCTTTTGTTGTTTCATTATGTTTGTCCTACTGGCAACTGAAGTGTTAACCAAATCTTTGAGCTGATTTCCATTCCATATGCACATGATCTGTCTGTAGCTTTAAAAAAGAAAGTTTGTAAAATTTGCTGAAGTCTCTACCCAACCAGTCTCCCCCTTCTAACTCAATAAGCCAAAGTTTGACTCTAATCACAAACATTACTTATAGCCAGTGGCGGATCACCTTTATATTGAGTGAAAGTGCTTTTCCAATTTTGGAGCTCAGTTTCGGAGCTTTTTCGTGAAATGGTATGACCCAAAAAAATAATAAAATACAATAGATCTCGGACTTTTTCCTCTAAAATCAGTAACTTCCCATCCAAAGTCATTTTTAAAATATTTTTTAATTAATATATGTAATTAAAAATTGTGAAATAATATATTATACAATCGTAATTCAGACAAGGTGAGGGTGAAAAATTGTAAATATTAATACTACTTTAATTTTCTTTGTTTCACTGAATATCTATGCACATTTTGTCTTTTACGACACAACAACAAACATGCCCACATTTGAGTCCACTCTTATTTAAACGTGTGTAGAAGCAAAAAAAAAGTAATAAATGTAAAGTAAAAAGGCAACAACAAAAAATCCAGGATACTGCTAACTTAAGTCGTTGCGAAAATTTTTTTATACATTTTTAAAGAAGTTAAAGCATATGTTTACGTTTCGTCCCTTTATTTTTATTTGGCATAAACAATGTTCACAATTTATTATAAACACTTGGCTTCAGACATGATTTTGAAACTTTTCTTTCTTACAAAATTAATTGAGTGATTGCCTTTTGTATATCAACTCATACTCATGGATTAGTCTATTCTCCAGACTGACCCGGCCGGGTGTGTTTGTACAGGAAACCAAGGCGGTGACAGACATGTCATCGACGCCCATGTGGTCACGTCCAAAAAGTCCTCATTAGATTGACACAGCCTACGGAGGCGCAGAAGTTGTGAAAAGGGAATAGAATCCTTACAGGATTTGGGATGAGACGAGGGATAGAGTAGGTAAGAGTGGCTGTCCGTAGGTTTGAAGTAGGCCGAAGTGAGGAGGCAGTTTTCCTGGAGAGTTACAGTAATGTCCAGGAAATTAACCGATAGTTCGGAAATCGTGTGAGTGAACTTAATGGAGGGGTGGAAAGAATCAACAAAGTTGATGAACGTGTCAAGTTCACTCCTTTCCATAGGAGTTACCCCAATGCCGTCATCAATATATCTCTTATAGAATTCGGGGAGGCGACCAGTGTATTCTTTTTCCACTCTGTGCTCGAAATGGCCCATGCACAAGCAAGCATAGCTTGGTCCCATTTTAGTCCCCATGGCGACCCCACTGATTTGGTCAAAGAACTGGCCATTGAACTCAAACGAGGTGAGGGTTAGGACCAATTCCGCCAACCGTAGTAAGGCGTGTGTAGGTATATTGGGGTGAGGTTGTCTGTCCAAAAAGTATTGCACAGCCAGAAGGCCATCGTTGTGGGGAATGGATGTATAGAGGGAACATACATCAAGGAGGAACAAATAGTGCTTTTCGTTTGGATTGATGCTCAGAGATTTTCTAGGAAGGATGCACTTAAAATATGATAAACCTACGACTTGATCTTTATGTGAAATACTATTTCGAAAACGTGTATTTTGAATTTCAAATGTGTTGTTTCATAATAAGTCGTGTAAGGTCTATGTTTAAAGATATATACAGGAGTTAATGGAAATTTTGTCTGAAATATTCCTTGAATTTCTAGAATTTTACATCTCTTTAAATAGTGAAAGTTAATATAAGAAATTCATTGATTTATTCAGAGTTCCATTTCAGTTTTGTCGACCATTAATCATTCTACAGGCCAGAACTTTAGGAAATTATAGCAAAGTCGAGACACTGTACACATGTGTTTTTAAAACGAAATGTTATTCAATTTCCTCTTTTTCATTTTTGAAACTTAATCATCTATGATAATATAAAATGAACAAAAAAACTTTTTAAAAAGAATGAGGCACAGCTGCAGTGAGGAATGTAGAATCTCGCATGAAAAAGCAGCAAATAATTTTTTAGTCACAAACTAAATAGTCACACAGGGGGACTCAGAACTCTAAGTTTTATTGATATTTATTGTGATCGATTGTGGGATTTAATGTGAGATATAAAATTTGATCAAACAACACAAAAGTTCAGTAATATTAACACTATAACACACAAGTCTCTCTAGTGACCTTAAAAATGAAGTCATAGGATAAAGAGAATACTTTAATTTCTTTATTTATAACCTGCACTTTTTACTTTGGAAAAACAACTGTTTTTTTAAATATGAAAAACATCAAAAGGATAGGGGAAAAACGTTGAACTGTTCCATAGCGTATAGGCAACTTTGAAATATTTACCGTTTGTTTCGTTTTATTGACATGGGTTAACTTTTCTTCAGTTTCGAAGAAATTTAAATTAATGGCTCGCAGCTAGTTAATTACAATGACAGGTGTGCCGGACATATCTTTTGAAATACACATATTTCATTGAAGACATTTAAAATGTTATTCTCAACATACGCTATTGATATTTTACAAATATTCTAAGGCATAGGTACCTAACCTTTTTCGGGTGGCGACCCATTTTTATAAAAGCAATGTGACCCGAGACCCAATGCAATTGAAAAAGGCATTTTCAAAAAGGTTTTTTAAAAAATAGTTTTATAATATATCTTTTTTTATTATGTTTAATAATTAATTTAATGTGATGGTTGAGGGGGTCGCGACCCACAGGCTGTGAACCCGGATTCTAAGGTATTCTAAGTTGTGGGATTTCCCTTAGTTAAAAAAAGATTTCCTGAAATTTCATTTTCATTGCATAAAGATTATATCGTAAAGATATTTAGCGTAGTAAATAACTGTAAGTATACTATTTATTACAAAATTTTAATAACTTAATTAGCGTTAAAAAAAATTTGTACGATTTTTATTTTCTGCAACAAACTCTGCTCAGTTTGTATCTGCTTTAAACGTCACGTACATTTACGACATCTACAATTACATTTACAATCGTTTCACGTTAAACAAATGTTTCTTTTGATTCTATTTAGAAAATATCATAGTCATTAGTATAGTTACGTTACTTTCATTTTCAAATAAACTTGGACTAGCCGAAGGGTTCTAATGAATGTTTTATTTCGTGCATGTGGGGGGGGGGTGAGGGGGGTGGGCGTCCCTTTAAAATTGTTCAATAGCTCACCGTTACCTTAAAAAAACTAAAAGAAAGAAAAGTATAGTCGAGAAAAATATTTTTACACACAATAATGTATTCATAAAATATTACAGGTTATGTAACGGTTAAATAAAAAAAATAATTTTTTAATGGGATAGATTCATATGCTTTGTCTGAACGAACTAGCTCTTCTGAGTGTGGCTTCGTCATGGCCTATGCAACTTTCATGTCGTTTGACGTGTATTAACTATTTCGAGATGCTGTCTATCTTTTATGCGTTTTTCTTATGTGTGTGTATGTGAGCGTGTGTGTGTGAGCGTGTGTGTGTGTGTGTGTGTGTGTGTGTCTGTGTGTGTGTGTGTGTTTTGAGATGCATCTAAAAAGTTCATATGATTTTGGTTAATTTGGTTAACTTCATTTTACTAATGTAATTTTTGTTACACAATGCTAACAATTTAAAGTTACTTTTATGTGTTTCTGTCAATACAGGACGCACCATTTAGCCACCATGAACATGAACATCAACCAAATGTGTGCATTCGGCGTCATGAATTGCATCAAAACACTATGGGAAGAGCGTGATCTTCTGGACTTTAACGTACTCGTAGATGACGAACTTTTCCATTGTCATCGATTTCTACTTGGGGCATGTTCCCCTGTGTTTCTGGGAATGTTTAAATCAGGAATGAAAGAAGAAAAGGAAGGTTTAGCTAAACTACAAGACATTTCAAATGACACTTTTCAATCGGTTCTTACAGTATTGTATACAGGACGTGACGTATTGACAAAGAGTAATTTCATAGATGTTTGGAAAGCTGCACATTTGCTCCAAATTGATTTTTTGGTCAAACATTGTGAAGAAATGGCAAGTGTGTTCATTGAAATTGATAATTTTGAGGAATTCAATGAATGCGCAAAGGTTTTTGGATCTAAAATTGTTTTGGAAGTAACGAAAAAATTCATTTCCGACAATTTCAATGAAATTAGAAGAACACCAGCATTTTTGAAATTGTCTTCCGCAGAAGTGCTGGCAATAGTAAAGCGACAGGACCTTGTTGTGTCCACAGAAGATATAGTTATTGAAGCAGTAATGGATTGGGCTAATTATTATAAAGACGATTTATCCACAGAACAAAGAAGAAATACCAATAACACAAAAATTGTAGAAGGTGGTGAACAGGAGCAGGATGAAAAAGTGTGTAGTTTGGACCTAGGTAGCATTAATGGAAACTGTCAGAACCAGCAGAAAGAGTCCATTCATAATACTACGAGAGAAGATAATAACAAAGAAAATGACGAGTTAACTAGGAGGCGAACTGACGCGGCCAAACATAAATCTAGACTGGAGAGTTTAAGCTTACTTCTTAAGTCTACTCGGTTATGTCTGGCAAGTCCTGATTTTATTGATACACTTTATGGAAATTATTTGGTGAATTCAAGCCACGAAGCAAAAAACATAATTTTCGCTTCCGTCACATACAATTTACCCAATTATCGGCACGGACAATGGCCTTCAACAGCTGTTCACAGAGACAACAGTGAATTCGGTCACTTTGGTGTCATTGTTTCAAATACAACCAAAATCGACGCGTTATCTCTTGGTAAAGAAGAATGGGGAAAAATAACGAGATGTACAGATTTGGAAACAATTTCACGCTTAGAAATTTTTCAAAACAAACTGTACGCCTATGGAAGCAGCACTTACCATTATCAAACGAGCTATAGTATTTATCGATTAGATGAAAATGGATGGACGAAAATCTGTACAGTTCCAGGTCAAGACGCAAGTTCCATTCTGATAGCTCATGGAGATTTCATGTATATTCTCTGTAAAGAAGCAAAGAAATTGTATCGAAATGACCTCATTCTTCAGGAGTTCATGCCCCTGCCTCCTGATATAAAATTTCAATTCGCCTTTGGTTTTGAAAGATATATTCTGGCCTTCTATGACGCTGTGGTCAATTATAACACTGAAACATGTGTCTATAGTCTGAAATTATCAGAAAAGAAATGGACACAGTGTGTTGGATTTGAAGGAACAGCCAAACACATGATCAGCTTCAGAGACGACAACGACACTTACATTCTACAATCTGATGGGAGTTTGCGAGTTGTGACTACACAACTCAGTGGAGTTATTGAGTTCACGTTCCTGGCTAAACTTTGGCATTTCAACAAAGTTTTAAACGGAGCTTTGATTTATAACGATTGTCTATTTATATATGGAAATAATCCTCGAAATGACCCTACGGTTAAACAAATTTTTTTGCATGGGCGATTTGAAAAAATTAAATATTGGGGTTCTGACGGGGCAAAAACTAATTTCGTACCAGCTATATTACGAAAATCTTTGTTTTCAATTTAAAGGAGCGATAAATAAAATGATTTCCAGTGATTATATGTTCACTCCAATATAATTAAACTATTTTAAAAAAATGAAACTCCATTTATATTGTTACTTAATTACAACCTTAAAGACTACTATATCATCATGAATTCACGTTTTGATTTTAAAAAGAAAACTTTGGTCCTTAAAAATCTCTCTTTTGCAAAAAGATCATTTAAAACAATTGCTACCACTATTTGTTTGACATCACTACTTCCTTCCCCGCTACACAATTATCAAACGGATAGGTACAACTTACCTGGCTTCTATGGGTAGGAAAATTAAAGTCCCAATAAACCAAAATATAACTTTAATATTATGTCGTTCAAAAAATTGCAATGTAATGAAATTAAAATATAATTCGAAAATACAGAAATCAATGATTTACAAACGCTCATTCCACATATGTAATAGCTATTTCAAAAAATGTTTTTTTAAAGTATATATCTTGAGCTATTCATGTGTATTAATTATATTACTACAAAGCTCACACTTTGAATCCGTAAGTTGTTTTGTTATTTGGTTGTGTATGTATATAATTGCATGTATAAGTAATTCTTGATAGTTCGTAAATGTGTCTTAGTAGCACTTATCTTCTTATCTTATCTATACAGACGCTCCTATAGAGACTTGTTGGCAAGTGATGCAGCGGTCACAGGCCACGGCTATGAGGGTTCCACGCATTACCCAGCCGCCTAACTAGTGTTAGGTACCCATTCGGAGCTGGGTGGCTCAGGGACGCCCTAGGCTCCGGGAACAAATCCTTGCCTTCACATGGATTCGAGCCCGTGACCATCGGTACGCCAGTCGAGCGCGCTGCCACTCGACCACCGCATCGCCACTTAGCCTTCTTACTTTGCTTTCAAATTGTAAATCTTCTTAAGAGACTAGCGTTTCTTATTTTTAAATGAGTTAATTTCATTATATTATTATTACTTTGACCCTTTATTTAAGAAATCAGTTAGCTAGTTTTAAATAATGAAGACATGTTTTGTTTGGTTTTACATGATACCACGGCAGACATTACATTGCATTATTATTTTACGAAGTAGTGACACAAGCACATTATTTTGTAGAATTGTGATTTCATTTAAATGCTGTAACATTCCTTATCGCACAATATTAATATATAGTCTATATTTATTTTTTTAAATTTAGTTTTATTACTATCACTAGCGTATCACCCGTCAAAAATGACGGAAGTTTTCAGCTGAAATCTATTTATTTTAATTTAAAAATGCACTTTTTTAAGGGCGCCTACGGCGCCAACCTTTTTCAAAAGCCCAACTAACTTGTCCTTGTTTGATAAATACGAAATATTAAACTGTCTGAAGTGTAAACAAAATATTTTATAATAGGGGTTGCAGGGCGCCTACGGTGCCCCTTTTTTATTTTATTTTATAATATTTTACCATCATCAAATCCTCTTTTACATTGATCCCTTTTCCAAAATTAAAATATCAGCGAAAGCAATGACGTCATATAATATTTTTACAGCGCATATTTAATTTGAACACCTTTTGATGCATTGGTGCAGTAATTTGGTTTTCCCTGCATTCTAAAATTAGTAGCGTCAGGACTGACAGACACTACTTGCGTGGCAATTGCAAATTATATTGTTTAATAATCATTCCTTATGAACGTCTCTTTAAACTATGTAAACACATGTTTATGCATCGATTAATTTATTACAAGGGTGAGATTTTATAACATGTAAGAGCCTAGTAAATCGCAAGAAATGTCACACAGGAGTATGACTACTTGAACAAATCTTGAGAGTTGCATTTTTATTTGAGCGTTGAATGTTGATAGTGGGTTGGTGTTCCTTGCTGGCTCAGGCAATCCATTTCCTTCCCGAATATAGGGAATAAATAAGTGTTTTTATCACTATGCCCTTCTCATTGTATTATATTGTTATCGCGTTGTATTTTAAATTTGGAAATCAATCCCATTTATAGTATTACTACAATGCTCTTTGTTATTCTATCTACAAGTTTTCTAAGCTTAGTAAATTTACACAATCTTATATGTAAATATTCCACTGTAATGAATCTTGCAGCCTTTTCTTAATTTTCATTTTTAAATATTTTTTTTGTGGACTTTATAGGAACAAACATATGTTGTTTTTGATGTCAGACCTGTCTGTAGATGCTTTCAAAACAATTAAAATTACATATTCATAACCTTTAACCTAATTCTTGTTTTTTATTTTATTTACATCACAGCAATTAGAAAAGCTCGTTAAAAGCTCTTTTCGGTTGTGTATTGTTCATTTCAATTTATCATGTTCACTTAAGATAGATACAAGCTGTATAGTTTAATAATGACAAATGGTAAATATAATCAAATTAATTTGTCAAGCGGACGACGGCAAGCCATTATGGGAGAAAACAAAAGAATGTACTAAGCTGTTTTACAAGGGGTAAAGGTTAAAGGTTGTAGTCAAGAAAAACCACTAAATGTGACACAATAAAAGCGGAAGCACCCAATAGAAGTCTTAGTATATTGATGTGCATTGCCAGGATGTATAGTAATAATGGACGTAAATGATACACCTATGGATATATTTATGTTTGTGAAGAGGTAGAATAAGAATTTTTTAGATGTCACCCTATTATTTTCATTTATTATTTTCATCTCTTTTTGGGCATGGAACCGCCTGAAAATTTTTTTTATTCAGCTGCGGCCTTCTTTTCGGAATATTAAAATTGAAACAAGTAAATCCTAACTTCATTCATGTAATGTATTTAAAGAACGCCAGTCGCCTTATTAAATTAAAAATCAGTCTATTAACTTGGTATTGGCTGGTCGCTGCCTGACATCGTGAATTGCCTGTTCTCGACAACAGTGAGTCCCCCAAACAGACGCCAGACCCACCAAGGGACCCAGTTAAACAATGGACATCGAGTCTGAGTGCCCAGACATCAATTGTCTGTTGATTACTGGTCAACTGTACGTCTAAGACAGAGAATCGAGTTTCTGGTAAACCATTTACTGACCGCTAGATGGACACCGGGGCGTCGCTAGAGTGGGGGTCATTTCTTTACCCCTTTTTTCCCAGAAACGATCTTCAGGATACATTAATACTTTGACTTGTCGTACACGAATATTGCTGTTAATAACGAACGGGTGTTGATGCTTCTTTCAACATTAACCTTAAGCGAATCAACATTTACTTTGATCACACGTGGAAGAGATCGCGGCTGTTATCTCGAACGTTAGTGTTTGGGCCGTGTCAATGATGGTATTACGTTATGTTGAGGATGTCGGTGGTTTACTATAAAATGGATAGTAGAGTTCGTTGAACGATTTCCTTTAAAAAAAAACACATCAATACGATAACGAAGACTGCTTCACAAATGTGAATAGATCACTTTATTCTACTGGATTAAAGTTGATACATCTAATAATAATAGCAATGATGTAAGCTTCACTATCTCAAATACAATGTATGTCATACCACACTTTTCTTCAAAGTCACATGTTTTACATCTCACAGCATACAACAAGGTCTAAACACTACTGCTTCATGAATATTATATCACATGACTTCCACATATTCGCCTTTTCTATAGTAATCAAATTACAACTTTTAAAATAAATATAAGTATGTAATTTAGAATTATATGATCAGGTTACATACCCTATTTGTGGAAGTATTATTAATAGGTCTGTTTCAGTGTTTGTGTTTCATATTTCATTGACTGTTTTAAGTGTTTAAAAAAAAATATTTTAACAAACTATATTGAATACATAACTTCCTTCTATTTATTTTATATATATCTGCGAGCTCTATTAGAGCTGTTGACCGTTTTTTTTAATTGCCACTTTGAGTTTCAGAATGATGAAAATAAACACACTCATCAATGACTATAAAGGAATTTATAAAACAAGGTAAGGATAAGCCTGAAGCAAAAATTGCAACAACCAAGAAAAGTGTTTGTAAGAAGCCTCTATCGGCGTTTAAACATAAACAACTTGAAGTAAGAAAGCTGCCATGTGTAATCCAAGTAGATATTGGCCAGAAAGAATGAGGAATGAAGTTTACAAAGGCAAAAAGGAAAGTGAAAGGAAAGAAAGGGTTTGAGTCAGTTGTCAACATTTGAGAGAAAACACGACGTTCAAGCCGTGTGGTTTACATCACCGTCGGTCTTAAACGCGTTTTAAATAACACAAGCGTGAGTGGTGCGCAACATAAGGTGCGATTTTAATAAACAAATCGGTAATTTTATATACATACTAGCAGACCCGTCATGCGCTGCAACGATCTCAGTAAAAAGGAATACATATAGATTAAAAAAAGAAATTACATTATGGTTAACCGGGCCCATCCGTTTGACATATGACGCTCGAAAATCTGTTCATTTCAATCAATTTCATAACAAATATAAATATCTATATTTCTTAATATCGTGCAAAATTGAATCGGGAAGACAATATTAAAGTTTTTTAAAAAAAACCACACATTTCGGACCCCAGCCCCAAGGACATAGACATTAGGAGTTCACTGCCCTAGTGCCCTATAGTAATTTAAAATAGGCTCTTAAGTTTTTATATACCGAATATGGTCAAAATCCATTTATTTTCTCATTATCTAACAATAAAACTAATTTTTATATAGCTAATATAATGAAAAATTACATACAGTGGGCCCCGGGCCCAGTCGGTTCAAGGTGTGGATTTTGAAAACCTGTTAATTTAAATTCAGTTTCATCGTGTATATATAATTTCTCAAGATCGTTAAAAACTGAGTGGGAAATAATATCTTCGTGTATACAAACAAAAAAAAGACATTTGCGGCCCCCGGCCCATTTGATGTAAGATGTAAATTTCAAAATGCTGTTCATTTTAATTCAGCTTCATCATGGATATATTTCACAAGATCGTTACAAATAGAATGGCAAATAATAGCTCAAACATATACGAAAAAAGATATTTGGCGCCGCCGGCCCTAAAAAATTGGAAATTAGAAGTGCAGTGCCCTTTGTTTATTTTAATATGGGCTACCAAGTTTTTATATACAAAGTTTGGTTAAGATCCATTCATTTACACAGTAGCTAACGCATAAACTAATTTTTATATAGCTCATATAAGCAAAAAATGACATTAAGGGCCCAGGGCCCATTTAGTGCAAGATGTCTAGTTCAAAACACCTGTTTTGTTTCAATCAGTTTCATAGTGGATATATTTATCTATATTTCAAAAGATCTTTAATAATTGAATGGGGAATAAAATCTTAAATGATTGTGAAAAAGACATTTTGGGCCCCCAGTCCCGAAGAAATGGACATTAGGAAATGAGTGCCCTATACTATTTCAATATTGGCTTCCAAGTTGTTATATCCAAAGTTTGGTTAAGATCTATCAATCTACCTAATACCTAACGCTTAAACTAATTTTTATATAACTCATATAAGAAAAAAATCATAATATGGGCCCCCGGAGCTCCATGAGTGTTAGATTTTGCTTTAAAAAAAATTTGCCAGTGACCATCCCAGGAGCGTACTCAAAAGTCTCCAAAAGTTTCATCACGATCGGGTGAATGGTTTAGTCATCTATAAAGGACATAAATACATACTTTGATTTATATATAGAGAGAGATGTTTAACGTGGATTTTTTTAAGGTGTGAGAAAATAAAATATTAATACAGTTCCAAGGCGAGAATAATGCGTTGACTTTGCTTGTATAGAAGCTTGGGATTAGTACTTACTGGATTTTTTTTAAAGTTACATATCTTAAATGTGTATATTTTGTAAAATAACTTTAGAAGATGGGAAGAGCATTACCACCACCGTGGTTCGGTGATGTTATTCTAGCCGTCATTATTCGACGGGTATATCTCTAGTAGGTCGCTGACGCACATTCTGTTTTATTGAACATGTTTACCCGTCTTCTCGCCCTTCACCATACACGTCAGATAAAATAAACCTGAGACAGGACACACGAGTCAACAAGTCTCGTTCCCGCGGGACCTGACGGTCGGGACCTTTGGTAGTGGCGAGGTCCTTATCAGGCGGTTACAACGAAATTTGATTTCTGGGTTATTCCGCCACACGAGGCAAGGACCATTCCCCTACTGGTTTTGTCCGACAGTCCTTATCAGCTGTCTAATCTCGTTGTTACCGCACAGGGGAATGGATATTGTGTAAGGATGCGAGACCTGGGGGGAGGTCGGGTGGGGGGGGGCGCTGGACAGACATCCAGCAGGAAACAGAAATAAGCTAAAGGGTTTGGGGTGGGGGGGTGTCCAATATGCTACAGCTGTGTTTTGTTAGCTGGCACTGACTGATTACTGCTACTAATTTATGCTCCATTATTTAGATCGTGGTGTATTTATTCCATTTACATTGGTTGGGAAAAAGTGTGTGTGTGGGGGGGGGCGGGATTTGGGACTAAATGAATTTCTATCCACACAGAAAAATAAGAATGCGTGACGCAGTTCTGAGTTGAGGTCATCATAAAACAAACCCGTAAAAACAACGTTTTTTGACTATAAATCCCTTATATATGAGACATAACTAACAGTATTGATTATGTTCAAACACGACAAACATTTACAGACTGAATCTGCCTTAACTCCCTTTGCTTTATAACCCCGGGGGTGGGGGGGGGAGAGGGGAAAGGTCTGGTCACCGATCGCTGGACCGAGCTCAGCGTGACACGTAAAATGTAAACAAAAGCACGCCGGTACATCGACGATGTGGCGTCAACGCGCGAACTGAACTGTCACATGAAAAAAAAACAATAACAAACCGTGAACTTGAATTAAATATGTCGTATAGAGATAAACTAAAAATGCATTAATTTAATTACGGTACGTTTGATCGATCTGAAATTTTGATACGATGCATTGTTAGGTGACACAAGTCTATGTGCCAAATTTCAGCTCGATGGCATCACGGGAATTTGGTCATTTTTGACTTTTGTTTTTCCGCCCGACGAAGAGATGACGACAGACAGAGAGAGACAAAATGTCGAAGTTAATATAAGGGATTTAAAAACATGTGTATGTAGAAGTATGTCGTATCACTGGTTCACAATGTCGTATCACTGGTTCACAATGTCGTATCACTGGTTCACAATGTCGCAGAGCTCTTGTGTCTTTTTATTCAGTTGTGTGTTGTTGCTGTTTTTTAATTATCATTGCTGACATTCTTGTCCGTTCTTCTGTGGTTTTTTTTTAGTGACTTGAGCTCGACCCACTTTTTTGTGTGTGTCTTTTCTACACTTGATTGGTTTATGAGTAATAAGGTAGATAAAATGTAATGTTAATTTAATTTCAACACTTTTGCTATTTTACAAGCGTTTAGCCTGTGTTTGTCTGTTAATAAAAGCTTATATTTATTGTTGTAGTTTAGTCGTACAAATCGTTTGATTCTCCTGTGTTTAATTTAAAAATTAAACGCCTTGTTGCAGTTGAACGATAATGTATAACAAGAAGATGAGATACGTGATATTAAATTTGCCAGAACCTCTGAAGAACTTGTCAATACCTCAATATTGAACATATAATTACGTGATTTAAAAACATGGAGCTGTGTATGAAATTTGTTTGCAATTTTTTTTTCTGAATACAAAGTAGCTTCTTCAAGGCTTTGAAGTTACCACTTAGAGCCCAGAGTCAATTTGAGGAAAGCTCCATTACATGAGTTTTAGGTTAAATCTTCCGAAAAACGAAATATTTAAAATGAGGTTAGAGAATATAAATTTGTTATCTTACGGTTCCTAAACATTGCAAACACTTGCGTCCCCTTTACTTTTTACTGTAGTTATTGTTGGACAAATGGGATGTTGATCAATCTATCTATTCCATCGCAATTTTGGCGTTGTACATTTGTGACGTCTATATCTTAGCCAACTTCTGTTTTGTTTTTTGTTTATCTTTTGTTTATTTTTTTGTGTGTGTTTTGTTTTCTTTTTTTTATATTTTGTTTGCTTTTTGAAATACAGTGGAACGTCGGTATACGTCTGCTTTGGTTTAAGTCCAACTTGATATACGTCCTGTTTTGGTATAAGTCCAACTTGATATACGTCCTGTTTTGGTTTAAGTCCAACTTGATATACGTCCTGTTTTGGTATAAGTCCAACTTGATATACGTCCTGTTTTGGTTTAAGTCCAACTTGATATACGTCCTGTTTTGGTATAAGTCCAACTTGATAAACGTCCTGTTTTGGTATAAGTCCAACTTGATATACGTCCTGTTTTGGTATAAGTCCAACTTGATATGCGTCCTGTTTTGGTTTAAGTCCAACTTGATATACGTCCTGTTTTGGTTTAAGTCCAACTTGATATACGTCCTGTTTTGACGCGAAACCTTTTGTTTGGAACACCACGACCGGCGTGCGTGCTAGAAATTGTATGTGTAAAACTGACACATAAAAAAAATAATTTAAAAGTGCATGCGTAACTTGGATTGAAGCACAACACTACGTCATATTCCACCTCCCATGTGTGTAGGTACTTAACTTGCTACAATACAGTGAACAACTCGCCTCGCGCAATAACAGGTAAATTTTAATTAAATTCACTTAACATGAGTTCTAACTAAGTTAATGAGACTATGTCACATTTTTTAAACATCCTGAAGAGAAGGTAAAAGTTCTTTAGACAGATGTAAGTCAAAGTCAAACCTGGCGAGCCTCAACCATGGTCAACTAGGGAAATAGAGCCTCAACCATGGTCAACTAGGGAGTAGAGCCTCAACCATGGTCAACTAGGGAATAGATCCTCAACCATGGTCAACTAGGGAATAGAGCCTCAACCATGGGTCAACTAGGGAATAGAGCCTCAACCATGGTCAACTAGGGAATAGAGCCTCAACCATGGTCAACTAGGGAATAGAGCCTCAACCATGGTCAACTAGGGAATAGAGCCTCAACCATGGTCAACTAGGGAATAGAGCCTCAACCATGTTCAACTAAAGAAAAGAGGCAGAAATTTTCAGAAAATAGAAAAAAACAACAGAATGCCATGTTCCTGAAGTTTTATTTAAAGCCGACTTTCCTCACAAACAATAATATCTCCTTCTCATCACCATGTTAGCAAGCACTTGACTCGTCTCACCCAAGTTAAAGTGAGGCTAATTTTTATTTTATTTATTGCACTTAAGTTATTTTAATTTATGTCTTTTAGTATTAAGAAATGTTTAAATTATGTTTACGACTACGTCAATAAATGTATTAAATGTAAATAATAATATGCGTTGTTTCCTAGGAACGGATTAATCATTTTTCCTTTTATCTTATGTTAAAAATACGTTTTGTATACGTCCTGTTTCGTATAAGTCCAAGTGTCTGGAACGTATTAAGGACGCATACCGAGGTTCCACTGTAGCTTCCATATTTCTTGTTTTCTAAATCTGCACATTTTCTGTCATATCAGAAAAAATGTATATAATCATTTGAGTTAGCGTGCAAAATGTGATGCGATATAAATATATATAAATATATATACGTGGGAAAATTTGAGCGTCCATGATAAATTAAACTCACCGCCAGTAAGTGCCCATGACCTACATTGATTAAAATTACATAATCCATATAAACTTGGCTACATTGCCATGTCATTTTTAAGCATTTCTAAGATTATGGCACTTATTATGAAATTGATATAGCAAGCAATTTTTTAAAGTTTTTGCCTTGTTAAAAACTACCATATCTTATTTTATTCATCTCAAGTCAGTATACAAAAAAATATTGTCTTGAAAAACGTATTGTTTTTCATTGAAGAAGTTTCCACGGTATGTATAAAGACATACAGCATATAATTGGAGAGTGAATTCTGAAGTAGACTTAAATTTTACGTGAATACTTTAAAACATCTCTATCTCATAAAAATTATAAATTTGAGACATGGTTTTACCAGATGCAGGATTTTAGACTAAATCATACGGTTAACATTCTCCTTACTACACACCCACACACACACAAACACACACACTCACGTATAAACACACGCATTCAGCTATACATCAGCTTTGTAACATGCTATACAAGATAACCAAGGGAACAAAACATAGTTACGCAACATATAATGTTTAGCACGGCTTGAAGCATGCTATAATGTTAATTTGATTTATTAAAAGCATAATATTTATTTGAAATGTGTTCACACAAAAATGCCAGTGCAATCATGACGTCACTCTAATAACCTGAACTTTAGCATTTCAATCGTGACGTCACGCTATTAGCATGGATGCTAGCTGATCAATCATGTCGTCACGGTACTAACGTGGATGCTAGCAGTTCAATCATGACGTCACGCCACTAACGTGGATGCTAGCAGTTCAATCATGACGTCACGCCACTAACGTGGATGCTAGCAGTTCAATCATGACGTCACGCTACTAACATGGAAGCTGGCATTTCAATCATGACGTCACGTCTCCTTAACGTTAAGTCAGCTCCCCGGGGCACGAGAAAGCCACGGGAAATAGTCAAGGGAGCTAGGCCCCAACACCGTATACATTTAATCACTTTTCCAAGTTTTCCAAGGTCTTTAATTGGTCTCTCAAGGCCCGGGAGAGCGACGTCTCGGTTATCTCTCTTGGCCGGCTCCCGTCCATAATTCGCTGCCTGTTATCGTCGGCTCTCTAGATACTTATCTTTTAAAACATTCTACTGGTATCTTCGGCAGAGGAAAATCGAATTTATTGTGACCCAAGGATAGTTTTTTTTGTGTTTTTTTTTGGGGGGGGTGGATTAGACAGAACGAGGCTGATTGAATTATTTCTGTAACACGATTACTTTGCCGTCCGCGATGCTTGCGCTGTTGTTGTATTTACAAATTTCGTTACTCCATTTAAATTTGTCTTGCAGTGTTTATTTATCTTTACTGTCTGAGACAGAGGAGAGATATTAGGAATATTGCAGAGAGGCAATAGGACGAATACAATGAGATATGAGAATGAATACTCAGAGATGTTAGAGCGAATACAGAGAGATTTAGAACAAATACTGAGAGATGTTAGAACAAAAACAGAGAGATAGAACAAACTGCTCCGCTACTTAACTCACTTCATTGGGTGTCTATACAAGCCCGAATTGATTACAAACTGGCCGTTCTCTGTCACAACTTATTTTCTGACTCGTGCCCTTCCTATCTTACTGAAATTCTGTCGCGTCTAATCACCCACTCGCCAGCTCCGCTCTTCTGAAGACACACGTATTTCTCTGTTCCTAAGACACCCATTAAAAAAGTTTGCGAAAGGTCTTTCTCTTTTTGTGCAGCAAAACAATAGAATTCTCTACCATTACACATTCGTAGTATTCCAACTACTAAAGCCTTCAAGACTGCACTTGCGACACATCTTTTCAAATTGTATTTTCAAAATTAATGAGACAACATTTCCTTTAATAATAAACGTAGCCAATGTGTAACATACCGTCAAGAAATTAAAACTTAGCTGCAGTAAAATCCAGAGCCAAAGAGAGCAAAGTTTTGAAGTTTTTATAGTTAAGATTTAAGGTTTTTATTTCTATATATTCTTTTTATTTGTGTTCTATTTGTTCGTTGAAGAAGGCTCTTTGCTAAAAAGTTCGCTGTTTTGTGACGTCTTGTCAGGCTCACTCATACCCTGTTTGCATGTTATCCATCTACTAATCTATACGCCTGATTGCAGTCTCACCCACATTTTGTTCACCGCTAACAAGCAGGACAAACTCAAAGTGTTTCTGCATTTGCCAAGCCAGTTTTATGAATCTGAATACGTTAGTATTGATTTTTTGTGATTTAGTCCTTAATTATAATAGAATTATAAATGACATGAAAAAAAATATTTTGAAATGAATCTTACCAATTGGAACACATGAGAAGGAAATATTTGTACATTTCGCAAAAGGTTTATTGTATGTGTGTAATTCAAAATATTTCTTCCCCGGATGTGGTTTCAGAAGGCTCCAGAATCGTTCGTCTAAATGTGTATTTATTTATACCAATTTTTTGGCCCCGAACAAAGCTTCGGCTAGCCAGAAATAGAATATTGAGCCTGGGCTGGCGTTGGTCCTAACTTGGCTTATGGCCCTAGGTGTGTTTCAGACCCATGGTGGCTTACGATTTTCATACGCCCGGGTTGTCTTACGTCCGTGAGTTTGAACAAAGCCGAAAAATTTGGCTATGGCGTGAGCTTGCATTTGGCACTAGGTTGGCTTCAAGATCCTGCGGGTTTCCCTATATATGGCACTGGGTTTGTAAACGGCACTAGGCTTGCATGTTGCTCATCGTTGGCATAAATCTCTGAGTTTAGCTTTAAGACCAGAATTGTGCTTATGGCAATATATTTGGATGTGACCTTTGGTTGGCTCTAAGACCCTGAGTTTGCCTACATCACTACATCACTCGGTTTGCGTAGGGATTGAGTTAGCATGAAGCTCTGAGCTTAGCTTTTAGATCATATGTTTGCGTATGGCAAGGGCTTTGCGTATGCTATTGGTCCCCCCACCCACCGTTCTGGGTATGCATATGCCATTGGGTCGCCACATCGCTCTGGGTTTGCATATGGCTAAGAGTAAGTTTACGTCGCAGATGAGCTCCGTTTAACCGGGATATAAATACAGTGAACGATGAACCAGATGGAACAGTAAATGTCTCGTGAAGGCGGGATGCACTTAAAGGTCACCAATTTTCTTAGAGCCCCCCGAGAGTGATTGAATATAATGGGAGTAGAGAATGGCATGGAAATGAAAGGAATAAACTACAATAAAGATATAGAAATAGAAGCAATCAATCGCCCAGCTCCATTTGTGGAATTAATAAATATTCATTGATGTTTGAATAAGAGCACATTATCACGGGCATGAAAAAAAAACATATAATAATATTCAATGGCACCATCTTAAGGACACATCTGTACACCAACCCCAGCATTAAGGCACATATTCTACACTAGACCCAGATATAGTTGTGCACACTAGCGCCATCTTTAAGACTCATATTCGTGCACACTGGTGCCATCTTAAAACCACATATTTGAGCACAGTAGAAACACATTAAAACACATATTTGTGTACACCAGCACCAACTTAAAGCCACATATTTGTGTACACCAGCACCAACTTAAAGCCACATATTTGTGTACACCAGCACCAGCTTAAAGCCACATATTTGTACACCAGCACCAGCACAATGCAGCCACTAAATTTCCGTGGCCAAGGTTTACAATCATGTCTGTCTCACATCTATTGATCCCAACTTGCTGGCTTACCCTATCCTCATAGCAGTGTACTGTAATCTTTCATCTCTCTCTGATACTTGAGCCTACTCCATTTCCTACTCTCCTCTATATTTGTCTTTCCCTTTCACTCGCTCTATTTCTCTCCTTTAATTTTACCGTGATGTACTGTAATCTTTTATAAAACCCTATTTCCCCCCCCCTTCTTTCTTCGACTCTTCTCTTCTCTCATCCCTTCTCTCTCTCTCTCTCTCTCTCTCTCTCTCTCTCTCTCTCTCTCTCTCTCTCTCTCTCTCTCTCTCTCTCCTCTCTTTCTTTGTCTTCACATCCCCTCTTTCTTTTCTCTGTTTTCATATTGTCTTCTCCCTGTCTTCACATTTTCTCATATAATCAATCTATATTTTTTTAATTAAAATTTTGCCAATTTTGCATAAGCAATATAAGAAAAAAAGTGTTATTTTTTTCTTCTTTTACAATGGTATTGCCTTCTTTCGTTTATCCCTCTTTTCACTTGTATTGTATCTTATTGTCACTGATAAAAACGATTTTATTCTGTGTCTGTCCTGAATTGTCCACGTTAGTTTGCTCTTCTTCTCTTTCTTCACCCTGCATTTACACGCAATTTCTCTTCCCCTCCACTTTCCTTGACCCCCCCACCCAAACCTTCCAGCCCACACGCAAACCTTCCAGCCCCACCCAAACCTTCCAGCCCCCACCCAAACCTTCCAGCCCACACCCAAACCTTCCAGCCCCCACCCAAACCTTCCAGCCCCCACCCAAACTTTCCAGCCCCCACCCAAACCTTCCAGCCCACACCCACACCTTCCAGCCCCCACCCAAACCTTCCAGCCACCACCCAAACCTTCCATCCCCATGAAAGCAGAAGAAAACAACAAAAGTACTTACCAGGGGGGATATCAGGGAAGATGTCGACCACGGACACCTTACATCTGTGCAGCGCCCCGCATTGGGTCTTCCCCATGACGTCCTCCCCTTCCATGGGCCGATCCTGGAGCGGGAGGGACTCGTTGGACGGGTCGGACGACAGCCTCTGCGAGGTAGACGCGAGCTGAGCGCCCGCAATCTCATTAGCCCGCTGAGAGAGCAGCAGAGACGAAATCAAATTTCCCCAAATGTGGGTGCTCTGAAAGCAGGCGAGGAAGACGCCGTGAAAGCGGAACATCTCGCGATCGAGTTGACCCCGGGTGACCCTGGATGAGTCGAAGGCGAGTTTGAGGATGTAAGAGCTCTCCGCGTTCCATAGGATCCCTTGTCCGAAGCCGACGAGCAGTGAGGTGGGAATGAGTGTGTAGAACGTGGGGTGGAAATTGGCGGCGAACCAGATTAGGAAGCAGAGAATGCCGATGCATAGACCCCACTTCGCTGTGAAAATGTTAACGATGATGGGGGCGAGGAGGCACGCGACGATCATGGAGATGTGGACCACCATCATTGTGATTATCCCGAGGTGACCTTCTGTGTTCATCGACGACTGGAGGTTTTGAATGGCGCGGAAGGAGGAGAAAATCAAAATGAAACTAACGCACAAGATTATTAAATTTTTGTTGAATGAAAACGGGGAAATTGCGCCGTGCGAAGGAGTCGACGCGTCAGGTTTCGTGCTGGGTTTTGCAAGAGGTTCTTTCTGTTCGTGCGCACCTTCGTGCGCATCCGCGGCTTTGAATTTCCTGATGTTAGGCGAGACCGCGTGATTTAATGCTAGGTTTCGGTGCGCCGCACACTGGTTGTTGATGAAGTTTTGGCTCTGGCATATTGCTTCGTCGTCGCTGCTGGAGTACAGGAGAGTCGTTGGGTGGTGGTTGTTCTGCGACCCCGGCGTCGTTGTTGTGGGGTAAACGGTCACGTGGAGAGGTGCGTGATATCCGGCGACGACGTCGGCCTCGTCGTCGTGATCCACCTTCGCCGGCGCGACTTGATCGTCGTCTGATAGAACAACACCAATCTTGGGTGACGTGGCGTGATCGTCGTGGTACCTCGTCGCTCGGACGTAGCTGACGTTTCGGGATTTATTCCGCAGAACGCCCTCGATGAAGTCCTCGCCGTTGCTGGCGTCGGACGTGGAATCCTGGTTGTCTCTCCTCGTGGCGTACCGGTAGCTCTCGCTGCGCTGACGGTTGTACTTGGTGGCGAAGGTGTAGCTCGGGCGGCGGGGCCTGTAGAGGCCGAAGCCCATGCCCAGGCCGCTGAGGTCGAACGGACTGAGGCTGTTGTTGCCGGCGTTGTTGCCGTTGCTGCTGTTCGTGGACATGATGAAGCCGCATCCGGGGGGGGGGCGGGCCTTCAGCGGGTGCACTCAACACTTCGCCCTAATGTTGTTGGTCGCCACAGCAAACATGTCTCTAGTGATTTTTTGGGGTTACCGAAAATGAAGAGCAATTGTTGCATGGTAATGGATGCCCTCACAGCCTTAGAAATTTGTGTGTTTTATTTTTATCATAGCTCATTGCAAGTATTGTCGCTTTGACACTGGAAATCGAATCCAGAATTAAAATCATATAATGTTGAACAATGATAATTTTCATGTTTACCTTTGCAGTTAAGATATCTGCTGAACAATAATGCGAAACTTTTTTTAATGATGACTTCATCGCAAGACATTAAAAATAATTTTTCTTTTATAAAGAAGAGTATTAAATTCATAGACACTTGTGCCAGGGAGACGTTCACTCTTACGGATAAAACACTGAAATTAGTTGTTTTTTTTTAATTTTCAAATTTCCCATATTCTATAATACCATTGTTGAAGAATATTGTCATACTCAAATTTTAACATTTTTTTTAAAAAAATGAACGATTACTCCTCTTTAAACAAAAAATTCCACAAATTTAATCTCTTGTGAGGCGATCAACTTTAAAACCGCGTCACAGAGCAAAGTATTCGGAGACTTCGTTAATAATTTACGGAGGACAAGACGATTCTAAGTGCAGGTCCGTTAGAGAAACAAAGACTTTTAGACGATTCTAAGTGCAGGTCCGTTAGAGAAACAAAGACTTTTAGACGATTCTAAGTGCAGGTCCGTTAGAGAAACAAAGACTTTTAGACGATTCTAAGTGCAGGTCCGTTAGAGAAACAAAGACTTTTAGACGATTCTAAGTGCAGGTCCTTTAGAGAAACAAAGACTTTTAGACGATTTTAAGTGCAGGTCCGTTAGAGAAACAAAGACTTTTAGACGATTTTAAGTGCAGGTCCGTTAGAGAAACAAAGACTTTTAGACGATTTTAAGTGCAGGTCCGTTAGAGAAACAAAGACTTTTAGACGATTCTAAGTGCAGGTCCGTTAGAGAAACAAAGACTTTTTAAAAAAAAATTCTTTGTCAAGCTTTCGTTTCTAAACAAGTTTATTATCTGTCAGTTTGCAGTGTTTTTCAGTGCGTCTCAATCTATTTGTCATCTTTCAGCTGAGAAATGTTTGTATGTGCTTCATATTTCATATCCCGTTTAACATCAGGCAATGGTATTGTGTCAAATCCTGTACTTCATCAATCTGGTGTGCAAGTATCGTGTGTCTGTCTAAAAATCAACATACATAATTTGCAATGTATGTATCGTCTGTCTGTCCCGTCTGTCTGTCCGTGACGCTACTAATTTTAGAAAGCAGCGCACCAAATTACTGCACGAAAAAATAACTCTTTTCGAACGGCCGCATAAAATTGTGCAATAGGGAAACAAATGAATAAAATTAAAATAAATAAAATAAAGGAAAGTTCTGTATTACGTTATATTTTAATCTGATTTGTATTTATTTTGAAAACTTCCGTCATTTTTGACGGGTGATACACTAGTAAACATAATAACTTAACTCACTGTCTATGGTGCTTTAATGTCTTCACTTTATATTACTCGTTGGCAACGAACTTCGTTACAAAATTAGTTTACAAAGGTTTTATAAAAGTTGTGGTCAGACTGATCAAGTACGTTTCTATGTTGGTTTATGGGGTCGTTCATAAATGACGTCACGCGATTTTGGCCGATACCCCCCACCCCCTCGCCACACGTCGTCACAAAAACTTAGACCCCCCCCCTCCAATATAACGTCAAAAAGCTTTGACACCCTCCCATGAAAGCTGTATTTTCTAATTTGAAAATAGCATGTTGCAAATTACTTTTTTGCCATTTAAATATACATTTAGTGTAAATCTGCACTCTAATATCGTAAAACCATGAAAGCCATGCAAAACGTCCTTTTAAAAAATTAAAAACCACGAAATATCCAAGTTGAACTTTTATTTAAAGTTGCGAGTTTTGTTGTGACGTCACATTTCTTAAACACCCCCCTGCCCCTCGTGACACACGATCAAAAGTGTGTGACCCCCCCCCCAATTCACGTTTCGTTATTTACGGACAGCCCCTATATCGCTAAAATAAACAGGATTATCATAGCGCTAATTATTCGTACTTTCGAAAACACAGACAAAAAAATCAATCATTCTGGGTTTAAATGGAAATTCCCAGCGACTCATTGAGCGACAAGTTTTACGATGCCAACACGTACTCGTGTGCTTCCATTTACCAATTTACGAATGAAGGTGGAGGCCACAATGAAAATAACACAAGTACGATCAGCCTTGAAGAAACACATGTAAGCGTTGAAGCTAAAATAAAACAAAATAAATTCCTTAGAAAACGAGAAAAAAAATCCATCTCACGTGGTACAAATCATTTACAAAATGCAGAAAATTCACTTCGAAGTACTGCAAGAAATGAAACCATTGCAGTTGTGGAAGAAACTACTATAAGAACGAAAACTACATTTAAAAAAAAACAAGTATTAAACCTTACAGTCGAAATGATGCAATAATTCCTCATGTTGTAACACTCTCCTCAAAGAAAAATGTTCCAACATCTATTTTTGTTGCGTCCATAAAAAAATTAACGATTAGCTCACTAATATTTTTCATAACATTTGACAACCTACTCACTAATTTTATCCATACCGATGACAATCCACTCACAATGTTATCCTGAGGGGGAAAAAATGCTAAAGATGTCACAGTCCTTGCTTGTTGGTGAATGGCACAGCATTCGGGAGAGGAGGAACAAGAATGACGGAGAGTACGTGGAGAGGGGCCGGGAGAGAGAGTGAGGGTTGCGTGGGGGAAGCTTCCATCGTCTACATTTCCTAAGATCGATTCCGGGTAATTCCTGTGAGCTTTGGCGTCTGCAGACAGTACCGGACTGTAATTGGTGCTGGGGGGGGGTGGTTGGGGATGGTCAGGGGCTGTTGCGGCGGGGGAGCCGGCCGTCTCACCTTACCTTGCCACCGAGGTCTACTTCCGCTCGACTTGAGAAACTGTTTGGAGGAAGAATTAAAGAAATGTTAGCGAGGTATCGAAGTAATGGTGTCATGCAGTTACGATTACAGTGGCGTGTCCACTTGGAGGCTCGCTCTGTGATCCCGGGGGGGGGGAGCTGTAGGAGGGGAGAAATTAAAAGTTACACGATATTGTGTCGGTCTGGGCTAGATCAGAACTAATATGAAATATCATTCAAATAATGATATCAAATGCAAAAGATATGTGACTTGGTAATAACAATTTTAATTTCTAAGAATGCATGAGAATTTGTAGAAGTTTTTTAAAATTTATTTTTGCGCAAAATAAAAATTCCCAGATTCTCGCATTAATTTGGACACTTACAAAGTGCGAAACCAGAATGCATGTATTGACAGTTAAGTGAAGTAAATGAGTTTACATTGACATAGCAAAGCGGAAATTGTTTATATAGATGCGGTCAACGTAAGAGCGAATGACCTCTGACATTTTTAAAAACTCTCCCCCAATCTCTGAAGGTGTTAAACCTTGGTCTATGGTAGGGTTGGGAAAACTACAACGCGCCATCCACATGCAGCCTGCCTGCCGTGGAGTTATGTGCGGCCCTAAAGCTTGCAGCATTAAATCTATCGTATTGTCGGATGCCTGTGCTTGAGGTTAGGGTGCCTTTGTTTCGGGTGCGACCCATGAACATTCCATTTCCCATCGACTCGGCCCCAGCCGTGTGATGTATACGGTGATGGTGTATGGGAGGCGTAAGTCTCGGAGTCCCGGGCCGTAGAAGTTGTGATCCCCCACAGTCTTATTTAGCTGTCTGAAGAGGGGTCATATTAACATTCCGTCTGGTAAATGGGGTCGAGGTGGTAATTACGTTGTATGTGTCCCGACCCGGGAAGGGAACGATTATGACCTCTTGGTGTCTTCAAAGTTATTTAATGGCCATTTTAAGCACATCTTTCTGTTGGTTCAATTTTTTATCAACGTAACCATTTTTTGCTCTGGTGATCTGTTTTTGGCAGCATTGGGGCCGTCGATAAAGTACGTCACGCTATTTTTGAAAAATTTTAACTCCCCCCTCCCCCTGTCACAAACGGTCACAAATCTTGGACATACCCCCACCCCCCTAAAGTACGTCACACTTTCAAAAATTTTTTTTTATTAACAAAATAATTAAAATTTAATATAAAACAACGTGACGTCACACATGGCCGGACTCACCCCCCCCCTCCCCCATGTCACAAACTGTCACACTTTCTTACACCCCCTCCCCCCTCTGAAGCGTGACGTACTTTATGGATGTCCCCATTGGTGACATTGTTTTGATGTTCAAATTTGAAGGAATTGACCGTCTGAAATTTTTGGATGGCATCTGTAGATACTGTCAAGGTTTCTTCTACAGAATTATTTTTCTTTTTAAAAAAAAATAAAAAACAGTTGCTTCATTAAGCCCCCGTGTCTCAGTTTTTCATCACCTGATTTACCTAACGTCTAATGATTGCATATGAAACTTTGTAGACATGAACATCGTTATTTTTTCATCCCGTATTGCACAAGAAAAGTGCATTGGTTGTCATGGGACCAAGCTGATGGAATACGTGCGCTGGGAATTTTGAGATGAGAACCTCGCGCTGAGAACTTTGTCTGAACTACTTAATGACAGAATAAGACAGAATAATTGAAGCGTTTCTTGGGGCGGCGGGGTTTTTATTAAGAAAGTAGGGCGCTAATAAAGGGGCCATGATGTCGTTGAGAGTGTCTTCGACAATCACCCATATCACACAGCCACATTGCATTGATATGTCTGCTTTAATTAATGACGTTTAAAATCTTTTACATATCTATCATAGCCAGGCCTGGATTAACCTATAGGCAAACAAGGCACGTGCCTTGTGTATATTGTCCATAATGTAATATTAAATCGCATAGGGGCGGATTAAATGGAAGGCTGATTGGGCCTTCAATGGGCGCCCAATGATTTAAGACTAAATTAAGGGACCCCAAAACTTATTAAATTGTATAATAAAGTGGCTGAACAAGGCCCCAGGGTGGAATTGCAGCCAGGGGCCCCATGCAATCTTAATCCATCCCTGAAATCGCTTTTAAAGTGACAAATGAAAAATTTGGATCTTTACCAAATTTGAATTTTCTAGGGTTGCTGAGTTGGTCAGTCAGTTTGATCCCTAGGGTTGCTAGAGTGTCAGCCACTTTGATCCATTTTTAGCATTACACATTAAGAAATAAGGAAATTCTGGAAAAAGGAAATCCTTCTTATGTATCCAAAACTATATGTGAAGAACTGATTAAAATTATGTCCCCAAAAGTCCATCAAGTAATTATAGATGCAGTAAAGGTTTTCGGTTATTTAAGCTTGTCAATACCCGATATTTCACTTATAGATCAGTTGAGCGTTGTTCTTCGATATGTGGTAGATGGAGAGCCCATTTAGCGCTTTTTTACTTTCTTGGAGTTGCAAAGTCACACCGGTGAAGATATGGCTAAGCAAGTGTTCCAGTACTTACGTGTAGTTTGCAATATTGATTTTGCGAAATGCAGAGGTCAGTCCCGGATAACGCAGCTAGTATGTCTTGGTATTTTCAAGGGCATGCAGAACAAAATTCTAGAGGAAAATTAGTTTTCTATCTACATACCCTGTGCTACCCATTCAATAAATCTGGTAGGCAGAAGTGCCGTTGACTCTTGTTTAGAGGCAGTAAACTTCTTCCATACAGTGCAACTGATCAGATACTTTTTTCTCAGCTTCAACCAACAGATGGAAGATTCTGAAATGATGCTTTGTGGATTGAAAGCTGTTAAACTCTCTTTCCGAAACCATAAGGGAAGCACATGCTGTTGGAATTAAAGCTATTCTAAAGTCTTATCCTCAGATTATAGAAGCGTTAGAGTGCTTACAATAAGACCTGTCACAGAAGCTGGACACCAGAAGAGAAGCAGAAAAAAATTGCAAAGAAGATACATTCATTAGAATTTGCTCTCACGCTTGTCTTTCGGGAAGAAGTGTTACATTTTCACAGATTCAGTCAAGCTCTACAAAATGAGCACGTGAACTTGAAAACGTGTGCTGATTTGTATTCTTCACTAGCAGATCACTTGCATGAAAGACAGTGGTGATTGATGGTGATGCCCCTGAGGTATCTCTGAAAGCCAGAGACAAATTTCGTATATTTGATTTTTAAGCCATTGTTGAAAAACTTGAGACAGATGGGTAGATGAGGATAGGTATATAATGATATTGCAGTTAGAATTTCTTGTCTGTTCGATGTACCACAAACATCTCAGTGTTTTATAGGACTAATAAATGCTTATCCTGAAGATCTGAACAATAATTTATATACTGAACTACAAAAGTTACACTCATATATTCGCTCAAGTTTCATGCAGCAAAACAACACGTTGAGTCATGCAGAATTATACAAAGTTATACAGACAACATCCATTTTGCTTTTCCAATGTAGAAATGGACTTGAGCATATTTTTAACATTAATGTTTACGAATGTTTTAACTGAGCGCTATTTTTCTCAGTTAAAACGTACAAAAAAATCTAAGTAGATCGATAATGAAATAAGAAAGGCTTGATTCCTTATCTTTGCTGATGATTGAGACAGACATTTTGCGCAAAATTAACTTTGATGATGTGCTTTGCCACATGTAAAATCTATAATAAAGAACTTTAAAATGTAAAGGTTTGCTTTCTCTGATTTTCTCATCTATTAAAAAAGTTACAGCGTGTTTGTCTATTATTATTACACAATTAATTAAATATTAATTTTAATACAGAAATAACTTATCGTAGGTTTTATTTGAGTGATACTAGTACAAACATATCATGTGTTAACAGCGGCGTCACTAGGGTGGGTGTCATCCAGTTTGGTAGGTCATGGTGTCACCCCCTGACAACTTATCCCATAGACCTCCTCCGAGTACGCCAATGCCAAATAACGAGGCATACAGAATTTTACCCTTTGGTGTCACCCGGTGCAGTCCGCACCTCCCGCAATCCCTTGTGACGCCCCTGTGTGTTAACAACTGTTTAGTTTGTTAGTTGGTTTGCTTAATATTGAACATACCAACGGTCAGTGGGGGGTCGGGGCAGAAGGGGGCACCCATGTGGGTTTGCGCCTCGGGCACCAAGATGGCTTAATCCGGCCCTCATCATAGCCTTGTTATTCTTTTATTACTTTAAGTAGAAAATGTCACGTGATGTCCCTCAAATTACTCTTATCGGGTTTCCTTAGATTTTTCTCCTCAAGCGGGTTTTTTCCCCCTCAAATAAATCATTAGAAGCACTAGTTCATGACATATTTGTAAAATGTGTTAAAATTGTATCCCGATCTGTTTTTAAAAAAATTTTTTTTTGTTTTGAGAGTATTTTAATTCTTCTCACGTCACGAACAGATTCACTCGTCTGCTCAATTTCTGTTCACGTCATTACCACGCGCTGTTCATGAAATGTTTTCTCACGTCAACTATACGCACTGAGATGTTGAGTTTGAAAACTGAACAGCTAACGGTCAGCAATAGACACCACACGTCTGTGTAACGGTCAGCAATAGACACCACTCATCTGTGTAACGGTCAGCAATAGACACCACTCATCTGTGTAACGGTCAGCAATAGACACCACTCATCTGTGTAACGGTCAGCAATAGACACCACTCATCTGTGTAACTGTCAGCAATAGACACCACTCATCTGTGTAACGGTCAGCAATAGACACCACTCATCTGTGTAACTGTCAGCAATAGACACCACTCATCTGTGTAACTGTCAGCAATAGACACCACACGTCTGTGTAACGGTCAGCAATAGACACCACTCATCTGTGTAACGGTCAGCAATAGACACCACACATCTGTGTAACGTTCAGCAATAGACACCACTCATCTGTGTAACTGTCAGCAATAGACACCACTCATCTGTGTAATGTCAGCAATAGACACCACTAATCTGTGTAATGGTCAGCAATAGACACCACTCATCTGTGTAACTGTCAGCAATAGACACCACTCATCTGTGTAACTGTCAGCAATAGACACCACTCATCTGTGTAACGGTCAGCAATAGACACCACTCATCTGTGTAACGTCAGCAATAGACACCACACATCTGTGTAACGTTCAGCAATAGACACCACTCATCTGTGTAACGGTCAGCAATAGACACCACTCATCTGTGTAACTGTCAGCAATAGACACCACTCATCTGTGTAAACGTCAGCAATAGACACCACTCATCTGTGTAACTGTCAGCAATAGACACCACTCATCTGTGTAACTGTCAGCAATAGACACCACACGTCTGTGTAACTGTCAGCAATAGACACCACTCATCTGTGTAACTGTCAGCAATAGACACCACTCATCTGTGTAACTGTCAGCAATAGACACCACTCATCTGTGTAACTGTCAGCAATAGACACCACTCATCTGTGTAACTGTCAGCAATAGACACCACTCATCTGTGTAATGTCAGCAATAGACACCACTCATCTGTGTAACTGTCAGCAATAGACACCACTCATCTGTGTAACTGTCAGCAATAGACACCACTCATCTGTGAAACTGTCAGCAATAGACACCACTCATCTGTGTAATGTCAGCAATAGACACCACTCATCTGTGTAACTGTCAGCAATAGACACCACTCATCTGTGTAACGGTCAGCAATAGACACCACTCATCTGTGTAACTGTCAGCAATAGACACCACTCATCTGTGTAACGGTCAGCAATAGACACCACTCATCTGTGTAACGGTCAGCAATAGACACCACTCATCTGTGTAACGGTCAGCAATAGACACCACTCATCTGTGTAACGGTCAGCAATAGACACCACTCATCTGTGTAACTGTCAGCAATAGACACCACTCATCTGTGTAACTGTCAGCAATAGACACCACTCGTCTGTGTAACGGTCAGCAATAGACACCACTCATCTGTGTAACTGTCAGCAATAGACACCACACGTCTGTGTAACTGTCAGCAATAGACACCACTCATCTGTGTAACTGTCAGCAATAGACACCACTCATCTGTGTAACTGTCAGCAATAGACACCACTCATCTGTGTAACGGTCAGCAATAGACACCACTCATCTGTGTAACTGTCAGCAATAGACACCACTCATCTGTGTAACTGTCAGCAATAGACACCACTCATCTGTGTAACGGTCAGCAATAGACACCACTCATCTGTGTAACGTCAGCAATAGACACCACACATCTGTGTAACGTTCAGCAATAGACACCACTCATCTGTGTAACGGTCAGCAATAGACACCACTCATCTGTGTAACGGTCAGCAATGGACACCACACATCTGTGTAACGGTCAGCAATAGACACCACACATCTGTGTAACTGTCAGCAATAGACACCACTAATCTGTGTAACGTCAGCAATAGACACCACACGTCTGTGTAACTGTCAGCAATAGACACCACTCATCTGTGTAACTGTCAGCAATAGACACCACTCATCTGTGTAACGGTCAGCAGTAGACACCACTCATCTGTGTAACGGTCAGTAATAGACACCACTCATCTGTGTAATGTCAGCAATAGACACCACTCATCTGTGTAACGGTCAGCAATAGACACCACTCATCTGTGTAACTGTCA
Organism: Ampullaceana balthica; assembly: GCA_944989445.1. Classification (NCBI taxonomy): domain Eukaryota; kingdom Metazoa; phylum Mollusca; class Gastropoda; family Lymnaeidae; genus Ampullaceana; species Ampullaceana balthica. The sequence goes on along the minus strand of CALYLW010000312.1, from coordinate 911,445 downwards.
GCAATAGACACCACTCATCTGTGTAACGGTCAGCAATAGACACCACACGTCTGTGTAACGGTCAGCAATAGACACCACACGTCTGTGTAACGGTCAGCAATAGACACCACTCATCGGTGTAACGGTCAGCAATAGACACCACTCATCTGTGTAACGGTCAGCAATAGACACCACTCATCTGTGTAACTGTCAGCAATAGACACCACTCATCTGTGTAACGGTCAGCAATAGACACCACTCATCTGTGTAACGGTCAGCAATAGACACCACTCATCTGTGTAACTGTCAGCAATAGACACCACTCATCTGTGTAACGGTCAGCAATAGACACCACTCATCTGTGTAACGGTCAGCAATAGACACCACACGTCTGTGTAACGGTCAGCAATAGACACCACTCATCTGTGTAACTGTCAGCAATAGACACCACTCATCTGTGTAACGGTCAGCAATAGACACCACTCATCTGTGTAACGGTCAGCAATAGACACCACACGTCTGTGTAACGGTCAGCAATAGACACCACTCATCTGTGTAACGGTCAGCAATAGACACCACACGTCTGTGTAACGGTCAGCACTAGACACCACACGTCTGTGTAACGGTCAGCAATAGACACCACTCGTCTGTGTAACGGTCAGCAATAGACACCACTCATCTGTGTAACGGTCAGCAATAGAGACCACACATCCGTGTAACGGTCAGCAATAGACACCACTCATCTGTGTAACGGTCAGCAATAGACACCACTCATCCGTGTAACGGTCAGCAATAGACACCACTCATCTCAGTAACGATCAGCAATAGACACCACTCATCTCTGTAGCGGTCAGCAATAGACACCACTCATCTGTGTAACGGTCAGCAATAGACACCACTCATCTGTGTAATGTCAGCAATAGACACCACTCATCTGTGTAACGGTCAGCAATAGACACCACTCATCCGTGTAACGGTCAGCAATAGACACCACTCATCTCAGTAACGATCAGCAATAGACACCACTCATCTCTGTAGCGGTCAGCAATAGACACCACTCATCTGTGTAAGTAAAGATAATAATAATAATAATAAATTGATAATGTATATAGCGCTGTATGCAAGTAAGATAAAGATATCATTTGGGTTTCAGTTTTTTATATTTTTCAACAAATCCTAATGTTGCATTTAATTGGTGTTTATAGTATTATGAAGGGATTCGGAGTATGAAGATAGGCGTCAGGGTACTAAGATAGGGGTCAGGGTACTAAGATAGGGGTCAGGGTACTAAGATAGGGGTCAGGGTACTAAGATAGGGGTCAGGGTACTAAGATAGGGGTCAGGGTACTAAGATAGGGGTCAGGGTACTAAGATAGGGGTCATGGTACTAAGATAGGGGTCAGGGTACTAAGATAGGGGTCAGGGTACTAAGATAGGGGTCAGGGTCTAAGATAGGGGTCAGGGTACTAAGATAGGCGTCAGGGTACTAAGATAGGGGTCAGGGCTACTAAGATAGGGGGTCAGGGTACTTAGATAGGGGTCAGGGTACTAAGATAGGGGTCAGGGTACTAAGATAGGGGTCAGGGTACTAAGATAGGGGTCAGGGTACTAAGATAGGGGTCAGGGTACTAAGATAGGGGTCAGGGTACTAAGATAGGGGTAAGGGTACTAAGATAGGGGTCAGGGTACTAAGATAGGGGTCAGGGTACTAAGATAGGGGTCAGGGTAATAAGATAGGCGTCATGGTACTAAGATAGGGGTCAGGGCACTAAGATGGGGGTCAGGGTACTTAGATAGGGGTCAGGGTACTAATATAGGGGTCAGGGTGTTAGAGAAATAATAATAATTTACTTATCAATTCATTGTTTATTACTAATTAACAAAGTACCGTAGTTATTACTTATTAATTATTGCTATATTAACTTATTATTATTTATTATTTGTGAGGGCGTACAAGTGACCCAGTGTACGTTCAGTTTACGGGGGTGTAATTTACCCGATGTAATTTAGATTTGGGATGGATTACAATTTACCCGGTGAACATTCGAGTAGTGCTAGTGTACACCAATTAACAGCATCATTTGAGCGTACACTAAGATCGCGTGACTGCCTGTAGGTCAGTGGGTCGATAGGTCCACCTCAACCTAATGGTCCCGACCAACCTTTTACTGGGTCTTGTATCACGTGTAGTTAAGGACGGTCGCTAACATAATTGACTTCCATAAATAGAATCCCGACAATCGTGGGGGAACACAAGAGCCATCGCCAGAACAAAGGACCAAAGTGGAGTAGATCATTTCCCGTGAAGTCACAGTACTCACCATTCCAATTTACGTTGTGTTACTATCTGGGACCGAAAAAATGCCAAACGACACGAGACGAAACCCATAAACAACCTTGAAGCGATGTTTATTTTATTCTAAGTAAATCAAGTCAATGGGGTCACCTGTAAAGCAAAAAATAAAAATCAAATCTTTGTGTAGCATTAATTTGATAGTGGATGTGGTAACTAGGATCTATATTGTGTATGGCTCCAAAATGTTGCGCCTCGGCTCACAAACATCAGTCACAGGGTTGACTCTTGCACTGCACATGACCTATGACCTCATGTGGTGATTGCTGTGCATGAACTCTGACCTCTGGTGATGCTACTTGACTTTCATCCGCTTTGATCGACTACTTTAAACTCATTGCTTGGGGCCTCATCAGATTTTAGTTGATAGTTCTAGCGGTTGCTTGTCCCCCCCCTATCATCCTCCCACCCCACGCTGGCTTTTGGTGACGCTCCCTGGATCCCCTGGAATTAAAGATGGGGGAGATGTCACGTGGTCGATGGCCGACCAGGAAGTGGAGCTGAATGAGCTTTGATTGACACACTTCGCACGGACGTAAAGGATTCCATTGATGGATACCGTATTTAAATGTGAGATGTACAAAAAAACTCAACTATCTCCAGGGTGTTGTCATTGAGAAGAATGACATTATGGCCATTTAGTTTAGAACATACAAGGAAGTTATGTATCGTTTAAGGGGGGGGGATGAAATAAGAGAAGGTTCTAATTTATTAAAATAGATCAAATGCTTCCAATTAAAATTTCTGTTTATTGTTTAAAAAAAATTAAAATTGTTTTTTTAATTCAATTTTTTTAAATAAATTGTTTTTTTGTTGTTTTTTTTAACTCCAGGCATCTATGCCAGGGTAACGTTACACTAAAGAAAGGGATTTTTTCTTACTCTTTGTGTTATTTAGATTTAAATTATTTTTTTTTCGTTCACGATTAATAGAGATGTAGCAAGTATGGATTCTGACTTTCATATCTTAAATTGTTTAATTCGTGAGGCAATTCTTTTTTCAAATTAAATCAACGTCATTAATGCAAGCTCAAAAATGATTTATTTTTAAATCCCTTATATTAACTTCACCGGCGTCTCTCTCTCTCTCTTCTGTCTTGGGCGGGCGGAAAAACACAAGTCAAAAATGACCCACTTCCCATGATCCGATCGAACTGAAATTTCGCACACGGACCCGTCTAACCTAACAATGCATCGTATCAAAATGTCAGATCGATCGAACGTACCTTAATTAAATTAATGCATTTTTAGTTTATCCTTATATGAGGTATGTAATTTAAATTCACGGTTTGTTATTGTTTTTTTCCCACGTGAAATTTTGAGCTGACGCATTGAGGCGGCCCAACGAAGCGACGGGCGCTTTTGTTTACATTTTACGTGTCACTCTGAGCTCGGTCAAGCGAATCGGTGACCAGACTTTTCCCCTCTACCCCCCCACCCACCCCTCCCCCCCCCACTAGGGTTATGAAGCAAACTTGAGTTAAGACAGATTCAGTCTGTAAATGTTTGAAAATAATCAATACTGTTAGTTATGTCTCATATATAAGGGATTTATAGTCAAAAACTTTGTTTTTAGCGGTTTGTTTTATTAAATCCCTTATATTAACTTCACCGGCGTCTCTCTCTCTCTCTGTCTTGGGCGGGCGGAAAAACAGAAGTCAAAAATGACCCACTTCCCATGATCCGATCGAACTGAAATTTGGCACACGGACCCGTCTAACCTAACAATGCATCGTATCAAAATTTCAGATCGATCGAACGTACCGTAATTAAATTAATGCATTTTTAGTTTATCCTTATATGAGGTATGTAATTTAAATTCACGGTTTGTTATTGTTTTTTTCCCACGTGAAATTTTGAGCTGACGCATTGAGGCGACCCAACGAAGCGACGGGCGCTTTTGTTTACATTTTACGTGTCACTCTGAGCTCGGTCAAGCGAATCGGTGACCAGACTTTTCCCCTCTCCCCCTCCCACCCACCCCTCCCCCCCCCTAGGGTTATGAAGCAAACTTGAGTTAAGACAGATTCAGTCTGTAAATGTTTGAAAATAATCAATACTGTTAGTTATGTCTCATATATAAGGGATTTATAGTCAAAAACTTTGTTTTTACGTTTGTTTTATTAAATCCCTTATATTAACTTCACCGGCGTCTCTCTCTCTCTGTCTTGGGCGGGCGGAAAAACAGAAGTCAAAAATGACCCACTTCCCATTATCCGATCGAACTGAAATTTGGCACACGGACCCGTCTGACCTAACAATGCATCGTATCAAAATTTCAGATCGATCGAACGTACCGTAATTAAATTAATGCATTTTTAGTTTATCCTTATATGAGGTATGTAATTTAAATTCACGGTTTGTTATTGTTTTTTTCCCACGTGAAATTTTGAGCTGACGCATTGAGGCGACCCAACGAAGCGACGGGCGCTTTTGTTTACATTTTACGTGTCACTCTGAGCTCGGTCAAGCGAATCGGTGACCAGACTTTTCCCCTCTCCCCCTCCCACCCACCCCTCCCCCCCTAGGGTTATGAAGCAAACTTGAGTTAAGACAGATTCAGTCTGTAAATGTTTGAAAATAATCAATACTGTTAGTTATGTCTCATATATAAGGGATTTATTGTCAAAAACTTTGTTTTTACGGGTTTGTTTTATTAATTGTCTTATATTAACTTGCTTTGTAAGTTTAATAGGAACCGTCCCACTATTTGTTTATAATTTTTTCACGTGCACAGTTCACGCGTTGACGCCGACCGTCACTGTTCACACCCCCTACCGTCCCTGCGCCCAGTTTTAAAACCAGGGGAGATAATTGTGTTTCAGTCTGTAAATGTCGCGTTTAAACATAATCACTACTTTTAGTTATGTCTCATATATAAGGGATTTATAGTCCAAAGGTAAGCTGGCTTTGCACTTACTGTAAAATGCGTAGACTAAAAAGTAGAAAATTAGTGTATTTTTAATATAAGACTAGTTTTTAAAAAGTGTTTTTAATGTTGATTATTACACTTGCATATAAACCAGTCGCTAATATCGTGCTAAAAGTGTGTGTGTGTGTGTTTTTTCTAGTAATTCTGTATGCTTTTTATTGTTGTTTACAAAGTCCACAAATAAAATGAAGCTCTTCGTTTGTTTCCCCCACACATATTACAAGGACATGAATAGTTTGTGTGTGAATAGTTTAAGACCCTGAACATGGCAGCTACTACACCCTTGTTGGCAGTCAGAGCATCGTCAAACCCACAGAATAGACAGACACTGGTGGTCATAAATTGGAAAGACAATTGTGGGCAAAAAATAGTCAGAAAATCGAAGACAGAACATAGATAACATAACAGACAAACACTGGTGGACAGAACATAGACAGAAACTGGTGGACAGGACATAAGCAGACACTTGTGGACAGAACATAGACTGACACTGGTGGACATAACATGGATAGGAAGTGGTAGACAACATAGGCAGAAAGTGTTAGACAGAACATAGACACCGCTGGACATAATATAGACAGCCACTTGTGGACATAACGTAGGTGTCACGTGAGAATCACGAGATTGGTGACAGAGAGGTCACGTGAGTGAAGCGCAGGAAAATGCTCAAGAGTGATGGCAAGATGGCTGGCTGTGTTGATTATGACTCCAGGATGTCAAACCTCAATTTTATATTTATGTAATGTATATAGTGTTCGTATTTAAGGTATTTCATTGACATTAGTGCTTCAAGGAATTATTGCACGAAATATTTTGTTACGTGAGAACGCCTCCAACACACATAAAAATTAATATCTGACAATAGGCAGATACTTTTGGACGTAACATAGGCAGACACTTGTCGACAGAGCACAGGCAGACGCTGGTGATGTGTATGTTAAGGAACGTTCATATAACTCACAACGTTTCGGGTAGGTAACTGCCATAAGTAGAAAACGCGAGGCTACTTGAATATTGAACATTTTATAGAGATATTGGGGAATATTTTATTTCCTACTACGTCTGTGGCTGAATAATCAGTAATACGAAAGTACTTGATGTACATTTTTCTAGCAGACGTTTATGGACTAAATTGGCTATAAATCCGGCTGTCCTTTGCTATGAATCTGGCGGTCCCATGCTATAAATCTCGCGGTCCCATGATATGAATATGGCGGTCCCAAGCTATGAATATGGCGGTCCCATGCTATAAATCTCGCGGTCCCATGCTATGAATATGGCGGTCCCAAGCTATGAATATGGCGGTCCCAAGCTATAAAAATGGCGGTCCCCTGCTATTACTATGGTGGTCCCACCGATAAGACTCAGTCCGTTGCTAGGCAACTAGCTGTCCTGTTGCTAAGATTCTAACGGATCCAATGCTAAGATTCTTGCGGTCGCGTTCTTAGGTTTTTTTTACCCGTCAAATTCTAAGATTCTGAGGTATGTCGGGCACGTTCTAATGTGATAGAAGATTTCGCCCCCATCAGATTCTTCCATCATTAACCCCCCTACCCCCCCCACTTTCTGATCCAACACCCCCTCCCCCAAGATCAGTCAATGCACTTTAAGTGCTCCCCCCCGTGCCTCGTTAAAATTGTGAAGTGTGTGACGCCATGGCTCTGCCACCAATTCACAGTGTCCTAGACGGCCAGGCTTTTAAAACTGAACAAAACTTCCAGCCCAAACCCTCCCTGATGGCTGATGACGTGGGGGTCCAATGATTTCAGTAGCTTCCCTAATACGAGCTCCGAACCTGGGGAGGAAATGGCATTTCTGTACTGTCGGAGCGGTTCTAAATTCGTTGAGCAGATGAGCGGTTTGAAAGACTTCTTAGGACTAAGTGACCTGACTAAATAGTTTCTCATCCCTATCAGGCGACAACTCAACTTTTCTTTGGTATGTTTTATGCAAGCTAAATACGCCTGGAGCCGACCAAGTGACCAGGTAGATATTTTCATTCAGTTACCAAAGAGATGATTTCATTCGGTGACCCAGTAGATGATTTCATTCAGTGACCCAGTAGATGATTTCAAGAGGTGACCCAGTAGATGATTTCATTCAGTGACCGAGTAGATGATTTCATTCAGTGACCCAGTAGATGATTTCATTCTGTGACACAGTAGATGATTTTATTCAGTGAACAAGTAGATGATTTCAGTCCGTGACCCAGTAGATGATTTCATTCAATGACCGAGTAGATGATTTCATTCAGTGACCCAGTAGATGATTTCATTCAATGACCAAGTAGATGATTTCATTCAGTGACCCTGCAGATGATTTCATTCAGTGACACAGTAGATGATTTCATTCAGTGATCCAGTAGATGATTACATTTAGTTACCAATGAGATGATTTCATTCAGTGACCCAGTAGATGATTTCATTCAGTGACACAGTAGATGATTTCATTCAGTGACCCAGTAGATGATTTCATTCATTGATCCAGTAGATGATTTCATTCAGTGACCCAGTAGATGATTTCTTTTAGTGACCAAGTAGATTATTTCATTCAGTGACCCAGTAGATGATTTCATTCAGTGACCCAGTATATGATTTCATTCAGTGACCCAGTAGATGATTTCATTCAGTGATCCAGTAGATGATTTCATTCAGTGACCCAGTAGATGATTTCATTCAGTGACCCAGTAGATGATTTCATTCAGTGACCCAGTAGATGATTTCATTCAGTGACCCAGTAGATGATTTCATTCAGTTACCAAACAGATGATTTCATTCCGTGACCCAGTATATGATTTCATTCAGTGACCCAGTAGATGATTTCATTCAGTGACCCAGTAGATGATTTCATTCAATGACCAAGTAGATGATTTCATTCAGTGACCCAGTAGATGATTTCATTCAGTGACCCAGTAGATGATTTCATTCAGTGATCCAGGAGATGATTTCGTTCAGTGATCCAGTAGATGATTTCATTGAGCGACCCAGTAGATGATTTCATTCAGTGACCCAGTAGATGATTTCATTCAGTGACCCAGTATATGATTTCATTCAGTGACCCAGTAGATGATTTCATTCAGTGATACAGTAGATGATTTCATTCAGTGACCCAGTAGATGATTTCATTCAGTGACCCAGTAGATGATTTCATTCAGTGACCCAGTAGATGATTTCATTCAGTGACCCAGTAGATGATTTCATTCAGTTACCAAACAGATGATTTCATTCCGTGACCCAGTATATGATTTCATTCAGTGACCCAGTAGATGATTTCATTCAGTGACCCAGTAGATGATTTCATTCAATGACCAAGTAGATGATTTCATTCAGTGACCCAGTAGATGATTTCATTCAGTGACCCAGTAGATGATTTCATTCAGTGATCCAGGAGATGATTTCGTTCAGTGATCCAGTAGATGATTTCATTGAGCGACCCAGTAGATGATTTCATTCAGTGACCCAGTAGATGATTTCATTCAGTGATCCAGGAGATGATTTCATTCAGTGATCCAGGAGATGATTTCATTCAGTGATCCAGGAGATGATTTCGTTCAGTGATCCAGTAGATGATTTCATTCAGTTACCAAGTAGATGATTTCATTCAATGACCAAGTAGATGATTTCATTCAATGACCAAGTAGATGATTTCATTCAATTACCAAGTAGATAATTTCATTCAATTACCAAGTAGATGATTTCATTCAGTTACCAAGTAGATGATTTCATTCAATGACCAAGTAGATGATTTCATTCAATGACCAAGTAGATGATTTCATTCTATGACCAAGTAGATGATTTCATTCAATGACCAAGTAGATTATTTCATTCAGTTATCAAGTAGATGATTTCATTCAGTGACCCAGTAGATGATTTCATTCTATGACCAAGTAGATGATTTCATTCAATGACCAATTAGATGATTTCATTTAATGACCAAGTAGATGAATTCATTCAGTTACCAAGGAGATGATTTCATTCAGTTACCAAGTAGATCATTTAAGTCTATATGTTGGTAAATCTCGTATAGATAGCTCGTCTCTGTCCCGTAATGACGATAGAGACGAGCGTCTCGTAGACATCTGAGATGTGTCGTGGTCATCTGAAGGCTGCTGATGGTGGGAGTACATCTGAGATGTGTTGTGGTTATCTGAAGGCTACTGATGGTGTGAGCACATCTGAGATGTGTTGTGGTCATCTGAAGGCTGCTGATGGTGGGAGCACATCTGAGATGTGTCTAACATGGGCTGTGAAGGTGGGGAAGTGGCTCTTTTACTAGGATTCAATGAGTTTTGAGTTCTTTTTAACATGGAACAATAGTTGGTGTTTTTATACTCAACTAAAACTTTAGTTTTTTAAAATATATATGGAACGATTTTTACAATACGCATCTGTCCTACAATGTATTTCGTTTATTACAGTAAAGGCAGCTTTTAAGCACTTCTCTTATTGTAATGATAACATTCAGAATGTAAAAATACTGATGACATCTTTCAAAAGTTAAGTTCAATCTCCCAGACGCAGTTTAATATGTGCATATGTGTATCTAAATATTGTTCTTAATTCCAAACATCACAATGTGCATCCTAAAATCTGCTATCGACATACAAATGTGTAAATTAACGTTCACACTAGACATCATAACATTTATCTAAATTAATGTTATTTCTAAGTATTGTTATCTAAATGCTAACTCTTAAAATCCTAATATGTGCTTTAGTTTTAAAGCTAAGGATCAAAGTTGGTCGTCAAAATGTGTATATCAATTAGGTGTGTACTGGAATAAAATTTTAGAAATCCGCCCGGAGCCGGATTTAGCCGGAGTTATGAAGTGAAATCCGTTAGGAGCTGGAGACGGAATTGTAGAAATGCCCGGATTCCGGATTTGCCAGAGTCGGAGCTATTATTATATATAGTTTTTATATTTCTACCGGCCAACTGGATTTGACCGCATTTATGAAGTGAAATTCTGCTGGAGCCGGAGACTTTTTGGGTGGAAAATTGCTAGATTCCGGATTTGCCGGAGCCGAAATCCGGTACACCCATAATTTCAATGTTATATTCTTGATGTCCTAAATTTTACTGAAGTGCTCAATACAACAGAGTAAATATTCTTATGTGCATTTCAATTTTAAAATGTGTAATTAAATTGTGATTATTATGTGTTTGAATATATAACCATATAATCCTTGTATGTATTTAATTTTTAACCGAGTATTCCTAATGCGCATTTTAACGTTAAGGCAAATAAACATAATACAATCGTTTTGTATTGATAAACAAAATATTCTTAAAATTTGTGTAATAACGTTACACCTTTCGACGCAAATCTCAGCTCCGCTAAGAGGAATTATTTCAACATGTCTGTATACAAGGGATGGAGTGAGTGAAAGTGGGTGAATGTGGGCCCGGTGGGTTAGAGGACGGGGTGGGTTGCGGGATGGGGGAAAGTGAAAACGAATCGAATAACATCTCCTGGCCTGGACAGTAGTGTTTATACCCGGCCAACTGAGAGCGTCGAATGGCCAATAGTTGATCTAATTAGGGCCTCGTCTCCAGTTGGCCCCTCGTCTCTGGAAATAAGAGCTGTGAACCCGGAACAGTATAAATATCATGGGAGATGGGGGGGTTATGTGTTTGTGTGGGGGTATGGAAGTAGGCGTCAAGGATGGGGGTCTGGAGAGAGGGGTCAAGGATGGGGTTCTGGAGAGAGGCACCAAAAAGGGGGTCTGGAGAGAGGCAAAAGGAAGGGGGTCTGGAGAGAGGCAAAAAGGAAGTGGGTCTGTTGAGAGGCGTCAAGGATGGGGGTCTGGAGAGAGGGGTCAAGGATGGGGTTCTGGAGAGAGGGGTCAAGGATGGGGTTTTGGAGAGAGGCACCAAAAAGGGGGTCTGGAGAGAGGCAAAAGGAAGGGGGTCTGGAGAGGGGCAAAAAGGAAGGGGGTCTGGAGAGAAGCTTAAAGATGGGTCTGGGAGATAGGGGTTGTCTGTGATGGCGATGGAAGGTTCAATAAAAGGGATTTAGTGGGGTTTTTGTGGAATGGAATCCACGGATGCGTTTTTGGGGAGTTTCATGGACATGGTGTTATGTGGGGTCAATGGCGAAATTCTTGAGACGGGTCCAGGGCTGGGCTTGGGAGTTGTTGTTTTTTTACCTCATTGAAATTTCAATCAACAGTCGACTTTACCAGCAATTCTTGCGGTAAGGCTTTCCCAAGCCATGGTTTGCACTGGCGTGTAACAGAACTGCTACATGACAATCGGAGATCTACTTGTTGATAAGACATCCCATACATCTTGCATTTAAAGTTGAAATTACCGCCCTTGCAGCAACGTTCGTCTTGACATAAACCACATGTCCCCACATTTTCTATTTTTAAAATTATCCTCCCAACTTTTTTGAAAGATTGTGACAAAAAATGCAAAATTTAAGAAAAAAAAATTAACATTTTTATTTGCGCGAGTTTTTGAGCATCGGAGCACAGCGAGCATGCTAGGCTGACACGGATAGTGTTAACGCTGTAAAAGAGAGCCATCTTTATCATCATTTCTTGCTTGTGATTTAAACGCTGAAACCTTATATAATCGTGTGACCTTAAATTGTTTGACGTTTAACAATGACATGGTGATGATGAAACATACAGCTGTACACTTAAATTTACACCAAAATAAATAGATTGTAACACCGCTTTCTTTCTAAGGACTGTGCCTTAAACGTCGAAATTGAGTACATTTTTACAAAGAGTTTCCGTTTAAAGTATCCCATTCCAGTCAATTATATTTAAATGAAATGCATGTTTGGTAGTAAATTTTGTTGGAGGTGCATCTATTGATGACTACATCTATAGTGAGGTTTAACCTAAACCTGCTAAAACTGATGCTTGAACTCCGGTAATTTGGTTAAGGTTGTTTTGTTTGTTTGTTGTTTTTTTTTGTTCTTTTGTTTTAAAACAAAATACTATAATGACTTTTAAAATTCTTTTTGGTTCTCTATATGATTTAGAATAGACCAGAGACGTTGCAAAATTGGCGGTTACATGCCATCGTTAATCGTTAAATGAAAGACTTTTTATGTTTGCATTCGTCTGACCACACTGTCCTTCCGCCTGAATGGTTTCCAAATGGGCTTTTAGCGATTTCCTAATTTTTTTATCTGTACAAAAGTTTAACAAGCCCGTTCTTACAGCATTAAAAAGGTTTTAGAGGGCTATACATTTTGTTTTTTATTTTGTTACGCCCAAACACATAATTTTAAAAAAAACTTTTTATCTTTTTCATCTGATAATGTCACATCCACAGAAAACTCAGATATTTCAAAGCCTAAAGTTCATAGAAATCCCTACACAACCATATCACTAAAAAAAAACTAAAATGATTCATACAGCTGCTAAAAATATAGGAGCCACATTTTTTTTTGTATCAACTGTCTATCCTTTGTGCATTTTGTGCAGATTTTTCAAGTTCATGAAGTGGTATTGGCCGCCTTCCCTACACATCGCGTCCACAACCCAAAGCTTTGCCTTATTTGTGGTTTCTATGGTTTATTATGTTATGGGCAAGCGAAGGGGTGGTGGTGGTGGCTAATCCTATCAAAACAAGCGGATGGAGGAGAAATATCAATATGGTTTTTGTTAACAATTTGAACATGTGAAGAGTTCGATATTCTAAGAATATACGATCTTGTAAGCAATGTTCCCTTTAAGCTGCACATCCACGCAAATATCTGACGGACGCCGCGCATCAATTCAGTACTACCGCAAAGCAAATTTTGTTAAGGATGATATAATATTTATGGAAACATCGAGAGAACATTGGTATGTATGTAAAAACTGAAGTCCACCCAAATGAACCAAATGTAAGAATTTAAGATTGTAAATTATGAGACTTAAAAAACATGAGATTAAAACAATCGGAATTCCTATGGATATCTTGTATGAGTATTGCAAACTTTTAATCTGAAGAAAACGTCTTTTAAAAGACATCTATTTAATTTTGTGGTGTACCCGATTGTAATAAAATGCGATTATAAGAATATGTGATTACAACGATGTGATTTTTTAAGGTTAAATGATAATATTGTATGAATATAAATAAGATTGAAAAGATACGAGATGCTAAGAATATGAGGCCTTTTTTAATGAGACTATGACAATACAAGATAAGAAGAATACAAAAAAATCGTTACAGAGAATAAATAAATTAAAAAAATCTTTAGAATCGTTGCGATGAGAGCCTCGCCATTGAAGACGTATCAATGATATCGTTTCTCGGTAATTGTGTTAGGATTGTGTCCGTTTCAAAATAATCGAGTTACTCCATGCATTGTGCTGGGTATCGCTAACGTTGATGTAAATTATGTCGTTCTAATCGACACTTCAGACGAACGCGTCAAACTATTCGCTGGTTGGGGATTTGTATTTAACTATGATCAAAGATTCTTGTAGTTTTACCTTTTTTTTCATAAATATTTATTCTTTTTCTGCATTAACTGTTATAATGGATCATCACACATCTATGGGTGTGGATGAGTTCACAGATCATGAGACATGCGAACTAGTGGATGAGTTCACATGTCGTCAGACATGCGCACTAGTGGATGAGTTCACATGTCGTCAGACATGCGCACTAGTGGATGAGTTCACATGTCGTCAGACATGCGCACTAGTGGATGAGTTCACATGTCGCCAGACATGCGCACTAGTGGATGAGTTCACATGTCATCAGACATGCGCACTATTGGATGAGTTCAAAGGTCATCAGTATGCTACGTCAGGATTAAACTCTGAAATTTCCTTTAAAGTAATTGCATAGACTTCAGTTGTTGCATATATGTTTAGTGACCTTTTAAATGATTTTGACTAAAAATTGTTCACGGTTCATTAAATTTGAACAACCTTTACGTTATTTTTTCGAAATGTAAAAACTTTAAAAAGCGTTTTAAATAAAGCGTATATTTCATCTGGTATTTCGAAGTAACGCTAGTGTAGTCTAAGAGTTATAAAACTAAATAAAGGACAATGCCGTTTTTTGTCATTCCGTTCTAACGCCCCCCTTCCCCCACAACCCTATAGTAGTGCTATCCATAAACAGCGCCTTGACTTGTCTCCTGCACACAGGCACACAATAGTTATTACAATCGGCTAGACGAGGGGATTCCATAGTGAGGCGTGTGCAATAACAAGGGACAGACAACGGAGGGTGTTTGCTATTGATGTTTTTAAAGCCTTATCTCACGATCAATGGTAGGGGAGACAAGCAGAAAAGTGCATTAACTCATCATGTTCTCATGTTTTGTCTCCATGATTTTGTTATGGGGGACCGAACTGGATTCACCAGTCAGTGATCGCACCAGGCCTTGAGTCATCGATAAGGAATATTCCTATCAATTGACTCACAAGTTTTTTTTGGAATAATCCATTCTATTGACTCACCAGTTGTTTGGAATACTCAATTCTATTTCTGGTAGTCTGCACACCCACACAGCGCCGCACCATGAGCACCACACCGAGATGCACCAGGTATGATTGATAGAAGAAAGGAAGTAGGGAGAGAGAGCAACAGTTTGATGTGCCAAGGACAGAGTGAACGTTGTAAATAAAGAAAGCTGTTCCATTTGTGTTTTAATAAAACTGTTGCATATCCTGCCGACAACGCCAAACTGTAGCCGAGCGGTGGCTAAGTTAATTAAAAACAATAAAGTCCTATTCACATCGACTCCTCAGTTGTTTTGGAATACTCCATACTCAATTCTATTGACTCATTAGTTCTTTTGAATACCTTTTTTGCATGACTCGCAAGTTCTCAGAACGCTGAGTTCTTTTGACTCACCAGCTCTTTCCTCATTTTCATCTAAATACCAAAATGTTCTTAAAACCAGCACCATCCAAGCCCCCCCCCAAACTCCAATCCTTTAATTGTTTTGGCTTCCAAATTCTAGAGAAAAATGTCTCTTCAACGTGCTTCATTTCCCAGGGCCGCAGTTGTCTCTCCAACTTTATGTTCGTCAATCTCTCTCTCTCTCTCTCTCAATCTCTCCATCCTTCAATATCTCTTTCTCTCTATCTCTATTTTCGGTTCGTAATGTCTTCATGCGCGTGTTTACATTATATCACACGTCTCTCTCCTATCAACTTCACCCCCTCCCCCAACCCAATCTTTCTTTAGACCCTTCTCTTTCATAAAGAACCCCCCCCCCACATCTATATCTATTTAATTGACTCACGTCTCGCTCAGACCCAAACCGTCCATTTCGTCCATCGGGGAATTCATTATTTCGTCTTCATACCCCCCCCCAAAACAAAACTGTGCACCCCACCCCATCCCCCCTAATTTTTCTTGACCGTACGACATATCAAGATCCCCATGGTCAATCCATCTTTTTCATGTCATCATGTCTTACGTCTCGTTTTCTTTTACTTGTAAAGAATATATATATATATATATATATATATATATATATATATATATATATATATATATATATATATATATATATTCCTCAGATGCAAACTATAGTGAAAAGTCCCTTAGCAACGGTACAAGATCAAGTCAGTATCGACAGTGTGCCTCTATTTGTGTCGGCATTCAACAGCGGACATAATACAGCTTTCTACTTTCTCTCTACGACTTTGGCTGTGAACCAGGATTTGCTTGTAATAACTCTTAGCGCTCTCTGACAATAATACATCTTTGGGTGAATAGTGCGGTGAGGGAGGGTGGCTGCCACGTACAAACGATGCTATTTGAAAGGATCACAACTACATACACAACTACGTTGTAGAATGTCAGACAGTACGATCTATGAGGCTTTCATTATGGTCAACAATTCACGTGAAGCTGTCTAACAAATCACCTATTGGGGAGGAAAATTAATTAGGGGCTTATGTAAAAATGATGCTACTTACAAGAAGTCCAATTACTGACAGACAAAAATGCGGTGAGGACATAAGAATGTCCTACAGTACGTTCTCCGAGGCTCTTTCGCGTATTCATGACAGAGGTGGAGTGGGGGAGGTGTGGGTGTATGTTGTGTTCATTGACTTTTGTTACTTGGATTGTTTAGGTGCAAACATTGACTATTGTTACTTTTATTGTTCACGTCAAACATTGACTTTGTTACTTGGATTGTCGACGTCAAACATTGACTTTTGTTACTTTTATTGTTCACGTCAAACATTGACTTTTGTTACTTGGATTGTTTGAGTCAAACATTGACTTTTGTTACTTTTATTGTTCACGTCAAACATTGACTTTTATTACTTGGATTGTTCACGTCAAACATTGACTTTGTTACTTGGATTGTTCACGTCAAACATTGATTTTTGTTACTTGAATTGTTCACGTCAAACATTGACTTTTGTTACTTGAATTGTTTACGTCAAACATTGACTTTTGTTACTTGGATTGTTTGAGTCAAACATTGACTTTTGTTACTTGAATTGTTCACGTCAAACATTGACTTTTGTTACTTGAATTGTTCACGTCAAACATTGACTTTTGTTACTTGGATTGTTTGAGTCAAACATTGACTTTTGTTACTTGAATTGTTCACGTCAAACATTGACTTTTGTTACTTGAATTGTTCACGTCAAACATTGACTTTTGTTACTTGGATTGTTTGAGTCAAACATTGACTTTGTTACTTGAATTGTTCACGTCAAACATTGACTTTTGTTACTTGAATTGTTCACGTCAAACATTGACTTTTGTTACTTGAATTGTTCACGTCAAACATTGACTTTTGTTACTCGAATTGTTCACGTCAAACATTGACTTTTGCTACTTGGGTTGTTCAAGTCAAACATTGACTTTGTTACTTGGATTGTCGACGTCAAACATTGACTTTTGTTACTTTTATTGTTCACGTCAAACATTGACTTTTGTTACTTGGATTGTTTGAGTCAAACATTGACTTTTGTTACTTTTATTGTTCACGTCAAACATTGACTTTTGTTACTTGGATTGTTCACGTCAAACATTGACTTTGTTACTTGGATTGTTCACGTCAAACATTGATTTTTGCTACTTGAATTGTTCACGTCAAACATTGACTTTTGTTACTTGAATTGTTCACTTCAAACATTGACTTTTGTTACTTGGATTGTTTGAGTCAAACATTGACTTTTGTTACTTGAATTGTTCACGTCAAACATTGACTTTTGTTACTTGAATTGTTCACGTCAAACATTGACTTTTGTTACTTGGATTGTTTGAGTCAAACATTGACTTTTGTTACTTGAATTGTTCACGTCAAACATTGACTTTTGTTACTTGAATTGTTCACGTCAAACATTGACTTTTGTTACTTGAATTGTTCACGTCAAACATTGACTTTTGTTACTTGAATTGTTCACGTCAAACATTGACTTTTGTTACTTGAATTGTTCACGTCAAACATTGACTTTTGTTACTTGAATTGTTCACGTCAAACATTGACTTTTGTTACTCGAATTGTTCACGTCAAACATTGACTTTTGTTACTTGAATTGTTCACGTCAAACATTGACTTTTGTTACTTGAATTGTTCACGTCAAACATTGACTTTTGTTACTTGAATTTGTTTCACGTCAAACATAAATCCCGGCTCAATGCGAACGTGTTTGAATAATTCAGATGATACTTTTGTCTCAGATCAGAAAACCCAACGGCTTAACAGTCCCAAATATTGTTGTCAGTATTCACGTTAAAAGTCAACGAAAAAAAAATGTATTTATTTGTTTAAATTTTTTTTTAAAAATAATTATTTTGTGTATTTTTAACGCAATTTCCCTTGGGAAAAATTGCGTTTATATATTTGCAAATGTCTGTCCTGTATGTTCGATCTTTGATCAGCTTTGATCAGCAACTCCTCCTGAACCATAGCTAAGAGGTCCCAAGGTATGCACGGGTCAAACAAAATACCGAACAGATTTCCTGGGGAAAAAATGAAACAATATCAGTATTTTGTCAATTTTTCGCCAACCATAACATCTATCGGGTTGAAACAAACGCCAAACGATAGCTAATAATATTTAGAGCAATGTTGGGGTAAGGAATTTTTGAGAAAATCTCTTTTCGTTCGACACCCGTAATTTTAAGCCCTTTATTTAGATAGCAATTGGTTTGTTTAGTTTCATAATTAGTGATTTGAAATGACTTTTGATTTAATCTAGACTGAAAGTTAATGGGGGTTTTCCGATTTGTGAACGCTAATGTTAGATTAGTGCGCGGTGCGCATTATATTAACACGTTCTTGGTGTGATGTAGCCTGAGGGGAATATGACGTCATATTTTTTTTAAAAATTTATAATTATTGATTTGAAATGAATTTTAATGCAATCTAGAATGGTTTTCCTTGAATAAAAAAATCGGAAATTCTTTGTTGGAAATTGCGTTAAAATACACATCCGATTTTTTATTATTTGTTTTATTTTAATGTTTTTTTCGTCTCTTGTTGAAAAAAAATGCGGCTTAAGTTTGTTGCTTACATATTAATATTTATATTTATCTAAACTGGATTGATTCCAAAAAAATTATCAATACCCATATGCACTTAGCACTGCAATTTTTGTTGCTTATAATTTATATATATACTAGCGTACACCCGTCAAAAATGACGGAAGTTTTCAGCTGAAATCTATTTATTTTATAAAAAATGCACTTTTTTTAGGGCGCCTACGGCGCCGACCTTTTTGAAAAGCCCAACTAACTTGTCCTTGTTTGATAAATACGAAATATTAAACTTTCTGAAATGTACACAAAGTATTTTTATAATAGGGGTTGCAGGGTGCCTACGGTGCCCCCCTTTGTTTTTTCATTTTATAATTAACCGTCATCAAATCCTCTTTTAACATTGATCCCTTTTCCAAAATTAAAATATGAGTGGAAACAATGACGTCATATAATATTGTTTTACAGCGCATCTTTAATTTGCACACCTTTTGATGCATTGGTGCAGTAAATTGGTTTTCCCTGCTTTCTAAAATTAGTAGCGTCAGGACTGACTGACAGACACTACTTGCGTGACAATTGCAAATTATATTGTTTAATATTGCTTATTTTAAAAAAGTTAAACAAGTCCAAAGCGATTTGGAGATCTAATATTCCTAACTACTTCCAGCGGCTTTTTAATATTATCCTGACATGGTGATCAATGAAGACAACTAAAGCACGTTACAAATCGAATTCACTTTTAAGTGAATGTTTGGTTAAATTTCTCATTTACGTGTTTGTTAACGGTTAAAAAATCTCAACTGACATCTTTTGTTAACTATCATTTCAGAATTAATTTCTTCTGTTTGTTGCGGGACGACGTCATCAAATCAATGACGTACTATAAGAACCTCATTTACACAAAAAAAAATGATTGGGAATATCAATGATGTATGATCTCCGTGTAATCATGGTTGGAGTTTACAGTCGGGAAAGTTTTTGTGGTTGTTTTTTAATGTTAAAATACATTTGTGTTATTGAATTTTTTTGTCTACTTTGTACATTTTCTTACACGGGTATATATGGTATCACCAACAATAATATTTTTTTTAAATACCGGAACCATGGAAAAATTTATAAGTCTACTAAAAATGACTGACCGAGGAAAGACCTTGACATTACGATATAGGCGAGGTATAAATGACAAAGTAAACAGCTTGTCATTGCGATGTTGGCGTGGTATAGCTGACCAAAATGACTGACCAAGTAAAGAGCTTGACATTACAATGTTGGCAAGCTGACCAAAATGACTCACCAAGTAAAGAGCATGGCATCACAAAGTTGGCGAGGTAGAGCTGACCAAAATGACTGACCAAGTAAAAGTTCTTGACATTACATTGTTGGCGAGGTATAGCTGACCAAAGTCACCTATATTACAAAGTGTCAAAATATTATGTTTGCATTCAGTGTGGGCATCCGGTGGTCACTGATGTCCCACTCTTCATCCCGTCTGGCTGACCCAACGTGAAAGGAATGTCGCCATTACAAAGTCACGTGGGATGCACACTGAGGGGAGAGAAGCTACACCTTGGTGTAAGTGATATTGATGGCTATCCCCGGAAAGCGATCCCTTGAGAGCGATTGGTGTGTCGCAATAGAGACGAACGGGATGTTATGATGAAAGACAATTCTGTGTTATTATGGAAGCGAATGGTGTGTACTCAATTTAGGCGGTTGTTTTGCTATAATACTAATAATAGAAAAGATTGGTGTGTTGTTATTGAGACGAATGATGTTTTGTAATCTAAACGATATGTGCTTCGTATTAGAAGCGATTGTATGTCCTTAACACAGTAATGTGTGTGTCATCCTGGAAGTGATCTGTGTGTCATTAAGGAAAAGAACGATTTTTCGTAATAGGAGCGATAGTGTAACGACATAGTCAGTTATTAACGAGTCGTAATAGCAGCCACTGGTGTATTCGTAAGCTGTTATTACGTCAGTTGTATGGAAAATGATTTGATAACAACTCATGGATGTCACACAATGTAGTGTTTAGGGCTTTACAGGCGCTATATTGGTGTCTTCAAGCTCGGTATCACTGGTGAGACGAACAGTTGAAATATAAACACAGATATCATTGGTGAGACGAACAGTTGAAATATAAACACAGATATCATTGGTGAGACGAACAGTTGAAATATAAACACAGATATCATTGGTGAGACGAACAGTTGAAATATAAACACAGATATCATTGGTGAGACAGTTGAAATATAACACAGATATCATTGGTGAGACGAACAGTTGAAATATAAACACAGATATCATTGGTGAGACGAACAGTTGAAATATAAACACAGATATCATTGGTGAGACGAACAGTTGAAATATAAACGCAGATAAGACTGACGCACGAAAGTGGGTCGTTTCCAAACATTTTAGGTCACATTCATTAAATGACTCATCCTTGGGGTGGAAGATCAACTTTTATTTGAATAGCATGAGTCAAAGTTAAGGTTAAGATTAAAGTAAGGGTAGCTTTAGGGCTGGGATTAGGGTCAGGGTTAGGGCTATTGCCAACATCATATTTTTTGGGCTGCAAACTTACAAAAGAACAAAGTTATGTGCACCGAAAGATATAATAATGGATGAAATATCAAATGTTATCTGTAATCAGAAGAGTTTCAAATGGTAAGATTGTAATGTGTCTTTTGCTGGCATTGATATGCTCTTGTTTTATAGGGAAGATCTTATATCTCTATGGGAGAATAATTGAACGTCCTTATAAAACATATTTTAAATGATTTAAAAAATAAATATATTATTCTACAAACGATCCGTTATCATTTACAGTTTACAGGAATTTGGAAATATCTTTCTGATTGATAGAGAGGCCAGCTGTTGAACTTCAAAACCAACGATAGACTATATTCTATATTTTTTTTTAAAAATAATATAAATTGGTATACACAAATTATTTCGTTACATCTTGGATTCCGTCCACCCTTCTCTCCATCGCATGTTAAGTTTATTCGAACAAGCACCAAGCACTCAACATACGCCGCCCCCCCCCCGGTCCCCCCTGTTTTTCACACACACACTTTTTCCTTTTAAACCATGGATAAAAATGGTCGTTGGCCAGTACCTGAAAAATTGACTAAGTTCCAAGATTTTGTTCCAGCATCATGATCTGTCCTATTATGAGAGATCTTAGAATTAATGGAGCGTGGACACAACTAGAGTTCGTCACGGTTCAGATGTCCAATGAGTCTGGTTTGACGCGCAGTCCCATCATTCTCTAATGGCTCGCCAATTCCGTCGGTCGCTCTGGAGCAGAAGTCGTCTGGTGTTCAGTAGACCGCGACATGGGAGGTCGGGACTAGTAGTGGAAAAAAAGGGCGCTCGTTTTCAGTGCTCGGAAGAGTAGATGGAATAAATAGAGGTAACTAGATAAAGGTAAAATAAAATGATGTTTAAAAACCACGTTTGTATAAGTGGACTAAAAAGAAGAAAATAATTTAAAACTTATAAGTTCAAGTACTTCGATTTAATATGACTAAAAACGTGAGGCGGGCGCTTATGAGGTTTAACATATGCGTTCACTCATTCTCTCACTATATATTTCTCTTTTGCTTTCTAAATTAGAAATCTTTAATTTTTATACCAAACACCCGCCCCAACTTTGCTTCATAACCCTGGAAGTCTGGTCACCGATCGCTTGACCGAGCTCAGCGTGACACGTAAAATGTAAACAAAAGCACGCTGGTACTTCGATGGGTCGCGTCAACGCGTGACTGAACAATCCCGTGAAAAAAAAATAACAAACTGTGAATTTGAATTACATACGTTATATAAGGATAAACTAAAAATGCATAAATTTAATTACGGTACGTTCGATCGATATTTTGATACGATGCATTGTTAGGTGAGACGGGTCCGTGTGCCAAATTTCAGCTCGATCTGATCACGGGAAGTGGGTCATTTTTTACTTTTAATTTTCCGCCCGCCCAAGACAGCGATGACGACAGAGACGGCGGTGAAGTTAATATAAGGGATTTAATAAGAGTTTGTGTTTAAAATGGAACTTACATTGTTTTAGTTTAAGCATTAGATAAAAAGCTGTAAGTGTTTTTTTTAATCGAAAGCCTCCTGGTATACGCCTGGTATATAGGTGCCTATGTTTAATCCTGTTTGTCTATATTAGTAGATTTATATTCAGCTATCTGCCTTTATATGTTTAAGTTTATAAATATATAAATATAAATATTTAAGGACCCGTACATAAAGTACGTCACGCTATTTTTGACTATATTTAGCGCCCCTCCCCCTGTCACAAACTGTCACAAAATCTCGGACCCTCATAGTATGTCACACAATCGAACACATTATTTTAAAAATTAACAAATAATTCAAATTTTGTCTAAAACTCATGTGACGTGACACATGACCTGGCCCCCCCTCCCCACGTCACAAACTATCGCACTTTCTTACACCCCTCCCCCCCCCCAATCTGGAGCGTGACGTACTTTATGGATGGCCCCTAAAGTATTATATTGTTCCATTTGTATATTTTAATAGTCTACTTTTTTCTTACGATTTCTCGTCTTATATCAATTTATTTTAAAATATCTGTCAGGGAAATGTTATAGCATAATGGATTTTTCCCGCCTTGGGAATATTAATGTTAGAATGTTGCGCCGGTGCGCACTATTGTTTACAGATGTTTTAGTGTGACGTAGTGTGGGGAAGATGACGTAAACAGAAGAGAGGCTAGAGGGACGGTTTTTGGTAGTGTATGAAAGGACAGTGTTGTTATTATGTATTGGAGGATTCCTGTTTCAAATAAATGATAGATTCATCTAATGGTGTTATGGTTTATTGAGTGCCAGCCTTGTGAGTCAACAATACCCTAGAACTCGACAATATCCATTCGCATATAATTTACACACCCCTCTCCTCCATAAATAGCTGAGTCCCAACGAGAGCTACAAATCGCGTACAGGAAGCGCCCGTATCTTCATGTCAACAACCTCCAGTAAGAACCAACGACGTTACGTCTCTGGCGTGGCATTAACCGGGCTTCGCTTCTTTGTGAGTCTCAAAAGTTGTATAATACCTCGGAGCTTTCGGGGGCCACCAAAAAAAATCTCAATCCATTCATAATAACAGGATTTTTATTTAAATTTTTAAAAAACCTCGGCTGTCGTTGTAAATCTGGGGTTTAAATCTTCAATTTTTTGTGTTGCCATTGAGGAACCTAGGGCTATTTGATGACACACTGTACACGAGCTGAGGATTTTTATGGATTTATAAAATTCAAGTTGAAAAGTTTGTGGAGATTTTCGAGATTTTTTTTACTCAGCGCCATGTTTGATTTCTTTGTTTAGCGATTGGTTCCTAGGGAATGAAGTGAATTCAGAGACACGATATTAAAATTGAGGAATGAGACGAGATATTTATACAGTAACATTCTGGACATCGAACAGCAGTTGGGAAAGAAATGTTAACCTTGAAAACTGAAAGAATCTTCTTTGATGAAGTTTTGTTAAAGACCTATGACTTACATATTCAATGTATTTCTAGAGAGGGTCTTTGACAGAAAAATGGAGACTATTTACTTTTAAAATAAGTAAGAGTGAATAAAAATTGTATTTTTTTTTCAAAATTGTGAGGGCCATTTAAAGTAAAGAAATTAATTTTTTGTTGGCCAGTTTGTTTGAGTGAGATTCAATAACAGTGAAGAAAAGACATTTTTTAAAGGTTTTTCAAAACCAATGACTTTGAAAAAATACGATATTTTTGTAAAGTTGTTTTAGCTATTCGCAAGGAAATTCATATAGAAATGGAAGGCATCCGAAAAAGACTTTTTTAAAAAAATACCAGCAGAACGTCTGAAATTAAAAGCCGAATTGTGCAGGACATACTACATATTGCGTCATGGTGTAGTGTGTCATTGTCCAGTAGTGTGTAGTGGTTTGTGTCTTCGTGTGTAGTGCCGTGGTGTGGAGTTTCATAGGCCAGATGTGTCGTTTGTAGTGTAATGGTGTCTCATGTTCTCGTGTGTCGTGTGTAGTGTGTCGTGATGCAGTTTGTCTTAGGACAGTAGTGTGTCGTGTGTAGTGTGTCGTGTGTAGTGTTTAGTGTGTCATGTGTAGTGTGTCGTGTGTAGTGTGTCGTGATGCAGTTTGTCTTAGGACAGTAGTGTGTCGTGTTCGCGTGTATAGTGTGACGTGGTGTGGTGTGTCACTGTGAAGTGTGTCCTGGTATGGTGAGTAGGACACACAATTAGGGAGGCCATATCTGGTGGCTAAATTGAGAGCAGTGAAGCTCGGACTGCAGGAATGATAAAACAGGGGCGGGGAGAGGAGGGAAGAAGTGAATGACGTAAAAAAAAGAACAAATGCATGTCTGACACGTGAAGCGGTTTTTAGCGATTTGTCAGAGAACCTGAGGGAAAGACGGAGTTAATTATTAAATAACTTGTCTGAAAGCGATTGAATTTCTGACTCGTACGTTGCTTGGGGGCAATGGAAATTAATTTTTTGTTTAAACAAAGATTGTCTGACAGAGGGGAGAAGAAAGAAAGAGAGAGAGAGAGACGGTGTGGTGCAATTTGATTTAGAAGGAGAAAACGAGGACTTAGTGAGTGAAAAGACCAATTTGAGAGCTTGAGAATACATGACAGTTAGGGGGATGGTTCGTTAAAAAAAAAGAGTATTATCAGGAAACGCGATTGGACGAATGATATCAATTATGAAATGCACACCAATTTGATTGATGTGAGAAATTGTTCCCTTGACAATACTCGTCCGCTATAATTATCATCGGAACTCAGTTGGCTGAAGGAAAACCTCGCATTTAGCCATCTCATGTCTGCACTAGGTGGCCGTCTGTGCAAAGGAATTTACCCGTGGAGTGCTATCGAAACACCCCGGGGCAGTATTTGCCCTCGGAATATTGATTTGACATATTGTTCGCTCCTCGTGGACGATGAAAAAGAAAAAAATACATCCGCAAGGCCTCCAACAAGTGGGAGTAAGCGGGGAAAGGGTTGTGTCCCTAGCAAGGACGAGTTGTCTCCCTCCACTTAAACGTGATTAAAACAGAGTTATCGTTGGAGTACAGTTATCGGCCTTGTCGTTAAAGAACGGGAGAGAGAGATTTGAAGGGGAGTCAATGTCAATAATGAGAAATATTCTAACGACGGAGCCTTAGTGGAGCCAGTTAAAAGCTAATCTGAGTGCTACACTTGCTACAACGAGTGCTTAACTGAGTGCTAAACTGAGTGCTAAACTGAATGTTAAACTGAGTGCTAAACTGAGTGCTAAACTGAGTGCTAAACTGAGTGCTAAACTGAGTGCTAAACTGAGTGCTAAACTGAGTGCTAAACTGAGTGTTAAACTGAGTGCTAAACTGAGTGCTACCCTGAGTGCTAATCTCACTTCACTGAGTGCTGCACTTAGTTAGGGATCTTGGAAATCTTTGTTAAATTTATCACTCCCTCAAAAACAAAACAACATTATCATTATCCATTAATAAACCTGTTAAAAGTAAAAGTCGAGTTTCCTAAGGAAAAAAAAGCATTGTGTGTTTGTTTCTTAGTTTGTTTGTTTGTTTTTTACTCCATTTGAGACAAGTGACAATCCTAAGACATATTATGTTCCGAGCTGAGGAAGTCATGGAAAAAATCCGAAATTTTATTTTAAAACAGCCGAACTGTCAATGAATGAACTCGTGGGCACGCAGATAAACACAGAGACAAACAGACAGACACAGACAGGGGTCTCCCGGGTTTAGGTGTGCAAATCATCAGCAAGGGGCTCATCAATGGTAAGTCTAGCGTTGGTGTTGTTATAAGTGTAACATTGTGGTGAGCTGACCCGTACATCCCAGGTGTCCCAGCACAGGACACAATTTACAACAAAGGATCAGCGGGTTTGATTTGTTTCATGGTCGGACAAGCTGTTTCAGCTGGGGATGATGGATTTGCCTTGGGGGTTTCATGGGAGCTGGTATGGTGAAGGGGTTATGTGATATAGGTTAGCATCGGTGTTTGTCTGTCTGAGTTTATATGTGTGTCTGTGTGTGTCTGTGTCTTTCTGTGTTTATTTTGGTGTCTGTGAGTGTCTGTACCGTTCTGTGTTTATATGTGTGTCTGTGTGTGTCTTTTTGTCTCTGTGTTTATTTGTGTGTCTGTGAGTGTCTGTACCGTTCTGTGTTTATATGTGTCTCTGTGAGTGTCTTTTTGTCTCTGTGTTTTTATGTGTTTCTGTGAGTGTCTGTGGTGTCTGTGTCTTTCTGTGTTTATTTGTGTGTCTGTGAGTGTCTGTGAGTGTCTGTGAGTGTCTGTGGTGTCTGTGGTGTCTGTGAGTGTCTGTTATGTCTGTGAGTGTCTGTGTTTATTTATGTGTCTGTGAGTGTCTTTTTGTCTCTGTGTTTATTTGTGTTTCTGTGAGTGCCCGTGCCTTTCTGTGTTTATTTTGTGTCTGTGTGTGTCTTTTTGTCTCTGTGTTTATTTGTGTGTCTGTGAGTGCCTGTGCCTTTCTGTGTTGTTGTTTTTTGTTTGTCTGTGAGTGTCTTTTTGTCTCTGTGTTTATTTGTGTTTCTGTGAGTGCCCGTGCCTTTCTGTGTTTATTTGTGTGTCTGTGTGTGTCTTTTTGTCTCTGTGTTTATTTGTGTGTCTGTGAGTGCCTGTGCCTTTCTGTGTTGTTGTTTTTTGTTTGTCTGTGAGTGTCTTTTTGTCTCTGTGTTTATTTGTGTTTCTGTGAGTGCCCGTGCCTTTCTGTGTTGTTGTTTTTTGTTTGTCTGTGAGTGTCTTTTTGTCTCTGTGTTTATTTGTGTTTCTGTGAGTGCCCGTGCCTTTCTGTGTTTATTTGTGTGTCTGTGTGTGTCTTTTTGTCTCTGTGTTTATTTGTGTGTCTGTGAGTGTCAGTGGTTACCTGTGTCTGTGAGTGTCAGTGGTTACCTGTGTCTGTGAGTGTCTGTGTTTGTATGTGTGTCATAAGTATATGTGAGTGTTTTTCTGTGTTTGTGTCGTGGTTTGGTCTCTCTTGCCCTGGGGTGTTCAAAATATAGAGACATATAAAACTCTGGTGCCCTTGTGTTGTAATAGCCTGCATGTCCTCAGTGCACCATAAATTTACGTATTCAAACATTTAAAGTAACTGGCTTTTTCTTATGCTTTGTGTAATGTCGATTTAAGATAAGTATGTTCAGTTAATGATCTTTTAGTTTTTCTTAATCTTAAATGCGAAAGGACATATGTCAATTGTAGTTTACAATGCAGCGAGGAGAAGAAGTTAAGTAGAGAGAAGTTGAAAAGACGTGTTTAAATGGGACATGGTGTGACGTCGTTAGCTTTTAGATTGAACATTCGCGATGCCTGGTGTAGACAAGATTGCACGTGCTAATAGATCAACGTTGATCGCCGAAAGAAGGGCAACAGCTTATCGAACTGGCTACGGGCACTGAGATTTACACGTTGACGTGGTTGCTGAATAGGCCGTCAGGACATCAGCGATGTGTAGAGAGATTTCGGATGAAAGCTACTCGTTCACACTCATTCGTGAGCAGAGGAGTGCGTATTTTAAGCAAGTTAATGGGTATTTTAATAAAGGGAGTGGGTATATTAATAAAGGGAGTGGGTATTTTAATATAGGGAATGGGTATTTTAATAAAGGGAGTGGGTATTTTAATATAGGGAGTGGGTATTTTAATATAGGGATTGGGTATTTTAATATATGGAGTGGGTATTTTAATATGGGGAGTGGGTATTTTAATATGGGAGTGGGTATTTTAACATGGGGAATGGGTATTTTAACATGGGGAATGGGTATTTTAATATAGGGAGTGGGTATTTTAATATAGGGAGTGGGTATTTTAATATGGGGAGTGGGTATTTTATTATGGGGAGTGGGTATTTTAATATGGGGAGTGGGTATTTTAATATGGGGAGTGGGTATTTTAATATAGGGAGTGGGTATTTTAATGTAGGGAGTGGGTATTTTAATGTAGGGAGTGGCTATTTTAATGTAGGGAGTGGCTATTTTAATGTAGGGATTGGGTATTTTAATGTAGGTGGTGGGTATTTTAATGTAGGGGGTGGGTATTTTAATGTAGGGTGTGGGTATTTTAATGTAGGGGGTGGGTATTTTAATGTAGGGGGTGGGTATTTTAATATAGGGAGTGGGTATTTTAATATAGGGAGTGGGTATTTTAATATAGGGAGTGGGTCTCTTAATATAGGGAGTGGGTATTTAAATGTAGGGAGTGGGTATTCTAATGTAATGAGTGGGTATTTTCGGGTAGGGATTGGGTATTTTAATATAGGTAGTGGGTATTTTAATATAGGGAGTGTGTATTTTAATATAGGGAATGGGTATTTTAATATAGGGAATGGCTATTTTAATATAGGTAATGGGTAGTTTAATATAGGGAGTGGGTATTTTAATAGAGGGAGTGGGTATTTTATTATAGCGAGTGGGTATTTTAAAATAGCGAGTGGGTATTTTAATAAAGGGAGAGGGTATTTTAAGCAATGGAGAGGGTATTTTAAGCAAGGGAGAGGGTATTTTACGCAAGGGAGAGGGTATTTTAAGCAAGGGAGTTGGTATTTTAAGCAAGGGAGTGGGTATTTTAATGTAGGGAGTGGGTATTTTAATGTAGGGAGTGGGTAGTTTAATGTAGGGAGTGGGTAGTTTAATGTAGGGAGTGGGTAGTTTAATATAGGGAGTGGGTAGTTTAATATAGGGAGTGGGTATTTTAATATAGGGAGTGGGGTATTTTAATAAAGGGAGAGGGTAGTTTAATATAGGGAGTGAGTATTTTAATATAGGGAGTGGGTATTTTAATATAGGGGGTGGGTATTTTAATATAGGGGTGGATAGTTTAATATAGGGAGTGGGTATTTTAATATAGCGAGTGGGTATTTTAATATAGCGAGTGGGTATTTTAATATAGGGAGGGGGTATTTTAAGCAAGGGCAGGGGTATTTTAAGCAAGGGAGGGGGTATTTTAAGCAAGTGAGGGGGTATTTTAAGCAAGTGAGGGGGTATTTTAAGCAAGGGAGTGGGTATTTTAATGTAGGGAGTGGGTATTTTAATGTAGGGAGTGGGTATTTTAATGTAGGGAGTGGGTATTTTAATGTAGTGAGTGGGTATTTTAATGTAGGGAGTTGGTATTTTAATGTAGGGAGTGGGTATTTTAATGTAGGGAGTGGGCAGTTTAATGTAGGGGGTGGGTAGTTTAATATAGGGGGTGGGTAGTTTAATATAGGGGGTGGGTAGTTTAATATATGGAGTGGGTAGTTTAATAAAAGCGAGTGGGTATTTTAATATAGCGAGTGGGTATTTTAATAAGGGAGAGGGTATTTTAATATAGTGAGTGGGTAGTTTAATATAGGGAGTGGGTAGTTGAATATAGCGAGTGGGTAGTTTAATATAGGGAGTTGGTAGTTTAATATAGGGAGTGGGTAAATTAATATAGCGAGAGGGTATTTTAATATAGGGAGAGGGTATTTTAATATAGGGAGAGGGTATTTTAATATAGGGAGAGGGTATTTTAAGCAAGGGAGAGGGTATTTTAAGCAAGGTAGAGGGTATTTTAAGCAAGGGAGAGGGTATTTTAAGCAAGGGAGAGGGTATTTTAAGCAAGGGAGATAGTATTTTAAGCAAGGGAGTGGGTATTTTAAGCAAGGGTGTGGGTATTTTAATGTAGGGAGTGGGTATTTTAATGTAGGGATTGGGTATTTTAATATAGGGAGAGGGTGTTTTAAGCAAGGGAGAGGGTATTTTAAGCAAGGGAGTGGGTATTTTAAGCAAGGGAGTGGGTATTTTAAGCAAGGGAGTGGGTATTTTAATGTAGGGAGTTGGTATTTTAATGTATGGAGTGGTTATTTTATTGTAGGGAGTGGTTATTTTATTGTAAGGAGTGGTTATTTTATTGTAGGGAGTGGTTATTTTAATGTAGGGAGTGGGTATTTTAATGTAGGGAGTGGTTATTTTAATGTAGGGAGTGGTTATTTTATTGTAGGGAGTGGGTATTTTAATGTAGGGAGTGGGTATTTTAATGTAGGGAGTGGGTATTTTAATGTAGGGAGTGGGTATTTTAATGTAGGGAGTGGGTATTTCAAGCAAGGGAGTGGGTATTTCAAGCAAGGGAGTGGGTATTTCAAGCAAGAGAGTGGGTATTTCAAGCAAGGGAGGGGGTATTTCAAGCAAGGGAGTGGGTATTTCAAGCAAGGGAGTGAGTATTTCAAGCAAGGGAGTGGGTATTTCAAGCAAGGTAGTGGGTGTTTCAATCAAGGGAGTGGGTATTTCAAGCAAGGGAGTGGGTATTTCAAGCAAGGGAGTGGGTATTTTAATGTAGGGAGTGGGTATTTCAAGCAAGGGAGTGGGTATTTCAAGCAAGGGAGTGGGTATTTCAAGCAAGGGAGTGGGTATTTCAAGCAAGGGAGTGGGTATTTTAATGTAGGGAGTGGGTATTTTAATGTAGGGAGTGGGTATTTTAATGTAGGGAGTGGGTATTTCAAGCAAGGGAGTGGGTATTTCAAGCAAGGGAGTGGGTATTTCAAGCAAGGGAGTGGGTATTTCAAGCAAGGGAGTGGGTATTTCAAGCAAGAGAGTGGGTATTTCAAGCAAGGGAGTGGGTATTTCAAGCAAGGGAGTGAGTATTTCAAGCAAGGGAGTGGGTATTTCAAGCAAGGTAGTGGGTGTTTCAAGCAAGGGAGTGGGTATTTCAAGCAAGGGAGTGGGTATTTCAATCAAGGGAGTGTGTATTTACATTAGAGGACTGGGTATATAAAGCAGGAAAATAAGCGAAGCCATGTCCAACGTTGGAATGCATTAATTCCAATCATGGTCATTACAAATGCACATATATTGTAGCCACCCCCTCCCCCCGTCCCTCTGCTGCTGGTGGCATGTTACGGAGAGCGACATTTCTAAGGGCAAATAATGATTAAAAAGCAGAGTTTATAATAGAGCGCTCATGCCTTGGCCGTGTCTTTGAATAGGAGCTGTCCAAATTCTGTGTCAAACCAAAAATGTGTTTATGCGTCTTACTGGAATTTGTTTTGTACAAACGAAACACTAACAGTAAAAACGTCGATAACTGTTTTTGGTCTTCAATTCGACTTTATAAGCCAACTTCAAATATCTAGACGAAACTAATATTCGCTAAACACAGACCCTAGATTCTCTTCCTAACATTAATTGTAATGCATTGTTTTCTTTGTGCGCGCCTTGACTTTATGCTTGCGACATATGTCGCCATCGATGGCCGCCTCCACTGCTCCAATTTATTTACTATGTCTGTAGTTTTGTTCTATAAATTGGATTCGCAACTGTTTTTCTTTAATTGCTCTTAACCTTTCACCTCACGTCATCAACACTTTGCGGAAAGATAGAATTACAAAGTTAAGAAAACAAATTGCGTTTGTTAAAACGCCTCTAAGCTTCATCATTTATCTGATCAGATTCGCCCCATTGATAAACACTTATTATATTCGTTTTATTTTTAAAGTGTTTTCTTCAAGTTATCGCCTAGCCCCGGTAAGGGCGCCCTAAACAGCAGGGGGCCAAGCCAAGCCCCGGTAAGGGGTGCCCTAAACAGCAAGGGGCCAAGCCTAGCCCCAGTAAGGGGTGCCCTAAACAGCAGGAAACCAAGCCTAGCCCTAGTAAGGGCGCCCTAAAAATGGGAGCCAAGCCTAGCCCCAGGAAAGGGTACCCTAAACAGCAGGGAGCGAAGCGTAAGCGCCCCATCTTAATTTAATGTTTTATTTATTCTAATTATTTTTTTATTCGTTCTCTTATATTCGTCTCTAGGCGTATAAATCCTTCAATCCATTACTATACCCAATCATTTCTCATTCAGTCAATCAACCAATCCAGGCATCCATTCATTCATTCATCCAACAATATAAGACAGATAGAAGCCCATTATTTGACCATTCTCAATACAAAACCCGCTTGTGTCCCCTTAAAGCCAGACCAATTTGTTATAGGATTGTCGGAACATTAAACTCACAACTTTTATCGATCGTACTCGTGTGCCCTATAACATTTGTTCTTTTATGTCTCAGTTGATTTTTTATTTCAAGACGCAGTTATACAGTATTCCTTAAAGCCCTGGCTCCCATTTTAAATTTTATTCATCTTTCATACTGCTGCGCTTTGTCACCGTATGTTATATGATTGCCCCAATTGCCCTCCTGTTTTATATATCTTTTCCGTTGTTATCACATTTCACATGTGTTCCCGCATTACCATATCATTTAACAACCAAACATTTCTCTGAAGGAAGAACCTAGATTATGTTCACCATCCATTTATATATATGTATGTTTAAAAGGGTTATATATTTATATGTTTTAATTGATAAAAATGTCTTTGTCTACTTACATAGGGTTACAGAATTATCAATTTTTTTACTCTTATTATAAAGATGTAATTGTGCAACAACAACAACAAAAACGTGAGAATCCCTGCTTTAAAGAACGTTTAATACGTTTAATAATAAAAGTTCCGACATTTTTAGCGCCAAAAAAACTTAATTGTAGTGCATGTCGGGTTAAAAGCCTGGCGTTATCCATGAAACGCGACAACCAATGCCTTGTTTATTGAGCCTGGGAGCCTGGGAGAGACGTGGTTGGGGCCTGGGAGAGACGTGTTTGGGGCCTGGGAGAGACGTGTTTGGGGCCTGGGAGAGACGGGGTTGGGAAGGTTGAAACTCTAAAACTGACGCTTCTCAAATACGTTTGGTAAACAGATATCCTAAATACAAATAGCGGGCTATCTGATATCCTAATAGGATTGGAGTGATGAAAAAAAAATTCATGACATTAATCACTATGTGTGATGACCCACTTGTTCGTGATGACCACCTTCTTTGTGATGACCCAGTTCTTTGTGATGACCCAGTTCTTTGTGATGACCCACTTCTTTGTGATGTCCCACTTGTTTGTGAGGACCATCTTATTTGTTATGACCCACTTCTTTGTGATGACACACTTCATTGTGATGACCCACTTCATTGTGATGACCCACTTCTTTGTGATGACCCAC
Source organism: Ampullaceana balthica (assembly GCA_944989445.1). Taxonomy (NCBI): domain Eukaryota; kingdom Metazoa; phylum Mollusca; class Gastropoda; family Lymnaeidae; genus Ampullaceana; species Ampullaceana balthica. The sequence goes on along the minus strand of CALYLW010000312.1, from coordinate 877,714 downwards.
TTCTTTGTGATGACCCACTTCTTTGTGAGACCCATTTATTTGTGATGAACCAATTCCTTGTATGACCCGCTTATTTGTGAGTACCCATTTCTTGGTGATGACCCACTTCTTTTTCATAAGCCCTCTCTCTCTAAAGTTGTTTAAATCTTGGTACACATAAATTCCCGATCGATTTTATTGCCTGTATGAACCCAAATGTTGTTATTCAAGTATGAATCCTAGTTTTGTTATTTACAGATGTTGCCATAATGTTGTTATTCACGGTATAACTCCTATAATTTTGAAGAACCGGTGGCAAGTCATGTCAAACGCAAATGTCTGGTGATTAATAAACATTGAAAGCTGAGAACAATACATGAAATCTACCACAGCTCTCTTTAAAATCTGAGAAATATCATTAAAATCTACCAATCCCATAATTTAAAGTATTGTTTATCCTTGAATTATATCATTGACATCTACCACACTGACCATGAGCCTATGATTGACAAATAACACATCAGAGTGTTCACGCGAAACGAACGACACGTTCTATGCACGTATGGAACTTTTGCGTGTATATAAGACGCGTATTATAATAGACGTGTAAATAAGATGTGTATATAAGACGTGTATTATAGACGTGTACATATGATGTGTATATGTAATATTATTTAATAGTTGAAACGATCTTTTCCGTTGGCTCCATGTGTGAGGTCAGCAACCACCAAGCGTGTCATGCACCCGTTGACCAACATCGTCTCAGACTCACGCTCAAGTCGAAGTTGGACAAACACAACGACACTTACCTCACGGTCGACAAAGATCAGCTGTGTGGCCACGAGAAAGCAAGGATCTATCGGTAGAGCAGACGCCCAGTCCATTCAATGGTGGCGCTCTGACCACTAGAGTTGTTCGCTGGACAGCCAGGCATTAGCGGTCCCCACCATGGATCGGTGCGGCAGCTTACAGTAGACACTTGATAACAACGCTGGTCTCCTAGACAACAAGGGAACGAAGACGGGAGGTAAAAGTTCGGCATGGCGGGTGGGGGAGGGCTATGCTTGACAAGCGGTTGGGTTGGGGACATTTTTTATTTTGTTTTAATGGAGTACGGGAACGATGCTCAAAATCGATATGACGTAATTCTGAGGCATGCAAAGCCAAACTGTCTGAAGGGAATTCTACAAGTTTTTGTGGGTGTCTTTTATTTTTACTTTTATGTTTCCCCGAACAGTCAGGGAGAGGGTGTGGGGTGGGTGTGCATGCAATTTTTTTCCTTGAAAATGAAAGACAAAATAGTTCATGTCAATTTTTTAGTATTGTCGTGACAGGCTACGTGTCAGTTTGTTTGGTGTACAATCTGGGTAATTTGTCCTTTGTTAGTTTAAAGACTATGTTGATATGTCCTTTAATAGTATTGCTATACGAAAGCTCGTTTTGTACTACTTGGCTCTTTATATAAAAAACTTAAATCAAAGGCGTCTTCAATTCTAACAAGTCTTCTCTTTATTAGGCATAACTTCTGGTTACTACACTCTCTCTCTCTCTCTCTCTCTCTCTCTCTCTCACTCACTCTCTCTCTCTCTCACTCTCTCTCTCTCTCTCTCTCTCTCTCTACGACTCTCTCTCACTGCCAGTCGTTTCCCCTGTAGTGGGTCTCTAGTTGTCGGTCCTCTTAACCCTGGGGTGGGAGCGTCTGTCCAGGTCTCTGGTGGGTGACTCTGTCCAGGTCTGTCTAGTCTCCCACCGTCCTCTCCTTATATTGCTGGCCAAAGGTGTGTGGCTATAAAATTTTCAGTCTTTTCATTCCCTTACCCATGTCCATTGATTAGCTATTAATGTTTCCCCCGTAGTTTTAATTATCCCCCCATCTTATAGTCCCGTCCAATGGCACTAAAAATGTTGTTTCCTGTTTCTAACAATGCTGTCCTTGTTCTACACCACCTTAATACCCAGACGTTAAGTGGCTGGTGGGGGGCTGGGGGGAAGGCAGGAATCTTTTCGTTTCCGGTCATTGTTCTGAGAGCACGGCCTACCGTCAGCTCCCCTCTCAAATATTTCAACCAATGTCCTCAATTATTTCAACACAGTAGACAAATTGGGTGTTGTGTCATTTGGGGGGTAAAAAAACCTGGGTGATCTGCCATTTCTTAATTTATAAATCTGGGTAATGTATCATTGTAAGTTATAAATTGGGTGATATGTAAATTGTTAGAATACAAACTGCGTGATGTGTCATTTATTAGTGTATAAACTGGCGCTTTCTAAATGTATAAACTGGTTGGTTTCATTCCTTAACCTGAGGATTTGTCATTTATTTAGTTTAGTGTCTATGTGATTTCTCATTAGCGAACAAATGATGAAGGTTTACTGACAAATGTTTCCATCTCAAAATATTCAAACTTCTATATCGGCCAAATTCAGTTACATGAAATTTGTTTTATTAAATCCCTTATATTAACTTCGCGGCCGTCTCTCTCTCTCTCTCTCTGTCTTGGGCTCGGCGGGCGGGCGGAAAAACAGAAGTCAAAAATGACCCACTTCCCATGATCCGATCGAACTGAAATTTGGCACACGGACCCGTCTGACCTAACAATGCATCGTATCAAAATTTCAGATCGATCGAACGTACCGTAATTAAATTAATGCATTTTTAATTTATCCTTATATGAGGTATGTAATTTTAATTCACGGTTTGTTATTGTTTTTTTTGCCACGTGAAATTTTGAGCTGACGCATTGAGGCGACCCAACGAAGCGACGGGCGCTTTTGTTTACATTTTACGTGTCACTCTGAGCTCGGTCAAGCGAATCGGTGACCAGACTTTTCCCCTCTCCCCCCCTCCCCCCACCCCCACCCCTCCCCCCTCCCCCCCACCCCCCCACCCCTCCCCCCCCACTAGGGTTATGATGCAAAGTTGAGTTAAGACAGATTCAGTCTGTAAATGTTTGAAAATAATCAATACTGTTAGTTATGTCTCATATATAAGGGATTTATAGTAAAAAACTTTGTTTTTACGGGTTTGTTTTATTTCAAAATACTCTATTGGAATCTTTACAACCCATAAAGCAACAAACCATTATTTGATTCATCCCATCTAGTCAAGGGTGTAACTTTAGCCACGTTTTTGAGTCATGTAAGGTTACACATCCATAACAACACCAAACGACGCAGTAGGTTTCTGTTTACCGTTGTGTTTATTGACAGTAAACAAGTATGTAACATAGAATCAACATTCTGTTTTCCGTTGGCGTGGAACATTTCGTTATTCTTTATTTTTACGTTACATCGAGAATAAAAAAATTCGAGAACTCGGCTCTATATATCCGTGGGCTACTTTGGAAATTTAATATTTTAAAAAGAAAAAGAATTGGTTTGATACTAGCCCGGCCTGTTTGTAGGCTTCAATATTGATGTTTGTTGTCTTTAAACTGTATTACAGTAAATTAAGCAGGGCTCGTTAAAGCTAATAGAGACATTTAAGTAGTTCTGAAATATTGAAATTGTTTTCAAACTCTTCAAGGTGACGTCATTTAAACCATGTTTACTTAGCCAAACTACAACATCAATTGATAGAAAGTGGAGAGTGTTTTTAATGTGTTGAGTGTGTTTCTTTTTACTCATACCTGAACCTATCCGATACAATAATAAATAAAACATGGAACTGAAATATTTACGTCCACTTTTATATATCTGTAGCGCCGAAACGTTGCTTGTTCATCAGATGCATTTAAAATCGTCTCAAATTAATTTTTTAAATAATAGAATGCGTACAAAGTGTATATCAATAACATTACCATTATAAATATTTTTTATGTTTTTATAAATTCCTTTAACTTATATCAATATGCTTTTAATTTATGTACGCATGCCGCATGAAAGAACAAACACTTACACATTCTCGTTCTTCCCGTCCGGAGATCGGGCGTGGATGGGTTGCCCGAGGAAACCAGGAAAACCAACACTTTATTAACATTTAAATCTCAAAAAAAAATTCAAGAACGTGGATAAGCTCAGAACGCAATAATCTTCTGTATAGAAGGAGCGTCATTGTTGAGATCCACTAGTTCCCCATGTGTTGAGAGCCGCCAACTCCTCACGCGGTCATGTATCTCATTCGAGAACAATAACGGACACCTTGGTCCATAGCGCCATCCAATGAGAATGCAAAGTCAGGGCATCTTGGCTTCTAGATTTTAGGTTAGAGTCATACTGTACCCCTATATATAAGGCAGATGACGGACTCTAGGTCCCTCACTCCACAAGATATATAGAGTTAAGGCCTGGCTCATATAGAGATATCTTTAAGCTTTTAAAGACGTTGTTTATATCAGCTTTGTTTTTAGTGTGTATTTGTAATTTAGTTTAGTAGTAGAGATAACATACACATTTTGTTTTTATTTCAATAGTAATTGTAGCTACCCGGTAAATAAAATAGTTGAGTCATTTGCTATTGTTAATATTATTTAGATAAGGTGTTTTTGTATTATTACTTTAATTTTAGCCATTATTAACCAGTATCACAGCATCAGTCAATGTCCCAGTGTTAGCATCAGTAAGTAGGTGCAGTAGTACAATTGTGGAGTAGCATTCCGTCATTGAACACTGATAGTAACCAGAAGTAGATAAATAAAACATCTACAGGGAGCAGACAGAATTAAAGGCCCAGGAGCGGGAAGAAGATCTGTTGCGCAGCCCCGACAAGTAAACTGGGACAAGCGGACATAGATCTGTTCATTTGTTCAGAATTTGGAGGTTTAATGTGAAAAAGAAAAAAAAATAACAGGAAAAAAAGATGATAATCAAGAGATGTGATTCCGTTACATTGTTAATTTTAAAACTGGCTTGAGTCTTTTTTTTTACCAAAAATAATTCACGAGGAAAAAAAAAGTTTCAACTAAGGGTGCGGAACGACTAAAATAATCATACTCTATATAAAAGTTGATTTGTTACAGAAAGAAAAAAAAATTACTTAAGGAAAGAAACTGAAAGTTTTTTTTTAAATATTGTTAATGTTTATTAAAACGTACGACCAGTGTAGTTAAATGTAATTTGCTGACTCAACAGTAACTATGTTGATATTATTTTCGCTATTCTCGTTACACGTACTAATAAACAAAGCCATAACTGTAAAAAAATAAAATAAATACAACATAACTGTTACTTATTTCATTTAAAAACTTTAAAACCCGTAAATAACAACGTCAGAGAAATGTCACAGAGTGTTGGACCATCTGTGACGATGTGTGACAAGGGGAAGGGGTGTGTTTTAAAAATGTGACGTCACATAAAAAACGCACAATTTTAAAAAAAAGTTCCACTTAAATATTTGATTGTTTACCATTTATTTAATGGCATCTTCAATGGCTTCACGCGTGTCACGATATTAGAGAGCAGACTTACACTAAATACAGATTTAAGTAACAAAAATAATTTGCAACATGCTAATTTACATTTAGAAAATACGACTTTCGGTGGGAGGGGGGGGATGTGTCAAAGCTTTGTGACGTCATATCGGAAAAAGGGCGGGGGGGGGTCTTTGTTTTTTATGGCGTGGGTGGGGGGGGTAAAAATCGGCAACCTCGCATGACGTCATTTATGGACGGTCCCTTAAGTCGTGAAAGGGTGACACCATGAGCTACCGCAACGGGGGACACCAACCCCAGCGACGCCTCTGCAACTACCCAAAGGCCAAAGCAAAGGGATGCAATTTAATTCAGGACATTAAATAAATGATCAAGGTATTTTACCATCCTAAACATCTGTTTCAAGTCGAACAACAACAAAAACACGAGCGTTCTACTTAATCAGTGTTCTTCATGCAACAGAAATTTCCATTAAATATACTATCAATTTAAATGAATAAAATCATTTGATGAATATCTCATAAAAGCCGTGACATTATTGTTTGCAGCTTTCATGGATTCTAGACTTACCATAAATTCTACATTTATTTTAAAGCGTATTTTTCTTATTCCAATAAAAATATGACATACAATTGTTTATATATTTAGTGAGTCTTATTTCTGTTTTTTTTTAAAACGATGCATCTATTGGTAATTTACAGTTTGTATTAATGGGAATGTGCTAACCATCAAAATATTAGAACCCTCGTCTACAGTTAAGCCGGGTTTATGTTATTGCTGGGCCTAATGTTCCATAACCGTTGATTCATAATCAGATATAATTATCTCCCGCCAGATGGTTATAAATACTGATTTAGAGGATTGCAGAACGTTTTAAAATAGTGCTTCAGTAAAATAGTAGGTTTTTTATTTCTCTGAAGGCAGGTGAGGGAAAGTTTTATAATTTTTGACTTGACAATTTAATATCTTTTCTCTTCATTTCGGACTAGGTGTCACCATCTTTTAATCTACCATCTATGTATGTGTCTGTTTATATATAGGTCTATGTCTCTTTATTTATGTCTGTGTGTATGTATGTATATATGTATGTATGTATGTATCTATCTATATTTATATATCTATCATCTATCTATCTATCATCTATCTATTTATCTATACATTATCTGTCTATCTATCTATTCATGTAATCATCAATCCATCGAGGCACCAACCCATCAATCCATCCATCACCCCACCCATTAATCCATCCATAATTCCAACCAACCACCTACCTATCCATCCGTCTATCTACTCACCCACCCATCCATCCATCCATCCATCTATCTCTATTTGTCTATCTCTCCTTTCTCACTGTGCCTCCTCTCCTTTAAAAATGCCATTATCTTTTTCGCAATACTAATGTCCACCTTGCTGACACTTGTATCTCCATCGAACCCAGACATGTACGTCCAGCTAGTGGTGATGTTCCTGCTCGTCCTTGCCGCCCCCTTCAGGGCGGAGACGGAAGTGAGCACCCCGTGCGCCGAGGCGCAGGCGAACTACAACGGCTGCACCGAGGAGAAAGGTTACGACCAGTGCTGGGATCTGTACTACAAGACTCTGGGGGCCTGCTACTCCAAGGCGTGGCAGGAGTGCGCCGAGACGGAGCACGAGTACTTTAGCAAAGACTGCGACAAGATCGGGGAGGAGGAGAGGGACGAATCGTGTGATGGGACTCAAGGAGAAGATCGGGAGAATTTGCACCAACGAGTGGTACCTTCAGCTGGACCAAACCACGGGGCCCTTGACTGATGTCAAAAAGTAAAAAAAGACAAATACCAAGCCAGGTCGAATGAAAGTTTGCTTTTTTGAATTACAGAAAACAATAAGATTGAGATAAGCTTCCCTTTATAAGTTAGAAAGAGTAAGACATACATTTGGCCTTCACTGTTTTCTTCGGTTTAATTTAATGTTTTTGTTATTATTGTTATTACTATTGTTGATGATGTTGTTCTTGTTGTTGTTGTTGTTGTTTTCGTTGTTATGAGGCCATTTTACATACATATCTCTGAAGAGATAAAATATAATTCAGATTTCATTAACACCTCACAAAAGTTTTCGATTTGTTATATTATTTCTCTTTAACTTGTTAAACAAAGTATCAAAATACAAGTAGTTTTAACATGACCCACTTTTCAATCACGCAAAATAGAATGCAAGAACCATTATGGGAAATGTAATACAAATATTTGTTACTATTTTTAAAAGTTGTTGTTTCTTTTTGTTTTATGTGTTCTAGTTCACTTCTGCCTATTAACATTTTACAATATATGGTTTACATTTTAATTTTATGTCTCATACAATTATATGAGAATTTACATTATTTTTCGTGGAAAAATTAACAAGCTTCTAATTAATTGTACATAAACTTGACTCCTCAATATTAGGAGATTTTCCTTTCTGTTTGTTTTTTAAACTACTTTTTAACAAAAATAAAAATTTGATTATTTGGAACTTTTCTTAGTGAAATTTGTAACGGAGTAAAAGAATATAACCTGTTTAATTAAACTACTGAGCATGGCCATTGTTCTGCATTTTTCATTCACCAATAAAACACTCGAACTTGCATTTGTTTTTACTATTTGCTGTGTAACTTCTTCACCGTATCACATATATATGAACTGTCAGTAGAACAGAGCGGAATTATAATTCGATTGAGGCATCTGTGTCCTGGTTGTCGTTTGTTTGTTTTTTTAATTTCTCTCCCTAGCAAAGTATGAATCAGAACTAATGTCAATATTAAAAAATTAGGGCTGCGGAAATTAACGATTAATTAATCGTTAAAATTGTTAATCGATTAAAATTAATTTGATCGATTAAAAATTCGATTAAAATTTAAGAAAAAAAATTCAAATATTTATTTTCCAGTTTATTAATCATTTATATTTTAAGTTACTTACATACTTTTACCTCGTATTATTATCATTTATCTAGACGTGCATGCGTAAGCAAAAAAGCTTTTCAAATTTATTTATTGCAAAGCAGAACGAATTTGCTGTGTTACGTCACAGAATTTTGGAGTCATGGCATTACCGCACCTTAACTGATTTCGCGAAATAATGAATAGCAACTTAATGGGATCTATATATTCGTTATAAAAATATATTATTAATCTAAATTAATCGATTAATCGATTAAATATTTTCCCGATTACTCAAATAAAAAATTTTTAATCAGTACCAGCCCTAAACAAATTGCTGAAACAATAAAACACAATGTTATTAGTTATTGGTGCAATTGTTAAAAGATCTCAATAATATTTCATTAAATTTTATTAAAGTGGAGAAGGTACATTTTCCTATTAGACAATCAAAATCCGTATTTAAGTATATCCCTTTATTTACAGCTGCGCATCAACCTATTAGCTTAGCTCACCAGTGGCGTAGCTAGAGGGGGGGCGGTGGGGGCGGTCCGCCCCGGGCGGCACACATTTAGGGGCGGCATTTTTGGGCATGTGAAAAGTGCAACCTATGCGACAACCACACTTTTTCTTTTGAAGGGGGAAAACCAAGGTGAAACAAAAATATTCGTAATTTCTAGTTCTAATCAGTGCATTCCCACAACATTTGTTTGATAACATAGTGGATGTATGCATGTTATAAGTAACGCAAAACCGTTCAAAAGTTTAAAATCACTTTTAAAAAAAAGGTATCGATTTGTTTGGAAAATTAAGCGGTTTACGGTATAATCAGATGACGCTTTTAGATGAAAACTTCACAAAAAACACATCCCCGCTGGGCCCAATAAAGTGCTATTAATATCGCCACGATGGTTTTTGCGTGGAATTTCGACATTCGCAGAATGATGCGCGAGCAAATACCTACAATTCAGGGTGGCTCAAATATTGTGTTTAACTTGCAAGTAGTAATTTATATAAGATATGGGTAATTTATATTACTGTTTGAGTTTTCAGAAAATTATTGAAGGTACGTCATTAAAAATTAATTTTATTATTATTTTATTTATTTTTTTGCGTTAAAGTAGCACAAATAATTTGTGTTTTTCATTAAAATACGGTTATTCTTTAAAAATATTACGCCTATCCAATTACAGTAATGTGTAAAAAATTTGAATTCGTCTATTTTATGGAAAATTATTAAGATTTATGGCAAGAAAATGAAAAAATTCAAATTTCTCTGTTAATACACACCAAAATATGAATAAATAATTTTGAAAAAGACATACTTTTTAATTGACATCTAAAGAAGTAAATAGTAAAACGAGATAAGATGCTTAAGTTTTACTCAATTCAATGCAATCTTTTTCTTTTCTGTGTTATCTCAATTTATGGGAACCCGTCATTTTTTAAAATTAAAGCAAACCCATTGCATGGAACAAAGAGATTTGCTAATACAAAACGCTCTTATATCAGGCAAACAATTTGTGATGAGTTGGAGATATCAACTGAACGCTGAGTTAGAAGGAGAAAAAAATATGAGTGGGGAAAATTACGAAGACGTGTTTCTATCTTTAGAACGAGAAGTACAACGGGAAATGTTTTTATCCATGGATGGAATTATAACAGAAAATAAAAGAATGCTTTGGTGAGTTGCAAGTCCTTGCTATAAAATATTCGTATATAATACCATGTAACCTACTAAATGAAGCATTTGAACATCAAATAAATTACTTTATTGACATTGATAAAGAGCAGCTCAAAACTGAAAGAAAAAGGCTCCAGGTTTTTATGGCGATACCTAACTACAAGAAGAGGCATTATGGTTGAAAAACTGGGGGAAGTCCCCCTTGATCTATTAAAATTTATTTAACAGTATAGATTGGAAAATTCTGTACCCAAAATTATAATTTTTCAATGAATTTTTTCAACAATTGCTATCAGTGTCGCTAGTTGTGAAAGGAGCTTCTCCAAAGTGAAGTTGATAGAAATTATCTTCGTTCCTCAATGAGCTATTTAGGACAACAAAATCTTGAAATATTGTCCATAGAACAAGATATTACAAATAATTAAAATTTTGATAGCATAATACACGATTTTTCTATTATGAAAGTTAGGAAAGTAAATGTTAAAATATGATTACATATTAATGTATACAATTACTTTGTAAAAAATCATTTATTTATAAATGTAAAATAAAAGAATAGTAATTGTTATGTTTTTTTTGTTTTTGTTTTTGTTGTAAATTTGGAATGTTTTGTCTTTTTTTTTGGTGGGGGTGGGGACCTGCGACCACATTAACTTTCTTTTAATATTTAAAAAAATATATAGTGTATTTTTTATTAATGTGTATTTATAGGTATATCATCTTATGCGGCGTCTTTAATTACTGCTTACATAAATATGGCATGGAATGGTAGACATGTTCCCCAACTTTACTTCGTTTCAATTACAATTATTTATTCATGTTTATTAAGTTATAAAAAACCATCATTTAATCGACTAATTTGCCGTCCATAAATGACGTCAAGCAATTTTGGCTGATTTTTCACCCCCTCCACCCTCGTCACACGTCGCCCCAAAAACTTAGACCCCTTCTTCAATAATAATGTCATGAAGTTTTAACAGCCGTATTTTCTGTTTGAAAATAATCATGTTTCAATTAATTTTATACCATTTAAGTATGTTTTAGTGCAAGGCTGCACAGTAATATCGTAACACGCGTTTTACGTAAACGTCATTAAATAATGTGCCAGTAATCAATATTTAAGTGGACATTTTATTTAAAGTTGTGCGTTTTGACATGACATCACATTTCTCAAACACACCCATCTCGTCACACATCGTAACAAATTTATAACTCCCCCCCCAAGGTGCGTGACGTCATTTATGGAGGTCCCTAAAAGGGTCGCACATTGGAGACCGCCCCGGCGGCAAAAGTTCTAGCTACGCCACTGTAGCTCACTATTCAAATTTAACATCACAGAGCTTTTTCTGCAGCGATTATAATCCATTATTTATTTTTACTCCCTTCTAATTTGAAACACTTGAAACCCACCAAACAAAAACTTGAAAACAATTGTTTTTTCTTAATTTCATTGAATAGCGATTTAACATTTAACTATTTCTCCAACGTTTTTCAGATATTTACCGGTATTTGTCCAATATTAGTTTTATCTGCCGCTTCTATTTTTTAATAAGCAATGTACTTGCATCTTTTTTTTAAAAATCATCATCATCAGTCCCGTGACTGTTGGGGGAGGGGGAGGGGCCGGATGGACACATCAACAGACAACGATCTCCACATTTGCCTATTTTGAGCGGCGGCCAATAATTCATGCAAATTCATCCCTGTCCATTCATTTATGTTGTCCTGCCAGCTTTTCCATTGTCTACCTCTTCGCCGGTCCCCTTCTACAGTGCCTTGAAGGATAATTTTTTTCAGGGTACCATGTCGCAGTACATGACCGAACCATTCCATCTTAATTCTCTTAATTCTTGTTACAATGGCTTCTTGATGACACGCAATAGAGTTTATTCTGTCCCAGACATATTCATAGTCTTGTGTTCTAAATAGGAGATCTGGAGAATTTTCCTCATGCATTTGTTTTCAAATGCCTGCATCTTGCTTTCAGTGGCTGCCATTAGTGTCCAGGTCTCACACCCATAAAGGACAATGGTTTTAACGAGAGCTCTGTAAAGCCTGAGCTTTGTTTGCAGGCTAATGTTTTTGCTATTTCATATTTTGGTTAAATTCATCATTGCAGCCGTCGCCGACCCAATTCTAGCTTGAAATTTCAGCTTCACAGGTACCCTTTCTGGATATAATGGCTCCTAGATGTTTAAAATTATGTACCTCATCCAGCTTTTGTTGGTTCATTACGATGTTAGCCATATTGGCAGCTGGGGTATTAACCAATATCTTACTTTTCTCTGAGCTGATTTCCATCCCATATGCACCAGATCTGTCTGCAAGTTTGTCAGTGAGCTCCTGTTGTTCTTTACTGCTCCCAGCCAAGAGATCTATGTCATCAGCAAATCTTATGTTGCATATGATTCTTCCGCCTATAGAGATGGATGTGTGGTGTTTTGTCGTTTTTAAGAAGTCCCTTACGCAGCCTATAGATAAAACTGTACTGCTTACCCGATTGTAGAGTTCTCCGATCACCTTTACTAGCTCTTCTTCGATTTTTTTTAAAATATAGTTGACGAGAAAAAAGTTGCCATTAAGGGTGAGGAACGAAAACGTTAATCACTAATTATATATAATTTGATAAGTTGTGACCTAAAGAACACAATCGTTACTTAAACAAGAAAACACAGTCGCAGTTCCTTCTTTAAAAGTGTTGTCTATATTTATCGTTACCTACCGCAAGTATAAATGATTTTAATTTTCCATTTCAACGGCATCTATATTGATATTAATTTGGCTCACTTAAGTGGCACGTAGCAGGCACACACAAAAAACTCAACTGACTACAATAATGAAACAATTGCACGATACCTTTTAATTAGTTCATTTGAAAACTTTAAAAAACAAAAGTAATAATAACATTAAAAAGGTTTGATGTAAATAGATATCGTTCATATTTCACATAATTTACAGACAACTCGCACACAGGAGTATATTGCAAAAAGGAGGTAATTTTTATCCTACTAGACGCATGATTAAAAGAGAAAGATCTAAGAAACTATTAGTGTTAGTCGTGTAACCTTTGACCCTTTTCCAAAGAAGCACAATGAAAGGAGGTGGCTCCAAGTTTAAAATAGCGTCTACATAAAATTTATAAATCACACGAAAAAAAAATAATTTTTAAAAGAATTATTTATTTCACATTGCTAAAATACTAAATACAATTTTAAACACCAACAAACATTTTTGCATAGATATTATACATAGATAAGAGTAAAAATGGCACTTGGATGTTACATAATTGTAAGAAAACACGCTAAAATGAAATGAAAATGCCTATAATATGCATAAAATATCACAAAATAAAGAAATATTTTACACATTATTTGAAGTCGCAATAAATTTCGAGGACTTATGATCCGTTTCGAAATGACCGCATTCTTAAAATTCAATGTCAAAATATTAAATTATGGATGCAAAGTAAAGATATTTTAAATACTTCCATTCGTTGAAAATAATTTGAAAATAAGTCGAAAATTATTTTGTATTTCATAAAACTTAAGCGACAACAATTTTACTTATTTTTATAACATCTGAAAACTATCAAATACCAGTAAACAAAAAAATGACTTTCAACTTTTACTTTTCAGTGCAGTCCTTCATTTAAGTAATGCAAATCTATCAATTAAATAAAACTGATAGACTTCCCCACATCAAAAAACAATTTAATTTTTTTTTAAATTGTTACATATTTATGGGATTTTTAACTATCAAATTATCACCTGTGTCTATTAACAAAGGGAAAAATTTTAAAATTGAATTGAATTATATGTGCGATTTTTGACATTCAATTATGAGAGTCACCCACCCTGATCAGGTGTGTATGAGAGTGGGATGAGGTTGTCATGTATGTATGATGTAATCGTTTGACTTGTCTGTCATCTGATGATATCGTGCCACAAACTTTGCGTTGCGTAGAGTGGCGGGACATGATTTGGTTGCTAGACTTTTCTCTATGAGATGTTTGACTTCCTGTTCTATAAAGGGGACACGAAAGATGAAAGCACTAATCACACTATCGGTAATACAATGCTGGGGTCAAATTCAGGGTTCCTTAAAATAAGCACATACTCTATATATATATTAGCACATACTCCAGTGCATACTTCAGCACATATATTAGCACATACTCCAGTGCATACTTCAGCACATATATTAGCACATACTCCAGTGCATACTTCAGCACATATATTAGCACATACTCCAGTGCATACTTCAGCACATATATTAGCACATACTCCAGTGCATACTTCAGCACATATATTAGCACATACTCCAGTGCATACTTCAGCACATATATTAGCACATACTCCAGTGCATACTTCAGCACATATATTAGCATACTCATGCAAACTTCAGCACATATATTAGCACATACTCCAGTGCATACTTCAGCACATATATTAGCACATACTCCAGTGCATACTTCAGCACATATATTAGCACATACTCCAGTGCATACTTCAGCACATATATTAGCATATACTTCAGCACATATATTAGCACATACTCCAGTGCATACTTCAGCACATATATTAGCACATACTCCAGCACATACTCCAGCACCTAAACGTGTTTGATAACACCTCCGTTTAGACGTCCATCAAGTCCGTCGTGTGTTTGACTTTTGACCCAGAGATAACCTTGTCTTTCTTCCTTGCCATCTTTGTTTATCTTCTTCAGCTCGTGTCTGCATGTTTGCAAAGAGATTATTTTTAATTATTAACCCCTTACACGAATTTGTAAACAATTTTAAGATATCTCTAAGACAAAACCAAGCAGTAAAGTATATACAAGTACCGTATATTCCGGCGTAAAAAACGACTAGGGCATACAAGAGGACACCCCCCCTCAACTTTCTTTTCCTGTTCAAAATAAAGTTATATTAAGCTATGTAAGACCACCCCTCTTCCAACACACATTAATCTTGAAACTGGCTTCATATTTCTTTCTTCTTGCTGGTGGAGACACGATTTGGTATTGACTGTTAGCTATTTTTATACTGAACTGTAAAACGGTAGTGGTACTGTAATGCATGAACAGGTACAAATACTTTTGCTTTACTGAATGCACAGACACTGGTGCTTTACTGTACAGAATCAGCCTATCACAGCAAGCTATGTATTTTCTGTCCATCTGCATACAAAGGTATCATAGAATATATATTATACTAGTTTGTGCTGCGGCGCCGTGGCGCCTGCGGCGCCCCTTTTTCTATGGGCGCCTACGGCGCCCACTTTTTTCAAAAGCCCAACAAACTTGTCCTTGTATTATAGCTACGTAATATTAAACTATCTTAAATGTACACAAAGTAATTTTAAATTGAGGTTGTAGGGCGCCTAAAGCGCCCACTTTTTTTTTGTCAAAAGCCCAAGTAACTTATACTTGTATGATAAACATGAAATATTCCTAAAATTAAACAAAGCATTTATATAATAATTTTTACAGTGCTAATCACCACACGATTTTTAAACTAATTTTCGAAAGCAGCGCACCAAATTACTGCACCAAAAAATAACTATTTGCGTCAATCAGCACTGCTTACAACGCAAAATTTAAAAAAAGCAGAGTGATTTCCCTCAACGTTAGGCGGCAGTGACAAATGAGCGTAAATATATAATATATATAAAAAAGGGGGCGCCGCTGGAGCCACGGCGCCGCAGCACAAACTAGTAGCGTATATGACGATACCCGCTGTATAAGACGACCCCGGACTTTTGAGAAGATGTTTAAGGGTCGTATAATACGCCGGAATATTCAGTATGCATTGTTTCGAATCTAATTTGAAATCATAAACGTTATTATTCCAACACATAAATTATGTAGACCTTGCAAGGAACCCTTGTCAAAGAAACGTCAAAAAAACTATCAAAACATACAGGATCTAGAATGTTCAAAGCATTGATCGGAAGTCCTTACTATACGGAAGATGTAGATAGGTATGTTATGCTATTTGAGCTACCTCCAGATTTTGCTCCCTTGGGAATGTTCTATGGCTTCCGATCGAGTTAACTTCATCGCACCGATCAGGTCGTCTTTGATGAGATTTTTCACCCATGCCTTAGATTGATGACACAAAATATAAGAAATGTAAAGTATTAAGAAGTTCATTCAATTTACTGTTTCATTGAACTCATAATATTGAAAAAGAACAATTATAGAGAGGATAAAAAGCCAATAATTTAAAAGAACAAATACTGCCCCACAAAATAGTACTTTAATAGGCTAGACCACAACAGGAACTCGAACAGCAGGCATTGCAGCCTAGCCTCTGAAATAGTAGCGCTTCGTGCTCAAAGCTAGGGAGGCTATGGTAGCGAATTAGTGTTACGCTCAAACAATGTTGTATGGCACTGCCAGGCAGATGGAACAGGTTTACCGGGTGTTAGCCAAAACCTTAAGAGAGTAATGAGTGGGCCTTACAAATATAATAACAGAATATAAAAGAAATAGCTCGATGGGGAGAGCGAGAATTTGAAAAAACACAATAAAAAGTTGATAACCTTATCCAACCCTAGGCATATAGCTAGCTAAATTTGGGTTTTAGGGGTTGTGTTCTGGTTTTGGGTTCATGGTTGTAGGGTGGTGGGTCGAAAAGTGAGGTGAGAGAAAAGACGAACTGAAATGATAGAAGAATGTTTTTACCTCTATAACAATGTCGTCATTTGGACTCCGCCTGTAAAACGTAACACGGTCTTTCCACTGGGGCTCTGCTGACTTGGCTGAAGTTCCCGTCCTCAGGGTTTTCTTTTCACACTTGATGACGCAGTACGCTTCTATACCTGTACACGATAGTACATTTTTAGAACTTTACGCGATTGCACACTTCTATATGAGTACTCATAGAACTGCAAAGAACTGCATGAAATATATATATGCTGTTTAGTTAAACTTCATATAGCTACGTTACGATGTCATCGGTGGTCTAAGACATGTGTCCTTACCATGAAACATTTGCCTTATAGTTGTTATTTGCAACGTCATTAAACTTGTTTCGCGGAATCGCTTATTTCCTATGTCATTAACAGAATACTCTCCTTACAATGTTTTATCTGAGCTCAAGTTTGCGACAAATTTCTTTGGAACGCTTTGTTGTTTTAAAATGTTAACATTTTTGTTTTACATATTCAATGACAATACGGATTTTAATGTTTTCTGCTTTCACCTAGAATCCCCACCTACTTAAACAACGATCGTGTCCAAAGGCGGAATTGCTTCAACCTCACAATTCATTAGTCGTTACGACTCAAGCAAACCTCCTAGAGTTATACCTCCCTGCACACCGGGGACTCCCCAACCTTCCAAACGATGGACAGTGACGGCAGTGGCCGCCCTGATTTGTCTTCCCAAGCATCCGGGTGGTCCTGGCATGTCTTTGGTCAGTTCTCTGGGCAAAGTTTAAAATAAAGAGCATTATTAACCACTGAAATGACGAAATAATTGCCTACATTATTCACACGAAGAAATGATCCCAAATTATGTAAGTGTACATTCAATTATACGTGAGTTTCGTCAAGACAGCGAAGATGCCTGGTGTTACGTGTCAAGTGGTCGTGTAGTGGGGCGGGTTGGTCAAACGGGTCTTGTATTAAAGTTAGAGTGGTTTAAGGCAGTAGAGGCTGGAGGAGGAGGGGGGTAACTTTAAAATGTCCATATATGAGTCTTTTCAATTAAAAAAAAATAATTTCCCACCATAACAAGACTATATGATTGCATATAATAAATATCACTTAAATATTACATTTTTTAAAAAAAATAGCAAGAACATGATTTTGCTTCAGTTTGTAAGATAATTTTTTTTAAGAATTGGACTGCGATAGAGCTTTTAAATAAAATTTAAGAGACACAAACTAATCGTGAGATCTAAACAATAAACTTGAAAGAAACAAAAGCTCTAAGTTGTTGTTTGTTTTTTGTTCGGATGTTTTTGGTTTGTACCTCTCGAGGTGAGACAGGAACATTTCCTCTAACATAAAAAATACCTCTGTGCTGGAGCCGCCACAAAAAACAAACATACCCACCCGACCAATATCCACACTATACGCCCCTGGGTAGGGAGACGGGTATAGTGGACAGTAAGGACACAATTGTTATAGGAGAAATAAATCACCGGAAGTGAAGCACTCACTTGATCAATACGGCCCTGGAACTGTAGAGCCGTAGCAGAAATTTTCCTTCAAATCCTGGCTCAAATGTGGTAGGTATGAGGCAGTAGCGGCCCTTTTTAAGGGGAACCCGAGACAGAATGCTGCGAGAATTTGAGAATGAAGAGCTGTTGATTTCAGCCATAGGGTCGTGCATTCTGTATTTCCGGTTGAGATCTGTCTGAAGAGAAGATATTGAAATGAACATAAAACAGTCTGTTTCTTGATGACCAAAGTACCGTCCACTGGTCAACGCGTTCTGTGGGCTGGCTACATGTCAGTCCGAGGGACCTTATTTTGCCAAAACTTTCTACCATACCTACCGAAGTTGCAAGTTGCCAGAGCCTTAGAATTACGGATGTGCCGGATTTTGCCGGATTTATGAAGTGAAATCCGGACGGAGCCGGAGACGGATTTGTAAAAATGGCTGGATTCCGGATTTTCCGGAGCCGGAGCTTATATATATTTTTATGGCTCTACCAGTCAGCCGGATTTAGCCGGGATTATGAAGTGAAATTCTGCGGGAGCTGGATTTGTAAGAATGGCCTGACTCCGGATTGGCCGGAGCCGGAGCTGAAATCCGGTACACCCTGTAACTGTTATCTATATTTTATATGTATAACTCTCTTGTGGGCGTTCTCACAATACAGAATCTTGTGCACAATAATCCACTGAAGAACTTGTTTCAACAAAACAACTTTAATATGTATATTTTGTACACATAAATATCATTTGAGGTTATACAACGTGGAAGTCTTGAGGCACACACACATTCCGTCCTTACACCACGGAACTCCACTGACAACTGATCTCCCAACCCTTTCAACCAATGGGAATGCTCCTTTCTTCCCGCGTTTATTATTCACGTGACCTCCACGTCACAAATCATGTTAATCACACGTGACACACCCCTACTTAGAATACTGTTTAGATAGTTCTTAAGTTACCACTTAGAAAAACAATTCTCTTATCCGATACCCCCGCCTCCCCCATTTTTGTACATACCTGCCGCACTGATACCCCGATAGTGTAGCTCTCTTGTCTCAGAGACCGCTTGTCCTCTTGCTCAAGTGAGATAAACATCTCATTCTCGTCACTTGTAACATCTACAAGGTACTGTGAGAGAAAGAGAGGGGGAGATAGAAGGGGTGGGGAAGGGGCAAAAAGGTTAGGCTTTCATAATAAAGATCAACAACGACACTATACGTTCCCGTTATGTGGAGTGTGACTCTGTGTGCGTGCTTATGTGTTTGTTTGTGTGTGTGTGTTTTAAGTGTTTGTTTGTTTTTGTGTGTGCTTCAGTTTTTTTTCTTGTGTGTGTGTTATTCATTGTTAGTGAGTGGTTGTTGGTTTCTATTCAATATTCAGTAAAAAAAATTAACCTCGGTAAAAATCTGATGTAAATGTCGTATTATCTCCCTTCAATGAAACCCTGATGTAAATGATTATCCCACCCACCTGTGGGTTGTCTAAGAAAGTCGGGTTGTTGCTGCAGCCTCCTGCCCTCCTCTGGCGCACTGTCCAGTTTCCGGAAGTCACTTGTTCTTTCCAAGTTTTCTTCAACGTGAAAAATGTCGTGTGCATGATGTGACATACGTCAATGTCAGTGAAGTGTTGACAGAAATCTTTCAATGACATCCTAGTAATGGATCCATCAACAGCTGTTAGCTCTGATCAAATCATATAATGTTTTACTTTGATGTAAACTCATGAGCACATACTGAACACTCTTAAAATAGCATTAAAAAATCGGATTCTGACGCGCAACTTGTCTATGTTGTACAGAACTTCAGAGTGCGTAATCTTGTCATTAAGTTTTACTGTGTCTAAGGATTACCAGAACTGTCCGTCTTCCTTCTTGGTCAGTCCAATCTGTCGTAAATCACCATCGCTGACCTGGTCCCACTCCCTGGACCTTGAAATAGCGAGAGAAAAAAATTAAATACTGACAATAACGACATGTTTGAAACAAATAGTGTCAATAGCGATATTCTGTTGTTACTGTTAGGTGGCACTATGAGTTGATGCTATGAGAAGATACTATGAGTTGTTACTGTTGGGTGGTACTATGAGTTGATGCTATGAGAAGATACTATGAGTTGTTACTGTTGGGTGGTACTATGAGTTGATGCTATGAGAAGATACTATGAGTTGTTACTGTTGGGTGGTACTATGAGTTGATGCTATGAGAAGATACTATGAGTTGTTACTGTTGGGTGGTACTATGAGTTGATGCTATGAGAAGATACTATGAGTTGTTACTGTTGGGTGGTACTATGAGTTGATGCTATGAGAAGATACTATGAGTTGTTACTGTTGGGTGGTACTATGAGTTGATGCTATGAGAAGATACTATGAGTTGTTACTGTTGGGTGGCACTATGAGTTGATGCTATGAGAAGATACTATGAGTTGTTACTGTTGGGTGGTACTATGAGTTGATGCTATGAGAAGATACTATGAGTTGTTACTGTTGGGTGGCACTATGAGTTGATGCTATGAGAAGATACTATGAGTTGTTACTGTTGGGTGGTACTATGAGTTGATGCTATGAGAAGATACTATGAGTTGTTACTGTTGGGTGGCACTATGAGTTGATGCTATGAGAAGATACTATGAGTTGTTACTGTTGGGTGGTACTATGAGTTGATGCTATGAGAAGATACTATGAGTTGTTACTGTTGGGTGGCACTATGAGTTGATGCTATGAGAAGATACTATGAGTTGTTACTGTTGGGTGGTACTATGAGTTGATGCTATGAGAAGATACTATGAGTTGTTACTGTTGGGTGGTACTATGAGTTGATGCTATGAGAAGATACTATGAGTTGTTACTGTTGGGTGGTACTATGAGTTGATGCTATGAGAAGATACTATGAGTTGTTACTGTTGGGTGGTACTATGAGTTGATGCTATGAGAAGATACTATGAGTTGTTACTGTTGGGTGGTACTATGAGTTGATGCTATGAGAAGATGCTATGAGTTGTTAATTTTGGGTGGTACTATGAGTGGATGCTATGAGAAGATGCTATGGGTATTTACTGTTGGGTGGTACTATGTGTGTGTACTATGGTTTGCTGTTACGATTTGGTAATTTGGGTTGCTTGGGTTCAACCCACGACGACGTACCCGTCGCTCCAGGCTCCCAGCCACTCATCACGGCCCCATGGGTTCCTCAGTCGTATCATGGGAACCGTTTTTCTGTTGACCCAGGCAAAAGGACCTGAACCCTTCAGTGGGATTCTCCTTACGTCTGTTAGGCTGTAGGCGTGTCCTTGGACCAGGCCATTGTCCAGTTTCGCCTCTCTTTGCGCTGCATTCTTTGGCTGAGTAGTAGAGCTATTCTTAAATCTTCATTGTGGACACATGTATAATTTGGTCTAGCGGAATTGACTATGTAAATGGTTGAAAACTTACATACACTCTGACTGACTTGTAAATAATCAGATTGATTAGAGAGTATGCATGAAAGCAAAGTCGTTATTAAGTAACTCTTATGATATTTAGACTGCAGATCTCAGTAGATATGCTGAGGTAAAGATGTATAAGATTTTTTTTTAAATAAAATTAAATAATGTCGTATTGATATTTCGCAGTTATAATTTTAACACTGTAATTAACCACTGCATTTTAAATGGGGATTAAAAAAGAGATGACTTTAACTTTAAAGTAAACTTCCATGATATTCATTGGAAGAAAAGTATACTCACGTCCACACTTGCGCACATCAGTGACATATTGGCTTTGGCATCTAGCAACATCTGAAACAGACGAGCTTCGTCCACCGTGGTTCTGAACTCGGCGGTCTTAAGGCCCTCGCCTATGCCTCCAGTTAAGTCCACCAGCGCATCTCGAGGCCTACCTGACGTCAGTGCCTCGTAACTCCCGAAGAGTCTGATAAGGAGCGATACAAGATCTTGAACGTCAATGCTATTATAATTATATAGAGTCTATAATAGACACCTAATTCAGAAGTATTAGTCCGCGGTTGTTTATATGTCATACATATTATTTAATCAAACCTTTGTGTTTTGTTAGTTTTATGGAATTATCTCTGAGTAAATCGGTAGCCAAAGTCGAATACCTCAAATTTTTATTTTTAATCAATAAATTGAGGGCGTTACAAAACTCTATTTTAACTGTATTAAAAGTTTCATTATGCTGAGCTAAGAATGCTCCGCAGATTTTACTGTAGAATAATTGCAATGTTTTTAAAAGGTTTACAACTGTCAGAGATGAGTACACGGACATCATACATAAGTTAATGTTTTGACACGGGTATGTTAGCCATAAATATAATTTGAGTGAGTTGTGTGTGTGTGTGTGTGTGTGTGTTTGTTTGTGTGTGTGTGTGTGTGGTTGGGTGAGTTGGTCGGATGGTTTGGTGGGTGTGGGTGTTTTTGTGTCCATAAGTGTGGCGGGTGGGTTTTGTGTGTGGGGAGGGGGGGTGTTAGTGGTGTGTGTGTTTCTATGTGTGTATGTGTGAGCGCGTGCGTGCACTAATTGCCGGGTTCTCCAATTAACGAAATAATTTTCGTTAATGAATTTTTAAATCTGAGACCGTAATAAATTAGTTATTCCGATTTGGATTGTCGATGTCGAATATTTCTCAAACTCACCGCCTTTATTTACTCTCCTCTTTTTAACTAGCAATCTTAAAGTTTGCAATGGCTAAAACTTTACTTGGCGTAAGCTTTCTCCAACAGCGCTGACCAGAACTCATCTTTGGAGCTGGAGTGGGTGTAAATGAGTTTGCCGTTTCTGGTAGGGAGGTAGTCGTCGATGACCACATCGACCCAGGTGCCCAGACGCCAGAATTTAAAGTGGAAAATACCTGGTGGTCAGGAATAACAAAAAGGGTAACGTGTTTTTAAACATTTCCGTCATACAAAATCATTTCTCGGTGTATGGGGCTGTGATATTGTTGTTATTTATCAAAACTATAATACATCGCCGCATCGTTGTCATTATCAATTCCTCTCGCCTTAAGGGCGCGGGTTTAAACGGTGGGTCAGGTACGTAAGACCACGAAAACAAAATGAAGGACTTGGTTTTGTATTCTGCACAGGCTTTCTAAAGCTGTTAGACTCGCTAAGGCCTGTACAAGGGAGGCTGAAGTCAATGACTCCTCTCATACTTCTAAGGTAAAACCCTCTCGGTTGTCTTGCGTCAGTACCCCTATTGGTACATGCCAGTTTCTTCACCAGGGTCAGTTTGCATGGCTATGGTTTCCGCTCACAGTTCACGCACGTGGTTGTGGAACTGGGCCTTCTTGTTCAGCTTCACTCCCAGGAACATTAGTGTCTTATCCCATTTCAGCCGCTTCCCGCAGATGTTAGCACTATCCCAGGCTTAGAGCATTCCTGACTTTCGAGAAAGCTAGCTGTTTTCTCCTAAATGACCTCTAGTCGCCATCGGTTGGCGAACTCGTCCATCGTGCCCTAGATCGCCCGGCCGCCAGATCTGCAGTTGTGCAACGGAATTATCTGAACTCTCGATCACCCGATCGTCCGCAAACACGCGTTCTGACATTCAAGCGACTCCTGCAAGTCGTGGACGTTGGCTCAGAACAACGTGCAACTGAAGGCCAACCCCTGCGAGTAGTGAGCCCTATAGACGTGCTTCGCTGTGCAGGGCTTCTCCCGTAAGGGTTTTGGCCGTCCTGTTCGCTAGGAACGATTCTACCCAAAGTTCAAAAAACAAATCTATTTTTTGTTTAAAATTAAATAGAGAGAGAGAAAATGCTCATGATAGTACAATCGCGTGCCTACGAACAACTCGCACCTTCTTTAGCATTGTCACAATCTTGTTGCTAAGTTTTAAAGTTAAATTTATAACTATACACACCAGCGTATTCTTTAGGCGGTGAAAAAACTTGCGACTCAAAATCTGGAACTACCTGGAATAAAGATGGAAGCATCGTGATGGGTATGTACTTTAAGAATAATGAGAAATATCAAATAACCTAAGAATAACGTATCAGTTATAAGATTATGACGCATCGAGAATCAAAGTCATTAGAATGTTAATGATACTTCTTCTGATACTACCACTATTACAACTTCAGCTGCCCTTGCTGGGGCCTACAGACTCTCACCTTCTTCCACAAGGTTTGATCCCGAACCAGACAAGCACAGGCTGCCACGAACCAGCAGTCGCCCAAACTGCCCTGGGAGAAGTCATCAGCGCTCGCCGAGTCTGTGAAGAACTTTGGCTCCTTCACGATATCCTAAAGAAATAAGATGTTAAATCAATTAAATGCGTAGTTTTTAAATACATCTCCACTGAGATATCTGATCTGCTCACTTGATGATAGGCCATTTTAAACTGTATTAATAACTAGTGTATTACCCGTTAAAAAAGACGGAAGTTTCCAAAATGAATAAATTTCAGCTGAAATCTATTAATTTTGAAAAAATACACATCAGAATAATAAATAATGTAAGATAGAACTTTTATTTGTTTTTATTAGATTCATTTATTATCATATTGAACAATTTTATGCGGAACATTCGAAAAGTGTTATTTTTGGCGCAGTAATTTGGTGCGCTGCTTTCTAAAATTAGTAGTGTCACAGACAGACAGACATGACAGACGTGACAGAGATTGCAAATTATGTATATTGATAATAGTTATGAATAGTATCTTGCAATGCATGCATTACCCAAACTCTATCCCCTGAATTAACTAATTATTATGTGACTGGGTCTTACTCCTCTTATATACATGAAAGTAATGTATGTTCTTATTTATCATTTAATGCTTAAATATACTAAGATTAAACAAGAAAACAAAAAAAGCTGATGGTAAGATCCAATTGTTTCCGTACTAATTTGAAATTTTACATATCAACAATGTCCCTGTCTCCAGCTCTATTCCTGATTTATTTTACATTTATTTACTTTTCTAATGTAAACAATTACAACAGAAATTCTATTCCACTACTCATGATTTGCTCTACTATTCTATACACGTATCATGAAAGGGGCTAATTCTCTGACCAGCACATATTTTCACAGACTAAAACCTCTTAAAACTACATTTTTGAGGAAGAAAACGTAAGATGTCATGAAAACCAGGCCCAAAAATATGTGACCATTCAAATTGTTGTATTTTAAAGAAAAGACAACAAAAGATTTAAGAAACCTGATTTGACTTTAGTGGGCATC
This sequence comes from Ampullaceana balthica, assembly GCA_944989445.1. Classification (NCBI taxonomy): domain Eukaryota; kingdom Metazoa; phylum Mollusca; class Gastropoda; family Lymnaeidae; genus Ampullaceana; species Ampullaceana balthica. Next base: position 852,425 of record CALYLW010000312.1, on the reverse strand, counting down.
CAGTTTTAAGGAACTAATAATAATTTAATTATTAAAATATTTAAAATCATTTAACAATATATTTGTTGAAGGAGAGGGAGGGGGGAAGGTTGTCTTATCTGTATAGATAAGATAACCTTCCCCCTCCCTCTCCTTCAACAAATATTTTTCAGCCTCCCCTCCCCTTTCATGGGGTTATTTCGAATACATACGGCTACATGGTATTTATAACCATACCAGTAAATTAATTGTGATGTCTTATGTTGATAAATGTAAATAGTCACGACATGCAGACACTAAATAAAATGGCTTAGACTTTTTAACATGGGATAACGTCTTTAATGGCCCACGCCCCTGCATTGGCTTTGACATTTAATGGTGGAAATCTATTAATAAAACATGCGGATATTTCACTTAGACCAATTTTAACAGATTTTATTGAGATAGTAATCAAATATTATATACATATTCATTCTGTTAGACTTGCCTACACAGATCTTTATTGAAATCTAAGTTTACTTCTGTCAGCTTCGTTAACTTGACAGAGACTAAGTCTTCCTTAAAACTTTATTAGACCCCCCAAAAAATGTATATAACATGTTGTTACTTCATTATTTATATTGAAAACTGTTGTTTTTACGAAAATGTAGTCTAAAATTAGTAATATTTCGTAATGAGATATGTTTTTTTTCCTGTTTCAGTAAAGATAAACCTTAACTTAGTGATTAAAAAAACTGTAACTTGAAACTAAGACCTTCGGGCAGATGTTAATTTTAATACAGAAAGAAATAATTGTAGATTTTTTTATAAGTGATGGTAGTACCAACATATGTGTTAACAATTGTTTTTCTTTGCTAGTTGTTTTCTTTCTTTTTTTTGCATTATATTGAACATAAAAGCGGTCAGTTGAGAATCGAGGGGCTGGGGAAGAAGGGGGCACCAGTGTGGGTTTGTGCCTAGGGCACCAAGATGGCTTAATCCGGCCCCCGGGGGGGGTATACAATTGAGTAATATGATTTATAAAGATTTTTTTTTAATTTAAACTCTGGGATTTAAAAGAAGAAATTATAATAACGTAAAATTTGATTTTGTTATAATTGCCTTCACTTTGTATGCGATACCTTAGGTCTTTTCCACACGACACTCTCCTGTCCTGCTCGGCTGTAGTAAAGTGAGGAGTTGTTGCTCGGAAATTCCCGATCCACAAATAATAAACCCCCTTTTAGGAGTCGCTTCCGGAGTTTCCAGTAATCCTGGCCTTTGTATGGTTTACTTGTGGAGCAGCAATACATTGTGGACTACATTACCATGGTGACCCAGAACAAAACACCGACTGGAGACTTGAAACTATAGTCTTCCTAGGTTAACTTACTCAAATATTTACAACGCACTCATAGACTTCATTTTATGAACTGTCTGGTCAAAGAAGACCAGTTTTTACAACAAAAATCCATTTCCTTATCTAAACATCATTATTTAATCCACTTCGATATTTAATATACTATTTATATACAATTTCACAACTCTAATTTTTTAACGGAATATCTAAAATCCCAGCACACAGACCAAACATGCACTACAGAACGGTTGTGACTTGTCTCGCCTGAGGCCAAATAACACACATGGGTCGTCACGTTAGACATGAAAGTATACAGATATGTGCAATAGATCAATACAAATCAGGGAGTCGATAAGGTGATCTTACGCCTTTCTTGGAAATATGAACCAGACACAGTTTTTCTGGTGCTACCTACCACAACTAGACTTAACGAAATGTGAAGGGTTCAAAACCACCTGCCCGCCCCGCTCATTAATTAATCATTAATCGTTTAATTTTTTATGAATCTCTTCTATTAACTTCACCGCCGTCTCTGTCTCTCTGTCTTCTCTATCATCTCATGGGGCTCGGGCTGGGCGGGAAAAACAAAGTCGAAAATGACCCACTTCCAAATGATCCGAGCGAACTGACATTTGGCACACGGGTCCCGTCATACTAACAATGCCTATATCAAAATTTCAGATCGTTCGAACGTTTACCCGGGTCCGTTAAGTAAAATTTAATGCATTTTTTTTTTAGTATTATCTTATATGTGGTATGTAATTTAAATTCCACGATTTGTTATTGTTTTTTTGCCACGTGATAGTTTGATTTGTGCATTGAGGCGGACCAACGAAACGTCGGTGCGCTTTTGTTTACATTTTACTGTGTCACTCTGAGTCGTTCAAGCGATAGTGACCAGAATTTTCCCTGTCCCCCTCCACCTCCACCCTCCCCACTAGGGTTTATGAAGCAAAATTGTGGGTTAGACAATTCTAGTCTGTAATTGTTTGTAAATCATCAATACTGTTAGTAATGTCTCATATTTAAGGGATTTTATAGTCAAAACTTTGTTTTTGGGTTTGTTTTTTTAAATCCTTAGTATTAATTCGCGGCCGTCTCTGTCTTCTCTTCATCATCTCATGGGTTCGTGCGGGCGGAAAACAAAAAGTCGAAAATGAACCCCACTTTCCGTGATCCGTTCGAACTGAAATTCTGGCACACGGACCCCCGTCTAAACCTATAATAACAAATGCATCGTATCAATTTTCAGTCGATCGACAGTCCGTTACCGTAATTAATATTAATGCATTTTTAGTTTATCTTATATGACGGTAGTAATTTATGTCACTGTTTTGTTTTTGTTTTTTTTCCCACTTCCACGTGAGTTGGAGTTGACGCCGTCGGTCGGTTGAGCCGACCGTCGTGCCGTCACCCCTCACATCCCACCCCATTTTTTTAAAGACAAGGACATCACTAGGTTGTCAGTCTTGTAAATGTTTGAAAAATAATCAATACTGTTAGTTATGTTAATATAAGGGATGTATAGTCAAAACTTTGTTTTTACGGGTTTGTTTTGTAAATCCTTATATTAACTTCGCAGCCGTCTTTCATCATCTCTCTCTCTATGCTTGGGCTCGGCGGGCGGGGAAAAAAACAGAAGTCAAAAATGACCCCTTTCCCAGGATCCGATTCGAAATGAAATTTGGCACACGGACCCGTCTAACAACAATGCATCGTATCAAAATTTCAGATCGATCGAACGTTACCGTAATTAAATTAATGCATTTTTAGTTTATCCATATAGGAGGTATGTAATTAAATTCACGATTGTTTTGTTTTTTTGCCACGTGAATTTTGAGCTGACGAATTGAGGCGACCCAACGAAGCGACGGGCGCTTTTGTTTACATTTTACGTGTCACTCTGAGCTCGGTCAAGCGAATCGGTGACAGGACTTTCCCCTTCCCCCCCACCCACCACTCCCCCACCCCCCCTCCCCCCCCACTAGGGTTATGATGCAACGTTGAGTTAAATGAACAGATTAGTCTGTTAAATGTTTGAAAATAAACAATACTGTTAGTTATGTTCACTATATAAGGGATTTATAGTCAAAAACTTTGTTTTTACGGGTTTGTTTTTTTATTTACAAAATAACTTTTGGCAAGTATCGATCAATTGAATTCCGCCCTTCATTGATATTACCACAGTCATAAGTGATTTTTTTTAAAGCTCTGTTTGGTGCAGTGTCCATTTAAAAAAACGTTCTTAGTGAACCAAGTACTTTTAATATGCTTGTCTGTGTAGTATGTGATCTGAAGGCACGTGACCGAGAGGAAGCAGTGATATTGTGTGGTGGTCACGTGGCATAATAGGCTTGGTTGGCGTACCCGGGGCCAAGGGTGTCCCCGAGCCCATCCAGTACCGAATGGGTACCTGACACTAGTTAGGAAAACCGAGACCACTGGGAATCTGCGTGGTCCCTCATAGCCGTGGCCTGTGAACGCTGCGTCACTTGCCAATACGCTCTTACCAGAATGTGGGACGCAAAAAATCTTCTGTATAGATGATAAGCGTCAGTGTGGATGGACAAAACAATTGTTATTTGAAGAAACGTGAACGAGAAGAAGCAGTGCTGTTTTGTTAAATAATTGTTATCTGAAGACACATGAACGAGAAGTAGCAGTGCTGTTTTGTATAAGCACATGTGTGAAACTACAGACGAGATTTTATTATTATATTAAATTAACTATTAAGTAATCGTTAATTTTGTAGCATTTAAATATTGAAATTAAATTAATTGCTAACAGCCATAAAAATTTAGATAATATGAATGTACAGAACCTTACACTTGAGAGATTTGCGTTATTGTCTAATTTATTTTTAATAAATAAAGTTACATAAATTACATAAATTTATAAGGTACTCAAATAAATTGACTTGGAAGAATACGCGTATCAAAATAAAGAAGGAATAAAAAAATATATATATTGATTTAAATTTTCTAATTTTATTTTATTAATTTTTTAATTTTTTTATTATTTTTGTTTGTTTGTTGTTGCTGCCGAATTTGTTTTGCATTCAATGTTTATATGTAATTCATAATCTAAAAAACGCGTTATTGTTTTACACAATTATTTGATTGGTAAAATGATGTACCGGCAAATATTATTTTCTCGTGATGCTGTGCGTTGTACGTCATCTAATGAACTCTAATGTATGAGAGTCAGTGCATGGTGAATTCTTTCTAATCATTGCCTAGTAAAGAAAATCAATACAGTTTATCCTCTTGAAATAGCTTTCATGGCTTAACTCCCTCAAATGCGTTTTGTTGATCAAACGTGACAATATAATATTTGTGTAAATGCTGATTCACTGCTCAAAGATCATTCTTGTTCCACAGTAATAACATGTATTTCTCTAGCAAAAAGCTATGCGCCAAAATTCAAATATCTGAAATGAGACGAAGCTGGTCAATAAAAAGTTCAAAGACATGACAGGAAAATACTAGTACAATACGCCCAAGTCGACAGGTGGCTTTAGAGAAGGGGTCGGGAAACCATGGCTCGCGAGCCAGATGTGGCTCTATTGATGGCTGCATCTGGCTCTCAGACAAATGTTCGATTATTTTATTTATTTTTTTTAATTCGGAATCCTTTGATCTACATTATAATTGTATATAAAAAAACAGCATAAAAATGTTATTAAAATAATTCAGAGACCTAATTATTGTACTTTTAGTGTTTAAATCTCACTAAATGCACATATTTGCTTGATTTTTTGTTTTAAACATAATGTAAGGCTCTCACAGAATTACTTTTCAAAATATGCGGTGACAAAAATTTTCCCGACCCCTGCTTTAGTGGAATCTGTTGTGGTTGACTTTGTCCTAGAGACATGGATGTAACAAGTCTTCAGTTGTTCACCAAGTTGATGACACTTCTTGTGAATTTCTTTTTTAAATGTTTTGCCAATTCTAGTTCAACTATTCTATATGTGAAGAAGACTGTTGTTAAATGCTTGTAAACTCGCAAAACTGACCAAAGACCCGACTGGCAGAAGGAAGAAAACTACTGGTTCTTCGTTTTAGACAACCCAGGCAGCACCGTATTAGGTTCTCTTTAAAATCACACTCGGGACCTGCACTGGGGCCACCGACTGTGGATATCATCAGCTGTGGGCCAATATATGAGGCTTATTTGCTTGAACTCTCCTTTCGGTGCTATGGGTGAAGTCCATGCTGCCCGCAGCAATCATCATGTGCTCCCAAAAAAACGAAAACATACTTTCTGTTGGATTTTAATGCTTGGCTTTGCAATGTGCTGAAAATAATAAACTTGACTTTCAGGCGTTTGGCATCAAAGAAATGAGTCAGGATTTGTGATAGCGGTCAGGATTTGTGATAGCGGTCAGGATTTGTGATAGCGGTCAAGATTAGTGATAGCAGTCAGGATTAGTGATAGCGTTCAACGGGTCTTACAGCTGTGCGTCGTGCTCAACTCTTTGTGTCACCAACAATATTTATTCCACGGCAAAAATGTACGCCTGTTGTCATGACGACACACTCCCGTCTCTGGCATCTGATTGATCTCATCAATCTCATCGTCTCTATCTTATCTTATCTGTTACAGGCGCTCCTGCAGAAGATTATCGTGTCCTACGCTTATCCATGTTTTATGTCTAGTCTTTCGTTTTATTAGAGATTTAAATGTTTAAAGAGCGTTGGCTTTCATGGTTTCATCCGGCTCGAAGCTTAGTATTTACCCAGCTGAGGAAAAAAAATTAAAAAGATTAATGCGAAATAAGTCACATCACGCTATATAGTGTTTTACACAGATTAAAACTCGCGGCTCGAGCAGCACTTGGAAACAAATGCAGCTGTAGCAGCAGCAACTTTATATATATATATATATATATATATATATATATATATATATATATATATATATATATATATATATAGATGTATATTTATATAAATATATATATACTAGCGTGCACCCGTCAAAAATGACGGAAGTTTTCAGCTGAAATCTATTTATTTGATAAAAAATGCACTTTTTTAGGGCGCCTACGGCGCCGACCTTTTTCAAAAGCCCAACTAACTTGTCCTTGTTTGATAAATACGAAATATTAAACTTTCTGAAATGTACACAAAGTATTTTGTACCTAAAGAAAACAACCGTAACTTAAAACAAGAAAAACAGTCACAGTTTCTTTTTTTAAAGTGTTGTCGTGTTCATCGTTACGTACCGAACGTATAAATGATTTTAATTTTCTGTTTCAACAGTACCTATATTGATATTAATTAGGCTTGTTTAAGTGGCAAAGTAGCATGCACACTCAAAAAACTCAACTGACTACAATAATGAAACAATTGCACGATACCTCTTAATTACTTCATTTGAAAATTTAAAAAACAAACAAAAATAACAATAACATTAAAAAAAAGTTTGAGGTAGATAGAGATCAATCACATTTCACATAATTTACACACAACACGCACACAGGAATACATTGCAAAAAGGAGTATTTTTTATCCGACTAGACCCATGATTAACAGAGAAGGATCTAAGAAACTATTAGTTCTAGTAGTGTAACCTTTGACGCTTTTCCGAAGAAGCACAATGAACGGAGGTGGCTCCAAGTTTAAAATAGCGTCTAGTCTACATAAAATTTATAAGTCACACGAAAAAAAATAATTTTAAAAATATATAATTTATTTCACATTGCTAATATACTCATAACATTTATAAACACCAACAAAAATTTTTGCATATATATTATATATAGATAAGAGTAAAAAATGGAACTTGAATGTTGAATAATTGTCAAGAATAATTATCAAAACACGCTAAAATGAAATGAAAATGCCTATAATATGTATAACATATCACAAAATAGGCTCATCTGAGAAATGTTTTACACAATATTTAAAGTCACAATATATTTCGAGGACTTATGATCTGTTTCGAAGTGAGTGCATTCTTAAAATTCAATGTGAAAATACGAAATTATGGATGCAAAGTAAAGATTTTTTTTAATACTTCTTCTATTCATTGAAAATAATTTGAAAATAAGTCTAAAATTGTTTTGTATTTCATAAAACTTAAGCGACCACAATTTTACTTATTTTTATAACATTTGAAAATCATCATATATCAGCAAAAACTGATTTTTAAATTTTAACTTTTTTTTATTCCTTAATTTAAGTTATGCAAATTTATCAATTAATTTAAAATGATGAAAATCCCCACAACAACAAAAAAAATATTTTTTTTAATAAATAAATTAAGTTACATATTTCAGGGGATTTATAAATTTCAAAATTATCAGCTGTGAATCTTGACAAAGGAAAAAAAATTAAAATTGAATCTAATTATGTGTGCGATTTTTGAAATTCAATTATGAGAGTGACCCACTCTAATCAGATGTTTAGGAGAGTAGGGTGAGGTTATCATATATGTATATCAAATCCATTGACATGTCTGTCATCTGATGATATCGTGCCACAAACTTTGCGCTGCGTAGAGTTGCGGGACATGATTTGGTTGCTGGACTTTTCTCATGAGAAGTTTGACTTCCTGTTCTATAAATGGGACACGAGAGATGTAAGCATACTATCTGTAATACAAGGCTTGGGTCAAATGCATGGTTCCTTCAAACAAGCACATAGTCCACCACATACTTCAGCACATATATTAGCACATATTCCAGCACACACTTCAGCACACTCTTCAGCACATATATTAGCACATACTCCAGCACACACTTCAGTACATATATTAGCACATACTGCAGCACACACTTCAGCAAATATATAGCACATACTCCAGCACACATTTCAGCACATATATTAGCACACACTCCGGCACACACTTCAGCACATATAACAGCACATACTCCAGCACATACTCCAGCACCTACACGTTGTTGATAACGCCTCCGTTTAAACGTCCATCAAGTCCGTCGTGTGTTTGACCTTGACCCAGAGAAACCCTTGTTGTTCTACCTTGCCATATTTGTTTATCGCCTTCAGCTCGTGTCTGCATGTTTGCAAAGACTTTATTAGCAATTATAATACCTCAGGAAAATTTGTAAACAAATTTAAGATCTCTCTAAAACCAGACCAAGCATCCAAGTAAATAAAAGTATTATAATGTATTGTTTCGAATCTAATTTGAAATCATAAAAATTCTAATTTATTCAGATGAATTGTGTAATCCTTGCAAAGTGTCCTCTACAAATAAACAGCACAAAGCTTCTCAACATACACAGGATCTATAATGGTCAAAATATTGGTCGTGTGCCCTTACTATACAGAAGATGGAGATAGGTATGTTATACTATTTGAGCTACCTCCAGATTTTGTTCGCTTGAGAATGGTGAATGGCTTCCGATATAGTTAACTTCATCGCCCCGATCAGGTCGTCTGTGATGAGATTTTTCACCCAAGCCTGAGATTGATGACACAAAGTAGAAGAAATATGAAGTATTTTAGAAGTTCATTCAATTTCCCGTTTCATTGGACTCATAGTATTTAAAAAGAATAATTGTAGAGAGGATAAAGAGCTAATAATTTTAAAGAAATAACACTGTCCCACCAACTGGTACTTTAATAGACTAGACCACAAAAGGGACTAGAACTGTGGGCGTTGCAGCCTAGCCTCAGAAACAGTATTGCCCATGTTGACTTCGTGCTCCACGCTGGGGGAGCTATGGCAGCGAATGAGTCCTACGCTCAGACAATGTTTTATGGCACTGCCAGGCCGACAGAACAGGATGCCCAGGTGGTAGCCAAATTTTTAAGAGAGTAACATGGGCTTACAAAAAAATGAGAATAAAATATAAAGGAATTAGCTCAATGGAAGAAGCGAGAAATGGAAAAACATAATAAAAAGCTGTTTATTTTATCCAGCTAGGCATGTACAGCGTGGCTCAAAAAAAGTGGGACCGTCTTGTACATTGTCAAATAATAATCTTTTTTGTAACTGTTTTCTACAAAACATCAAGTAAATTGTTGCCAAATGTTAATTTATATAAACTCAGAATTCAAATTCAATGTCTCCTTCTCGGTTCTCAACAGGTTTTTCTAAACGTCTTCGCCACTGGTCAATGCTCTTGTTTATAAACCACTGAGACAATGGTTGCCACTCTTCAACAATGGCCAATTTCAGTTGTTTTATTGTTGCAAATTTACGACGAAAGTTAATTAAATAATGACGTCATGCGTTGAGTTAGTAAGTAAGAATAATTCTGCAGTTTGAAAACTGCTCAAAACATAATTTTATATATACTGCACAAGATTGCTCTAGGCGGTCCCACTTTTTTTGGGCCACCCTGTAGATAGCTAAGTTTGGCTTTTGGGATTGGGTTCTGGGTTGGGTTCGTGTTTGTTGAGTATTGGGTTGATTAATTAGTGTCTGGAGAGAGAGAAGAAGAGCTGAAATGATAGAAGAATGTTTTTACCTCTATAACAATGTCATCATCGGGACTCCGCCTGTAAAATGTCACACGGTCTTTCCACTGGGGCTCTGCTGACTTGGCTGAAGTTCCCGTTCTCAGGGTTTTCTTTTCACACTTGATGACGCAGTACGCTTCTATACCTGTACACGATAGTACACTTCTATACAATTACACGATAGTACACTTGTATAAAATGTGCACGATTGTACACTTTAATAGATCGACGCCATAGCACACATTTAAAAATGTACGCAATAGTACTCATCTATAACTGTACGCAATAGTATATGTCTAAATCTGTACACGATAGTAAATTTCTATAGTTGCATGCAATAGTGCACTTCTATACATGTACGCATAGTGTATTTCTGCAGCTTTGCAAAATCGTGTCCAAAGCCAGCAGTGCTTCAACCTCACGATCTGTTAATTATTCATTACGACACAAGTGAACCTCCTAGAGTTATACCTCCTTGCACACTGGGAACACCTAGACCTTCCAAACGAAGCGCAGTGACAGCTGTGGCCGCCCTGATTGGTCTTCCCAAACATCCAGGTGGTCCTGGCATGTCTTTGGTCAGTTCTCTGGGCAAAATATTGAAATAGAAAATATCATTAACACCTCAAAATACGAAATAAACGCTAACATTTTTTACACGAAGAAATTAAATGACGTTGGTCAAGACAGCGAAGTGGCCTGGTGTTATGCGTAAAGTGGTCGAGTAGTATAGCGAGTAGGTCAGACAGGGTTTGTATTAAAGTTAGAGATGTTGAAGCCAGTACACGGGGTAGGAGAGTGGGGTATTAAAAGTCCATATAGGAGGCTTTTCAAAAATTAAAAAATAGAATAAAATAAATTTCCCACCTTAACAAGACTATTGGATTGCATATAATAAATATCACTTAAATATTGAGGGTTCTTTTTTAATAAGAAGACGGTGATTTCGTTTTAGTTCATGAGATAATTTTTTAGGGGATTTGTGATTTATTTATTTTTTCGACTTTCGTAATTTTCCTTTTTCGTTTTAAAAATATATTAGGACGCAAGATACACACGAATTGTGTGATCAAAACAATACATTTTATTAATTAAACAATAAGCTTAAAATTATATTTTTGATCATACAATTCGCTTATTTTTTATATCTCAGGTGTTTAGGTAAGTACCTCTCGAGGTGACACGGGAACCTTTCCTTTAACATAAAAACTCCTCGGGGCTTGAGCCGCCACTTCATGCAATACACACATAGCCACACGACCTCCGTCCTTACAATACACCCGTGGGTAGGGAGGGCAGGTAAAGTGTACAGTAAGGAGACAACTGTTGTGGGTTAAATAAATCACCGGAAGTGACGCACTCACTTGATCAATACGGCCCTGGAACTGTAGAGCCGGAGCAGAAATCTTCCTTCAAATTCTGGCTCAAATGTGGAAGGTATGAGGCAGTAGCTGCCCTTTTTAAGGGGAACCCGAGACAGAATGCTGCGAGACCTTACGAATGAAGGTTTGTTGATTTGAGCCAAAGGGTCGTGCATTCTGTATCTCCGGTTGAGATCAGTCTGAAGAATAGACAATGAAATGAAAATAAAACCGTCGGTTTCTTTGTGACAACAGTACAGTGTAGACACATTCTGCGGGCACTATGTTAATTCGAGGGACGTTATTTTTACGAAACTTCCCACCCCACCGACCCAATGTCGCAAGTTTCTAAAAGGGACTTACAATGTTACTGAGATGGCTCATAAGTTGCCGCTTAGAGAAAACATTTTCTTACCCGACTAGGGCTGTCAATATTGTTTAAAAAAACGCTGCCCGGGTACCCGCCCAAAATTTTGAACGTGTACCCGGACACCCGTTCGAAACGCCGCATAACTTTCGCAGTCATGACCGCTATACAGTGCAACTTAGCAACCATTCATGCACCTCATTTCACATATTAGCCAACGGCATTCTTCCCCATTCGTGCTCCTCATATTCAAAGGTTATGCTCTTAGCCTAAACGCATCAAACTGTACTGTACTATTATTACCTGAACAGTGCGTACTGTATTTATCATTATCTGTCTAAGTTTGCCTTTAAATTTGCTCCAATTACTGCTAATTCTAATACATAAGTTGTACGCATAGAAAATGACTTTACGGTACAGTCATACAGTATGTGTAACTATGCTCGGTGGTGTTACTGTCTTCCTGTACTTACGTTTCTGTTTGATTAAAATAGTGTTGCAGTACAAAATTAAAATGCGTTTACATTATAATTACTACATAAGTGAAATACATTACACACGTCCGACGACTTATCCATCTTACACTGTTAGTAACTATTTAATATATTAATTTTAAATAATTTAAAAAAAGTACGTCTTACACAATTCGTTGTTCTGTTGTTTTTACACGTGTTAACGAACACAAGAAACAAGCGGATGGAAAGGGCACGGTTTATAGAAGTGGAGGAGGAGTGAGTGGGTGTTTAGATAAACAACTTTGGCTCGTTTCAATGGGTAACTCAATGTTGTCGGTGTATTTCAAAGAAAAGTTAGTTCCCTGTCCTATAACAAAAGCTGGATTTATTAACAACACAAAACACCGTCTCTTTCATTTGTATTCAGTCCCTCCTCATTCTCGTCCGTGCGGTCATGTTTTCCTTACTTGATTCAATCAAGGAATCAAAACTTATTTCATTTTCAGAGAAAAGAGATGTAACAAAATAAATTGTACTTTGTTGGGACCGTATTTTATTTCCCGTTGACAGATATTTCTTCTAAAGTGTTTTTAATTTTAACGTATAACACAGCATACATTTCAAACAAAAAACTTTTGATAAATTGTTCGCGAACCGTATTGTGAACACAGAAGAGCCGCATGCGGCTCGTGAGCCGCAGTTTGGCCCTCCGTTGTTATAGTCATTGCAGCCACATTTTCACAGGGTACCCGGGCGCAATTTTACTACCATGTTAATGTCACGGCAACGACCCGGTTCCCGGGTACCCGTTGACAGGCCTATGCCCTGATCCCCCATTTTTGTATATACCTGCAGCACTGATACCCCGATAGAGTAGTTCTCTTGTCTGCGAGATCGCTTGTCCTCTTGCTCAAGTGAGATAAATATCTCATTCTCGTCACTTGAAATAGCTACAAGGTACTGGGAGGGAGAGAGAGAGAAAAAAAGGGGGGTAATACATTACTTAGATAAAGTTCGGCAAGCAGCTTTATATTCATATTGTTATGTGATTGTGTGTATGTGTGAGTGTGTGTGTGAATATGTGTGTGTGAATCTATCTGTGTGTCTGAGTGTATGTGTTGTGTCATGGCATGGATGTATGGTTTCTATTAAATTATGTTCAATAAAATGATGGGTGATAAGCTCAGATAAAAACCTGATGTAAGTGGTCTATTACACTATGTAACGCAATTTTTGTTCCTGGCTTCCAAGTGTTATATTTCAATTGCTTATGTCTAAAGAATGTGAAAAAATGACTTCATTAAGCCCAAAATTTGATTACACGACAACAGCATGAAGAAAACTCGTTTTTTGTAAAAATAGAACGAAGTAGCCCACAAATGTAGTCCCCCCATCATGTTTTCGTTATACTATCCTCGGTAACGACGTTCAAAGTCCAACATATCTTGATGAAAGCGCTCGTCTTGCTCCTCGGAGTAAGCGCCCATGTTCTCCTTGAATTTGTCGAGATGCAAATCAAGGATATGGACTTTCAGAGACATTCTGCAATCCATTTTGGCGTAATTCTTTATGAGAGTCTGCACCAACTCCACATAGTTGTCAGCTTTGTGATTACCTAGGAAGCCCTGTTCAACTGCAACGAAACCGCTCCAAGGCCCTTTCTCAGTCCTGTTTAACAGCTTTGCGAAATCCTCACATTCTTTGATCTTCTTGATCTGTGGTTCGACAAATATACCAGCCCTGACCTTAGCCTCGGACAGCTTTGGAAAAAGATCTTGGAGGTATTGAAATGCTGCTGACTCCTTGTCAAGAGCAGTGACACATTGCTTAATGGGGCCTAACTTGATGTGAAGCTGTGGCATAAGCACTTTATAAGGTTCTATCAGTGGCTGCCAATTCACATTGCTCTTCCCAACAAAAAACCCAGTCTCTTGTGGCCAGTCCTTTGTGCGATAATGCGCCTTAGTGTCACAGCTGTCCCAGAGACAGAGGAAGCAAAGAAATTTCATGAAACATCCTTGAAGACCCATTAGGAATTATACTATTTTAAAGTCACCGATGACCTCCCATCCATAGTGGTCATACTTTAATGCACTCAGCAACATTTTGACACTGGTGTAGTCATCTTTGAGATGCATAGAGTGGGCCATCGGGAGAGACGGGTAGCTGTTTCCATTGTGAAGCAACGCAGCTTTGAGGCTCCGAGATGAACTTTCTATGAATATACTTTATTCAATAGGATTACATCCGATACCTTTAGCCTGGAATAGACAGGCAACATCGTTGCAGAAGCACAGCCCATCACGCTGACTGAAGAAGTTGGAGAATCTTTGATCCCACTTCCTCTGATCCGTGACTTATACGCTATCATCAACCAAGTTCCACTGTTTGAGCCTGGATATCAGAAGCTCAGCATTCGATTTCGTAAGCCCGAGGTCCCTAATTAAATCGTTCACGTCTATCTGGTTAGGGAAGTATGGCTTTCTATCCCCAACTTCATCTGCAGAATCGTAGTCCATATCTCCAGTATCTGCATGCCTCACTATCTGACTTGCTGCTGTCTCCTGAAGATGGCCGATGCCGCCTAGGAGGAGTTGGAACTGGCAGATCGGGGCAGTGTGGTACTGGGGCAATGGAAGAAGGTATGTCCAGATATACGATCTGAGAAAAAAATGTGTCGTTGCGAGGATTTTTTGGGTTTACCATGCAGAAGTAGCAGTTGCTTGAGTGGTCTGTCTGCTCCAGCCGAATTCGCGGGAAAGCAAACTTCATTGGAATCTTTGTTCGAGACACCTGTGCTTTTATTCTTGTACAGCTACTTTTGGAACGTTTATGAACGTTCTAGTACGTTCTGAGAGTTTCTCGAAAGTTCTGGAAGTTTCTTGAATGATCTAGAGTGTTCAGGAGAATTGTAGAAACATCTGGACAAATCTAGCAGTTCAGGGAGAAGGCTCGGCATTGAAAGCAAATCGAAAATTTTCTCGAAAACACGCGATTTTTCAAATTTCATTGTCCCGGTCACAGAAGCAAAGTTTTTCTGGAATGACAGCGATTTCCTTTCTGTTCTAGACATAAACGGGTTAGGAAAACACACTTTCAACCCAGGAACAGAACAAAAGTGAAAATTTGTTGCATAGTGTTTTCTTCATTCAATTTAACCCTAGTGTAAATGAAACATTATCTCCCTTCAATTTAACCCTAATGTAAATGACGCATTATCTGCCTTCAATTTAATCCCAATGTAAATTACGTATTAACTACCTTCAATGTAACCCTGATGTAAATGATTATCCACGCACCTGCGGGTTGTCTAAGAAAGTTGGTTTGTTGCTGCAACCTCCTGCCCTCTTCTGGTGTACTGACCAGCTTCCGGAAGTCACTTGTTCTTTCCAAGTTTTCTTCAACGTGAAAAATGTCGTGTGCATGATGTGACATATGTCAATGTCAGTGAAGTGTTGACAGAAATCTTCGAATGACATCCTAGTAATGAATCGATTGACAGCAGTTAGTTCTGACCACGTTCTTTAAGATTTTGCGTCGATGTCAACTCATGAGCACGTACTCTGATCATTAACATCTAAGCCTGACACGCAATCTCTTGTTTAGATATACAGAACTCAAGTGCGTTATCTTAACATCGTTAAGTTTTACTGTGTCTAATGATTACCAGAACTGCCCGTCTTCCTTCTTGGTCAGTCCAATCTGCAGTAAATCGGCATCGCTGACCTGGTCCCACTCGCTAGACCTGGAAATAACGACAGATTTTGTTTTAAAAAACAAAAACTAACAATGATGACATGTTTGAAACAAATAGTCCATAGCGATTATAAGTTCTTACTATGAGTTTGTAGTATGGTTTATTTTTATGGATTAGAAATATCGGTTGGTACAATAAGCTGTTATAATGGGCTGCTACTATGAGAAGATGCTATGAGTTGGTAGTATGGGTTAGTAATTTGGATTAGAAATATGGGGTTGTACTAAATGTTGTTTCAATGAGTGGTTACTATTGGATGGTACTATGAGGTGGTACTATCGGGTGGTACTATGAGGTAGTACTATGAGGTGGTACTATGAGGTGGTACTATTAGGTTGTACTATGAGGTGGTACTGTTAGGTGGTACTATGAGGTGGTACTATTAGGTGGTACTATGAGGTGGTACTATGAGGTGGTACTATGAGGTGGTACTATGAGGTGGTACTATGAGGTGGTACTATGAGGTGGTACTATGAGATGGTACTTTTTGAACTTGAACTATCCCTTAACCTGTTGTTGGGTCGTTGGGGCACCATCGTGAACTGCTCACTAACATACGCCATTTGTCCCGGTCCTGTGCTGCCCTTTGAGAGTCGCCGAATGACAGGCCGGTCCACTCTTTGATATCGTCCTCCCATCTCTTCTTTTGTCTGCCTCTTTTCCTTCCTCCCTGGACTGTGCCTTGTAATATGGTTTTTGCGAGAGCTCCAGTTCTTGTCACGTGTCCGTACCATCGTAATTTCCTCTTCTTAATTGATGTGAGTAGGTCCTCGTAGGGGCCAATGACAGTACTTATTGTGTTGCGGACCGCTTCATTTTTGATGTGCGCTGTGTAGGAGATGTTCAATATCTTTCTGAAAAATCTCATCTCTAGCACATTGATTCTTCTTTGGAGGTCTGCAGTGAGCGTCCAAGCCTCACAACCATACAAAAAGACCGACATCGCTAGAGAGCGCATTAGCCGGATCTTTGATCGCAGGGAGAGCTTCTTACTTTGCCAGATTTGCTTTAATTTGCTCAATGCTGCCATTGCTTGGGCTACTCTGGCAAGAATTTCTGGCTTTGAGCCTTCGTCGGATATTATGGCCCCTAGATACTTGAAGGTGGAGACTTCTTCGAGTTTTTGCCCGTTTATCCGAATCTCGCTTGTGAATTTACTATTAGCGATGACCTTGGTCTTTTCTGCGTTGATTTCCATGCCGTACGCCTTTGCTGTTTTCTCTAGCATTGCGAGGAATTCTTTTAGTTCGTCCTCGCTACCAGCTAGGCCGTCAATGTCATCGGCGAAGCGTAGATTGGTTATACTTCTCCCTCCGATGCTGACTGTTCCGACATGGTCTTCTAGCACATCTGTCATGATCCTTTCAAGGAAGATGTTGAAGAGGATGGGGGAAAGTAAACATCCTTGTCTGACACCAACAGTGGTCTTGAACCAATCTCCCAGCTTGCTGTTGAAGAGTACTGCGCTGGTTGCTCTGTTGTAAAGGTTCTTGATCACTTCAATGATGTTTGCATTTATGTTGAATTTGTGCATCGTTGCCCACAGTGCCGCATGCCACACTCTGTCGAACGCTTTTTTAAAGTCTATAAAGACATGATAGAGGTCACTCTGGTGTTGGAGATGTTTTTCACAGAGAACTCGCAGGTTAAAGATTTGCTCCGTTGTGCTTCTTCCTGATCTGAAGCCCGCCTGCTACTATGTGGTACTATGAGGTGGTATTATGAGGTGGTACTATGAGGTGGTACTATGAGGTGCTACTATGAGGTGGTACTATTAGGTGGTACTTTGGGATGTTACTATGAGGTGGTACCATGAGGTGGTACCATGAGATGGTACCCTGAGGTGGTACTATGAACTCGTACTAAGGGATGTTGTAAAATGGTTAGCTTTGGTTCAACCTCTACAACCTACCCATCGCTCCAGGCTCCCAGCCACTCATGACGACCCCATGGGTTCCTCAGTCGTATCATGGGAACCGTTCTTCTATTAGCCCAGGCCAAAAGACCTGATCCCTTTAGTGGGATGCTCCGTACGTCAGTTAGACTGTAGGCGTGTTTTTGTACCAGGCCATTGGGAAGTTTCGCCTCTATTTGCGTTGCATTAATAGGCTTAAAAGTAGAGCTATTCTTAAAATTTTATTGTGAACATTTATTTTATTTGGTCTAATGGAATTGGCTAAGGAAAAGATTTATAACATATACTCTTACTTTTAAATAATTAGATTGGTAGGAGAGTATTAATTATTAAGTGACTTTGGTGTAATATAGAATGTTGATCTCAGTAGATATGCTTAGGGGCCTTCCATAAAGTACGTCACGCTCCAGAGCAGGAGGGGGTGTAAGAAAGTGTGACAGTTTGTGACAGGGGGGAGGGGGTCCGGTCATGTGTGACGCCACTGTGTTTTATATCAAATTTTAATTATTTTGTTAATAAAAAAACAAATTTTTGATCGAAAGTGTGACGTACTTTAGGGTGGGGGGGGGTTTCCGAGATTTGTGACAGAGGGGAGGGGGGAGTTAATAATTGTCAAAAACAGCGTGACGTACTTTATGGACGACCCCTTAGGTAAAGATTTCTAAAATTATTTTTATGAATTAAAATGAAATTATATTTTTATTGTGACCATTCCAGACTCCAGTTATAATTTTAACACTGTCACTGACAACTGTATTTTAATTGGGCATTAAGAAAAGACGAATTTTACCTTTCATTGACCTTCAAGTACATTCAAAGGATGGAAAGTATACTCACTTCCACACTTGCGCACATCAGTGACATATTGGCTTTGGCATCTAGCAACATCTGAAACAGATGAGTTGCGTCCTCCGTAGTTAAGTACTCGGCGGTCTTAAGGCACTCGCCTATGCCTCCAGTTAAGTCCACGAGCGCATCTCGAGGCCTACCTGACGTCAGTGCCTCGTAACTCCCAAAGAGTCTGAAAAGGAGCGATATAAGATCTTGAACGTCAATGCTATTATAATTATTTAAACACCTAATTTAGAAGTATTATTCCGCGGTTGTATGTATGTCATATGTATTATTTAATCAAACGTATGTGTTTTGTTAATTGTATCCAATTATCTTCGCACACGCCAGTAGCCAAAGTCAAATGACTCGATGTTTTTTTAAATCCTTTATATTAACTCGTGGTTTCTGGTTGATTGCTTGCTTGCTTGCTTGTTTGTCGAAAAAACTTTGAATCGATTTTTAACCCATTTTCTCGTAAGCTAGCGAGCTGAAATTTTGCAGGCAGACTTGTGCCGAAGATAAAAACGACGTATCAAAATTTCAGATCGATCGCATGTACTGTAATTAAATTATTGAATTTTTATTTATTTTATTTATCTCTATGTATCATGTTAAATTTTTTAGATAGAGTGTCGTACTATATTAATATTATACTATATAGAGTGCGTATTATATTAAACGACCTTTTTATTAATACTTTCCTGTTGCGCGATTTGGTGCGAATTATATTGACAATACTTTTTATAAACATATTAATGATCGGTGCGCATCATATTAAACTAGCAAAATACCCTCGCTGCGGCGGAAATTAGGATTTCAGTTACCGTTGAGAACCCACGTAACACAAATTCAAAACACCAGATGATTTCAATCTGGATCATGATGGATATACTAAATATATTAACTTCGCCGTCTTGTCTGTCTGTCTGTCGTGGTCCCGCAGAAAAACAAAAAAGAAAAGTAAAAAATCACTTCAAGTAATCCTATCGAGGCGATAATTTAAATTTTGTTTTCGCATGTTACCTATGCGGGAGGGTACTCAACAACTTCCCAAAGTTTCATGCTCCTACGTACACGGGAAATAGGATATTTAATGAGGAGTCTGTTTGTATATAGCACATATATGAAAAAAACTCATTTTGGGCCCCCGGCCCCCATTTAGTGATAATTTTTAATTTTTACACCTCTTACCATCGCCGGAGGGTACGCAGCAACTTTCCAAAGTTTCATGCTTCTATTTATACGGGCCGATGATGAATTAGTGTTGATTTAGATTTATACAGCCCACAATAAGAAAAAAAACGGGTTTGGGCCCCCGGCCACCCTAGAGTGGACATTATAAATTCATTTTTACCAATTATCGTCATAAGAGTGTACTCAGCATGTTCCCAAAGTTTCATGTTTCTACCTACACGGCAAGTTGGAAAATTAGTGATGAGTCAGTTTTTATATTTTAAAAAATTGCATTTTAGCCCCCGGCCCCCATTAAGTGATAATTTAAATATTTTTTTTTCGCATGTTACCATGGCGGAAGTGTGCTTATCAACTACCCAGTGTTTCATGCTTCTACCTAAACTGTAAATATGAGAATTTGTGATTTTCAGTTTTTATATAGCTCATAGAAGGAAAAAACTTCATTTGGGCCCCCGTTCTCAGGAAGTGATAATTCAACCGCCTTAATTTACTCTCCTCTCCTAACCAACAATTTTAATAATTCAATGGCTAAAACTTTACTTGGCGTAAGCTTTCTCCAGCAGAGCTGACCAGAACTCTTCATTGGAGCTGGAGTGGGTGTAAATAAGTTTGCCGTTGCTGGTGGGGAGGTAGTCGTCGATGACCACATCGACCCAGGTGCCCAAGCGCCAGAATTTGAAGTGGAAAATACCTGGTGGTCAGGAATAAAACAAGTAACGAGTTTAAACATTTCCGTCAGACAAAATCATTTCTCTGTGTACAGCACTGGGATTTTTTTGTTACTTGTCAAACATAAGGTGTCGCTGAATCATTCTCATGACTTTCTCTCGCCTTAATGTCGGGGTTTAACGTTTGGCATGATATCTTTAGGTTTGGTACCAATGTTCCCTTTAAGCTGCGTGGCTGTGCGGCCGCGCAGCTGTCTGGAAGATGCCGCGCAGCAGTTTTGGGTTACCGCGCAGCAAATTTCAATTGGGGGGGGGGAATACAATTTCTGCGCTTGTTTTCCAGAAGATTTAATAGTGACTTTATTTCTTATTCTACCTGGGACTCGGCCGTAGCTGTTGTTATCCTATCTATAGCACACAGTAAACAGAATAACAACATTATTCAACTCATTTGTCTAACGCTAATACATGAAAAATATCAAAGACTCCCTTAAATAAATAAAAATGATTGATATTTGTGACTAGCCTGGAAGCAGAACAAAGACTTTGATGTCACGAACAAGCCAGGATGATTTTTAATTAAACGGATTAATGTTTAAAAAATGAATGAATTAAGCATACGACGTGAATACACCATAAACTTCGGCTAATATGTTTATTTGTAGGAATTGAAGTTACGGTTAACCAGTTAAGATGCAACAAGACAAAGCCATGCTATAAGGATAAACTATAGTGTCCTAAAGTAACATTGGTGCAGGGTATATAGAACGGTATAAGGTGTGAGCCTCCCAATATACTATTATGTTTACTTGACTAAACAAACATTTAAGTAACGCTTCCAACTGAGTATTGTTTGTAATAAAAAACAATGTGAGTTTTGTTGGGTGAAAGGAGTGTTTTGAAATAACAACGAAGTTAACCTCGGACACTTCAAGCAGGATTTATTTAGAGGACACTGTATTGAAGTCAGAGGGCTTTTACGGCACTTTGCTTTACATGCATTGTTGAGAAACATACAAGTGCTGACTGAATACTGCAAAGAGCAGGTACGCTTGTATAATGGACCAGTCAATAAATATTGTTTAAAGAAGCTCAGAGACCCACAGCTTCGAACTGTTCTTAGTGTTATTGATGAACTAGTTGGAGAACTCGCCGGATTTAGCAAGCTGTTACAAAGGAAAAATCTAACGAACATCGAAGTATACCAGTTTGTAAAAGGAACAGTCAATTACCTAAGAGGACAGCACCTTGGTGAAAATGTTCATTGGTCTGCAGATGTTGCTAAAATGCTTTCAGGCTGTGAGGATGAAAACATAAATCCCACCCTCAAATTCGTTGAATGTCTGTGTTTGCACATGGACTCTCGTTTTACTGAAGCGATTTGTTGCAATGGCGAACATTTGAGATGTCAGCGTTAGTCAACACGTCAAATTTAATTATGGACAAGCAGAACTTGGTGGACTATACTTTCTAGATACAAAGAATTTCTTTAAAAGATATGAAGACATTTTGCCGAAACCTATGGATCAGTATCGTAATTTAAGATTTGTGCTTGCAGAAAAAAAGAAATGTGGTTTGATGCAGACCTTCGACGAGGTGATTCAGTTTGTCATGACTGAGGAGCAATTCAGCGGCATTGCCATCCTGTTGTATATTTGTACTACATTTCTTGCATCGAGCGCTGATTGCGAACATGGATTATGCCTAATGAATTCTATAAAAGTAAAATCTAGAAATAGATTGGAGGAGTTACATTTAGACATGCTTATGAGGATTAAACTATTGTCAGAAAGATTGACATCAGATCAACCTTGACGAAGTCTATAAAAGATGAATCTCGTTGAAAGACAGACGCCTGAGTGCCTCCAGAATATAATAGCGGCATATGGGTATGTTGGCATTTGGTTGCTTTATACATGATAAATACCGTTCAACAGGAATATACATTTCTAATGCTTGTTTATTTAATTATAATTTACAATATTACTTTGCACACGAGTTTTTTATTTTGCACAACAACCGGGAAACCTCAGACGGAACATTGTTTGGTGCGTAACGCCCCAGATAAAAAAAATATAAAACATTTTAAAAAATGCTATGTTTTGAATATGGTCAGGCCTTCCAAATATGTTTGGCTAGCTAGGGCCTGGATAGCGAGGCTGTAGTTAATGACTCCTCACACAGTTGTAAGGTAAAAAGCTCTTGGTTGTCTTGCGTCGGTCCCCAAATTCGTACAAGCCATAAGTTTCTATACCAGGGTCAGTTTGGCTGTGGTTTCCGCGCACAATTCACGCATGTGGTTGTGGAACTGATAATCTTGTTCAGCTTCACTCCCAGGTGCATTAGTGTCTTATCTAGGGCTATCAATTTTGTTTGAAAAAAAGCTACCCCGGGACTCGTCCAAATTTTGAACGGGCGCTCAGATACCTGCTCTAAACGTCGCATAATTTTCGACGTCATGACCGCTATACAATGCAACCTAGCCACCATCCATGCACCTCATTTCACACGAGAGCCAACGGCAAGCTTCCAGTAACATACTATTTTGAACTTTAATGCACTACAAACTTTTATTCTAGTTGTCGTGTATTCGTCATACTCATAAACTAAAACTACAGCAAACTGAAAATTCAACCAAAATGTAAACAACAATGTCGTAACGTTCAGTCAGGACATACGGGCCGAGCAGCTTGAATGTTAATATCCGCTAGGTGGTGGTAGGTAGTGTCAGGGGGCGGCGTTACAGTGAAAATCATTGAAAGACTGAAATATTATTATTTTAAAATAATTAATCGATGAGGTGTTTTTTTACGTATGGTGGGGATATGAGCGGAGGGAAGCGTGAGGGGGTTAGATAAGCAACATTGGCTCATCTCAACCGGTAACTTAATGTTGTCGGTGTATTTCAAAGCCAATTTAGCGTCCTGTCTTATAATAAAATCAGGGGTTTTATTATTAATAACACAAAACACTTGATCTCTTTCATTTCCAGCCCCGCTTAATTCTCGGCGGCGCGGTCGTGTTCTTTTAATACTTTATATTAACTCGTAGTGTCTTGTCTGTCGCAAAAACTTTGGGTCGATTTTTAACTCACTTCCCGGTATCCTATCGAGCTGAAATTTTAAAGGCAGACTCGTGGCGACAATAAAAATGATCTGTCAAAATTTTACATCGATCAAATGTGCTGTAATTAAATTAATGAATTTTTATAATATATCCATGTATCTCTATGTAAAATGTTAATGTTTATGCTAGCCTGTCACGCTGTGCGTATTATATTAAGCATATTTTTAGTACAATATAACTTTAAAAAATAAAAAAAATTTCTTCCTATCAAAAAATAAGTGAATGTGTGTGTGATACGTTAAAATAGTCAAGAAAACAATTTTTTTAATAAATATCGATCGCGTCTCATATATAAAGGAACTAGCAGACCCGTCGTGCGTTGCACTCTATCTCAGTAAAAAGAAATACCTATAGATAAATACGAAATTACATTAAGGGTCACCGGGCCCATCAGTTTAACATATGAATTTCGAAAATCTGTTCATTTCAATCAATTTCATAACAAATATATAAATATATGTATCTATATTTCTCAATGTCGTGTAAAATTGAATGGGGAATACAATATTAAAAGTTTAGTAAAACCACATTTAGGGCCCATAGCCAAGAGAAAATGGACATTAGGAGTTCAGTGCCCTATAGTAATTTAATATAGGCTCTTACCCTTAAGTTTTTATATACCGAGTTTGGTCAAAATCCAATTATTTTCTCATTATCTAACACTTAAACTCATTAATATATATATAGATATAGGGAAAAATACAATAAGGGGCCCTCAGTCCCATTCATTTCAAGATGTACATTTTGAAAACCTGTTCATTTTAATTCAGTTTCATCATGGATATGTTTCTCAAGGTCGTTAAAAACTGAGTGGGAAATAATATCTTAGAGTATACAAAAAAAGACATTTGGGGCCAAAGACCCATTCGATGTAAGATTTAAATTTCAAAATGCTGTTCATTTTAATTCAGTCTCATCAAGGTTATATTTCTCAAGATCGTTAAAAATAGAATGGCTAATAATATCTCAAACATATACGAAAAAGACATTTGTAGGCTCCGGCCCTGAACAATTGAACATTAGAAGTGCAGTGCCCTTTGTTATTTAAATATGGGCTTCCAAGTTTTTATATACAAAGTTTGGTTAAGATCAATTCATTTACTCAGTAGCTAACGCATAAATAATTTTTATATAGCTCATTTAGCAAAAAACAATATTAAGGGCCCCAGGGCCGATTTAGTGCAAGATGTCAAGTGCAAAACACCTGTTTATTTCAATCAATTTCATAGTGGATATATTTATCTATATTTTTCAAGATCTTTAATAATTGACTGGGGAATAAAATTTTTAAAAGTTTAGTAAAACACATTTAGGGCCCCCAGTCCCGAGGAAATGGACATTAGGAGTTCACTGCACTATAGTAATTTAATATAGGGTTTTAAGTTTTTTATTTACCAAGTTTTGTCAAAATCCAGTCATTTTTCCATTATCTAACACTTAAACTAATTTTTATATAGCTAATATAAGGAGAAAAAATACATTAAGAAGCCCCCGGGCCCATATGGTTCAAGATCTACATTTTGAAAACCTGTTCATTTAAATTCAGTTTAATCATGGATATATTTCTCAAGATCGTTATAAACAGAGTGGGAAATAATATCTTAGTGTATACAACAACAAAAAAACTCATCTGGGGCCCCCAGCCCATTCGATGTAAGATATAAATTTCAACATGCTGTTCATTTTAATTCAGCTTCATTAAACAATATAATTGCAATGTCACGTCCGTGACGCTAAGCGAGGTAGCTATCGATAAAAAAAATGAAAATATAGGAGTAAAAATGTTGCGTTCGAGATAAACAAAATGTGTTTCTAACCATAAAATATTGTAACGTGACTTGATTATTTGAGCTTTTATTAATGTGTGAAGGGAACGAAGTAAAAAGAGCCATGTTTTATTTGATAAATATTATTAATATTTTTTTGTATTAAATGTCCGTTTTTGTGTATGTGTCCATGTCAATATTATGTACGTAATTATACATTTAATTTTATATATCAATGATCAATGTATAACATTCGTTTTTCGCTTTATTAAATTTACAATTAGTTGTCGTTTGGGTGTCAAGTTTCGATGCGTTTTGAACTACAAAGCCATTATTTATTACTGCAATTGAAATTTGTCAACTTATGCTTCAGTTTAGCGTTTGTTTTTCTTTTACACACTTTGAGATTGCATATTTGTATGTTTTAAAAAAATAACATATTTAAAAATCAGACTCCTCCCCACAATAGTTTTTTTTTATTGTTATTTACATGTAATATTTTAATGCGTCTTAGACTAATTTTGAAGTATAAATCTTTTTTTTTATATAGAACTGGAAGGGGTGCTGACTTGGCAATAATGCAAACGTTCATTTGAATTCCTAAAACGTGAATATTAAATTATATATACGATTAACTGTTGATACTTTAATATTTTCTTATATCCAGTGATAAACTTTACTTCAAAGGTTTCATGCAAAATAAATAGTAGAAAATAATTTTTTATTCACAGACTAAGTAGTCACACAGGGGGACTCAGAACTTTTGTGTTAGTTGATCAAATTTTATATCTCACATTAAATCCCACAATCGATCAAAATAAATATCAATAAAACTTAGAGTTCTGATTCCCTCTGTGTGACTACTTAGTTTGTGACAAAAAACTATTTTCTGCTTTTTCATGCGAGATTCTACATTCCTCACTGCAGCTGGGCCTCATTCTTTTAAAAAAGTTTTTTTTATTCATTTTATAATGATTACATAATTAATATTCATGCAAACTTATATAACGCGAAGCCTAAGCTTAGGGGTTTTCTCATAACACATATATTCGTATATATAATTAAAATACTGTAAAACAACGCTATTTTCAAACGTCCGCATAAAATTGTTCAATATGGAAAAGAGATTTAATGTTTTTCTCTTGGTCTCTACATTTTCTTTGCGGCATTCAGGCAAAAAGGACAATTACAAAAACTGAAATATATCCATTTTGAAATCTTCCGTCACTTTTGACGGGTAATACACTAGTCATGGATATATTTCTCAAGATCGTCAAAAATAGAATGGCTAATAATATCTCAAACGTATTCAAAAATAAGATATTTGGGGCCCCCAGCCCTGAACAAGTGGACATTAGAAGTGGAGTGTCCTTATTTATTTAATTATGGGCTACCAAGTTTTTATATACAAATTTGGTTAAGATCCATTCATTTACTGAGTAGCTATCGCATAAACTAATTTTTAAATAGCTCATATAAGCAAAAAAACGCCATTAAGGGCCCCAGGGCCCAATTAGTGCAAGATTTCAAGTCCAAAACACCTGTTTATTACAATCAATTTCAAAGTGGATATATTTATCTATATTTATCAAGATCTTTAACACTTGAATGGGGAATAAAATCTTAAACGTTTATGAAAAAAGACATTTTGGGCCCCCAGCCCCGAACAAATGGACATTAGGAAATTAGTGCCATATAGTATTTGACTATTGGCTACCAAGTTGTTATATACAAACTTTGGTTACGATCCATCAATTTACCTAATAGCTAACGCTTAAACTAATTTTTATATAGCTCATATACGAAAAAAAAATCATATTATGGGCCCCCAGCGCCCCATGAGTGTTAAATTTTGCAAAAAAAATAAGTTGCCAGTGACCATCTCAGGAGCGTACTCAAAAGTCTTCAAAAGTATGAAGGCGATCGGATGAATTGCTTAGTCCGCTATAAAGGACATACATACACACACGCGCGCGCACGCACGCACGCGCACACACACAGACACACACACTCACACTTTGATTTTTATATAGAGAGGTTATAGTAAAATACTTTGGTTTTTACGGGGTTTTTTTTATTTGGTTCATTCAAAGAACCAAAATCTTTTTGTGTTAAGTGATTTTTTTTCATGGTCACAGAAAAAATGTGTATCAAAATATATTGCAGTTTGTCAGGACCTTATTTTACTATTTATTCTTAAGTGTTTTCGTGTTAAACGTATTTCACTGCAAATATGTCAAAAGATCCGCATGCGGCCCGTGAGACGCAGTTTGGCCACCGTTAGTATAGACATTGCCTACACATTTGCAACTTTACTACCCGGGTAATTGAATGGCATTGGGTACCCGTGAACAGGCCTAGTCTTATCCCATTTCAGTTTTTTTTCCCGTAGATGTTAGCACTATCTCAGTCCTAGCAGCGTTTCTTACATTTGTGAAAACGAACAGTATTCTCCTTAATAACCACTAGTCGCCATATGTTGGTGTAATCTTCTATCCTGCCTAGATCACACTGCAGCCAGTTCTGCAGTTGTGCAGCGTCTTTATCTGAACTCTCGATTACCAGATCGTCCACAAAGATGCATTTAGACATTCAGGCGGCTCCTTCTAGTCGTGGACACTGCATTGATATGTGCAGTGTGCAGCTTAAGGTAGGGGCTTTGTGTGCCATGTTTGTTAGGAACGATTCTATCCAATGTCTAATAAACAAACCTATTTATTTTTATGTTGAATAAAGAAAATTCTCACGATAGTACATACATCGCGTGTCTTCGAACAACTCACACAGTCACATGTCACTTTGATTAGCATTTTCACTATTGTGTCACTATAATTTCTAAGTACAATTTATCACTATACACACCAGCGTATTCTGTAGGCGGTGAAAAGACTTGCGACGCAAAATCTGGAACTACCTGGAACAAAGATGGAAGCATAATGATGGCAAGATGTGCAGATATTAGCAATATCTTATCTGTTTCAGACGCTCCTTCTATACAGAAGATTATTCCGTCCTACGCTTATCTATGGTTTGTGTTTAGTTCCTGCAAATAACCTAAGAATAACGTATTATGACGGGTTATGAATCAAAGTAAACCACCGTCATTAGAAGGCTGTTGCTACTACCTCTAATACTACCACTATTAAATTTACAGCTACCGATAAAGACCTAAAGACCCTCACCTTCTTCCATAAGGTTTGATCCCGGACCAGGCAAGCACAGGCGGCGACGAACCAGCAGTCACCCAAACTGCCCTGAGAGAAGTTGTCAGCGCTCGCCGAGTCTGTGAAGAATTTCGGATCATTCACGATATCCTAAAGAAATAAGACATAGATATTTCCCTTGAGTGGAACACTTCTGAAATATCGATATGCTCATTTGCATGATAGGCCATTTTAAGTTTATTTAAGGTTGGTATATGTAGTATTAGATAACCATGCATTATATATAAGTACCCAAACTTTTTTATTCCCTCAATTAACTAGTAATTATTTGACGTGGTCTGACTACACTTATATTAATTAAATTAATCTATGTTCTCATTCATCAGTTATTGGTTATATATATACTAAGATTAAACCTCAACGGATTTTGAGCTATTTGTAAGATCGAAATAATTGTTCCGTACTGTGTTAAGATAATTCAAAATGCTACATATCTACAATTTCGTTGTTTCCAGCTCTACACCTGATTTACTTATATGTATTTACTTTTCTAATGTAAATAATTACAATGGAAATTGTATTCCTCTATTCATTATTTGCTCTGCTATTCTATGCACGCAGCTTGATTGTGTCTAATTCTCTGACCAGTATTTATCACCGTCTAAAATCTCTGATAACTTATATCAGCATTATCACCGACGAAAACCTCTTATAATTTTAACTTTGAGGTAGAAAACTTAAGATGTCCGAAAAATCTGGCCTAAAAAATATATGACCAGTCAATTTATTCTATTTTGAAGAAAGGACAACAAAAGATTTTAGACAATTGAGTTGACTGTCGTGGACATCCAAATTTTAATACAGCTATATTCATTTTTTTAATCATTCAACATAACCTTGTCTCCTCCCTCTCCTTGTAATAATATTTATCAGCCCCACCTCCCCTGAAATGCGGTTATTTCGAATACATACGGCTACTTAGTATTTATAACTATATCACTAAATTAATTGTGCTGTCTTTTGTTGATAATGTAAATAGTATGGCTGACGCTGATTTAAAAAAATTGTTCGATTTACCGGGATCAAATTTAATCGATTGATTTCGATTAATTATATTTTATAACGCATATATAGATCCCGTTAAGTTGCAATTCATTATTTCTCGAAATCGGTTAAGTCGCGGTAATTCCATGGTTCCCAAATTTTGTGACGTAACACAGCAAATTCCTTGTGCTATACAAGAAATAAGGAAGAAAAACCTTTTTGTTATACGTATGCACGTCTAAATAAATAATAATAATAATAAGAGGGAAAAGTATGTAAGTAATAAAATATATAAATTATTAATAAATTGGAGACAAAAAATATTATAAATATTTTTACATTTTAATCGAATTTTAATCGAGCAAATTAATTTAATCGATTAAAAAATGAAACGATTAATCGAATGAATAATAGTTAATCTCCACAGACCTAGTAAATAGTCACGACATGCAAACACTAAATAAAATGGCTTAGACTTATTATCATGGGTTAACATAATATTATTTTAAGGCTAACGCTCCTGCATAGGCTTTGACATTTAATGGCGGAAATCTATAAATAAAACATCCGGTTATCTCATCGGGACTAATTTGAACATATTTATTGAGATAGTAATCAAATATTATACATATATATATATATACATACACACACATTCATTCTGCTCGGACTTACCTAAACGGATCTTTATTAAATCTACGTTAAAGTGTGTCTGCTTCGTTGACTTGATTGAGACTAAGTCTTCATTAAAACTTTATAAGACCAAAATTTTAGCTATTAACACATGTTGTTACTTCATTATTTATATTGAATTTTGGAAACGATTGGTTTAACGTACATATAGTCTAAACATATTAAGATTACATGATGAGGTATATTTGGTGTTTTTTTTTATGTTTCAGTGACGATAAAACTTAACGATTAAAAAAATGAGAATTGAAACTAAGACTTCGGGGAGGGGTGGGTAGGGGGGTAGATACAATGGGGTAATATGTTTTATAAAGATTTTTAGACTAAACTCTAGGATTAAAAATAATAAATAATAATAACATAAATTTGATTTTGTTATAATTGCCGGCACATTGTATTCGATACCTTAGGTCTTTTCCAGACGACACCCTCCTGCCCTGCTGGGCTGTGGTAAAGGGATGAGTCGTTGCTTGGAAATTCCTGATCCTCAAACAATAAACTTTCTTTTAGGAGTTGCTTCCGGAGTTTCCAGTAATCCTGACCTTTGTAAGGTTTACTTGTGGAGCAGCAAAACATTGTGGACTACATTACCATGGTGACCCAGAACATAACACCCATTGGAAACTATAGTCTTCCTAGGTTAACTTAGTCAAATATTTATAACACACTCATAGACTAATTTTTACCAATAGTCTGGTCAAAGAATACCAATTTTTACAATAGTACAATTCATTTCCTTATCTTAACATCGAATAATTCGTATTTAAACTACGAATCCACTTTAATCCACTTCTATATTTAATAAAAAATATAAAAATTTACAACTCTGATTTTTCAACGGAATGCCTGAAATCCCCGCACACAACAGGTTTTGTAAAGACCAAACATGGACTAAAGAACGGTGGTTACTTGTTTCGTCTATGAGGCCAGATAACATATTACGTTGGTTGTTACATTAGACATGAAAGTTTAAATTGATAAGTGCAATAGATCAATACAAATCAGGAAGTCGAAAGTCGATAAGGTGATCTTACGCCTTTCTTGGAAATATGAACCAGACACAGTTTTTCTGGTGCTACCTACGACAACTAGACTTAAATGACGTCACGCGATTTTGGGCCGATTTCTTACCCCCCCCCCTCGTCACGCGTCGTCACAAAAAGTTAGACCCTCCTCTAAAAATACGTCAGAAAGCTTTAAAAAAAAACAAAAAAACTTATTTTCTGTATGCAAATAAGTATGTTTCAAATCATTTTTATTGTCATTTAAGCATTTATTATTTATTTAGTGAAGGTCTACATTGTAATATTGTAACCCGCGTTTTTTAAAACGTTTAACAGGTCTTCAGAAAACAAACTTTGTTAACATCCTTAGATTACATTTTATTTTATTGCATACAAATTAAACATTGACTATTAATCATCACGGTTAACGTCTTTGCTTAGAAAAAAAATTATTTTTAAATTGTATTTTTTTTAATCTCTCAATTGACTGACGGGCATCCCGTAAGAAAGAGGTCGGTGGACAGGGGTAAATAACCTAATCTGGGGTCAAAAGGGAATTCTTGGGGGTAAAGCAGACTCATTTAAGACATATAACACCCACTACAATCCACTAGATATATTAAAATACTTCATGTGTACGTGTATGCTTGGAACATATGCCCATTATTGAACCGGTTCTGACAACTATGTAGACTTCTTACCTACGTACTATACGAAGACACCTAAATCCACCCTACTTTCATTTATATTGACACGAGTGATAATCTTATCTTATCTTATCTTATCTGTTTACAGACGCTCCTTCTATACAGAAGATTATTGCGTCCTACGCTTATCTATGGTTTGTGTTTAGTCCTGCATTTTTATTAGAGATTTAAATGTTGATAAAGTGTTGGTTTTCCTGGATTCTTCAGGCAACCCATTCCACGCCCGAATTCCGGACGGGAAGAACGAAAATTTGTATGTGTTTGTTCTTGCATACGGAATAAGAAAGGTGTTTTTATCCTTATGTCTATCTGAGGGTTGTATTAAGTTATCTTTGTGTTGTATTTCTAAATTAGAATTAATAGCTTTATGTATGATTATTACTTTGCTCTTGGTTCTTCTATCCTTTAGTGTTTCAAGGTTTAATGATTTAACTAATGGTGTTATTCTTGTCAGTTTTGATTATTCTCCAGTAATGAATCTGGCAGCTCTTTTTTTAATTTGTTCTAGTTTATCAATGCTTTCTTTGGTGGATGGGTCCCATACAGAAGATGCATATTCTAGTACAAGTCTCACCAAAGTGAGGTAGCATTTTAGTTTTATATCTCTATTACATTTGTTAAAGTTTCTTTTTATAAAGCCTAAGGTTTAGTTTGATTTTTTAATAACTTCATTGACTTGGGGAATTCCATGATAGTTTCTCATTTATTAAGACTCCAAGTATTAGACAATAGGCTAAATCTTAATCCACATGACTTGACTGTATGAAGTATCCTTTCTGTGATATTTAAAATTAATGCCTTAAAAACTGAGCTAAGAAGAAAAGTTGTTTTGTGCTCCTCTCGAATTGCGATGTCAAGAATTTGATGCATTCAATTAAGTTAATGAACACTTGACTAATTTTAAATGAGCTCATTTATCATGACATCTAGAATGGCCTGGGGCGTTTGACCACAAAACAATCGAACAATTATATCAAACTTAAAACGTTTATAATTCTATCAAGTAGATTCCCTCCCCCCCCCCTTTTTTTTTAAAGTAAAATGATATTTCGTGTCGTTTTGAATTAAAATATCTACACATAATCCTATTCAGATCATTTTTAGACACTTGTCATGCTTGTAAAGCTCACCAGTAGCATTTTCGGGGGAGGGTGGGGGGGGCTAACGACGCTTCCCCAAATCCCCGAGTCATGTGAGCAGCACCTAGAGTCTCGGGGTTGGGGGGGGGGCGTAACGCACACATAAACTTGTATATTTTGGGGGTAACGGGCAAAAAAGTCGCCTGCCGTGAGAGAACCAAGCGGAGCTGTGGTTACATCACAAATGCTTTAATGTCAACATCAAACGAAGCAGGGTAACAATTTCATGCGTTATCTTGGGTGTTCTCAAACTTAAGGATTATAATTAGCTTTAATTTTCGTGTCTTGATAGCTTACGCCAACCAGCATCTGATGGCCTACCGACCGGCACATTGAGAAGCGCTGATTTATATAAAAAAAAGAAGAATATAAAAAAACATTTTTAAAATCTATTAAATAAATTGTAAGCGACCAAATATTTCAGTGGAAGTTTTATTTAAAGTTACCCTTTTGATGTGACGTCACATTTCTTCAACCCCCCTCCCTCCCCCTCGTCACGCATCGTCACAAAAGTGTGACCCCCCTCACGCCCAAGGTGCGTGACGTCATTTATAGACGGCCCCTTAACGAAATATGACGGGTACAAAAATACCTGCTCGCCACGCTCAGGAATTAATCAATTAATCGTTAATTTTTTTTAAACAAAAAAACTTTTGGATTATCGATCAATTGAATTCCGCCCTTCATTGATATTACCACAGTTATAAGTGAATTTTTAAATCCCTTATATTAACTTCGAAATCTTGTCGTCAACTCTCTCTCTCTCTCTCTCTCTCTCTCTCTCTCTCTCTCTCTCTGTCTCTCTCTCTCTCTCTCTCTCTCTCTCTCTCTCTCTCTCTCTCTCTCTCTCTCTCTCTCTCTCTCTCTCGCTCTCTCTCTCTGTCTGTCTGTCGTTCGCGGGTGGGCGGAAAACAAAAGTAAAAAATGACCCACTTCCCGTGATGCCATCGAGCTGAAATTTGGCACATAGACTCGTGTCACCTAACAATGCATTGTATCAAAATTCAGATCGATCGAACGTACCGTAATTAAATTAATGCATTTTTAGTTTATCTCTATATAACATATGTAATTCAAATTCATGGTTTTTTATTCTTTTTCTTTCACGTGCAGGTGAGTTCAGGCATTGACGTCACCCGTCGATGTCCTCACACCCTCCTGTCCCTTCCCCAGGTTTTAAGGCCAGGGGACATCACTCGGTGTCAGTCTGTAAATGTTCGTCGCGTTTGAACATAATCAATACCTTTAGTACTGTCTCATACATAAAGGATTTATAGTCAAAAACTTAGATTTTACGGGGTTGTTTAATTAAATCTCCTATATTAACTTCACCGTCTTGTCTGTCGTCATCTCTCTCTCTCTCTCTCTCCCTCCCTCTCTCTCTCTCTCTCTCTCTCTCTCTCTCTCTCTCTCTCTCTCTCTCTCTCTCTCTCTCTCTCTCTCTATCGTTCACAGGCGGGCGGAAAAACATAGTAAAAAATGACAAACTTCCCATGATGCTATCAAGCTGAATTTTTTTTGCACATTTTCTCGTGTCACCTAACGATACATAGTGTCAAAATTTCAGATCGATCAAACGTACTGTCATTAAATTAATTCATTTATAGTTTATCTATGTGTAACTTATTATAACTATGTGTACCGGCGTGCTTTTGTTTACATTTTACGTGTCACGCTGAGCTCGGTCCAGCGATCGGTTACCAGACCTCTCTACCCCCCCCCCGGTTTTACAGCAAATGGGAGTTTAGGCAGTTTCAGTCTGTAAATAATTGTCTTGTTTGAACATAATCAATACTTTTAGTTCTGCTCATATATAAGGGATTTATAGTCAAAAACTTTGTTTTTACGGGGTTGTTTATTTTAAGCTCTGTTTTGGTGCAGTGTCAATTAAAAAAAAACATTCTTAGTGAACCAAGTACTGTTAATATGTTTGTCTGTTTGTACAGCATATGATCTGTAGACACGTGAACGAGAGGCAGCAGAGCTATTGTGTGGTGATCACGTGGCATGGGCTTGGCTGGCGTACCCGGGACCAAAGGTGTCCCTGTGTCCACCCAGTACCGAATGGGTACCTGACACTAGTTAGGAAAACAAAGACCACGGGGAATCTGCGTGGTCCCTCATAGCCGTGGCCTGTGAAAGCTGCGTCTCTTGCCAATACGCTCTTACCAGAATGTAGGACGCAATAATCTTCTGTATAGAGGATAAGCGTCTGTGTGGATGGACAAAATAGTTGTTATCTAAAGACACGTGAACGAGAAGAAGCAGTGCTGTTGTGTTAAATAATTGTTATCTAAAGACACGTCAACGAGAAGAAGCAGTGCTGTTGTGTTAAATAATTGTTATCTAAAGACACGTCAACGAGAAGAAGCAGTGCTGTTGTGTTAAATAATTGTTATCTAAAGACACGTCAACGAGAAGAAGCAGTGCTGTTGTGTTAAATAATTGTTATCTGAAGACACATGAACGAGAAGTAGGCTAGCAGTGCTGTTGTGTATAAGCACATGTGTGAAACTACAGACGATTTTTTATTATTATATTAAATTAACTATTAATTAATCGTTAATTTTGTGGAACTTAACTATTGAAATTAAATTAACTGCTAACAGCGATAAAAATGTATATGAAATGAATGTACAGAACCTTAAACTGGAGAGATTTGTGTTATTGTCTGATTTATTTTAACAAATAGTTACATAAATGTATAAAATACTCAAATAAATTGACTTGTAAGAATACGAGAATCAAAATAAAGAAGGATAAAAAAAATTATATTGATTTTTTTTTGTTGCTGCAAAATTTGTTTGCATTAAATGTTTATATGTAATGCAAAATCTACAAAACGCGTTATTGTTTAGCCCATTTATTTGATTGGTAAAAATGATAATAATATTTTTTCGTGATGACGTATCTTGTACGTCATCTAATGCAGTGGCTCGTAACCTGTAGTCCGCGTACCACTAGTGATAGTGGTCCGCGGAGATGTCCCTGGTGGTACGCGGAGATGTCCCTGGTGGTACGCGGAGATGTCCCTGGTGGTACGCGGAGATGTCCCTGGTGGTACGCGGAGATGTCCCTGGTGGTACGCGGAGATGTCCCTGGTGGTACGCGGAGATGTCCCTGGTGGTACGCGGAGATGTCTCTGGTGGTACGCGGAGATGTCCCTGGTGGTACGCGGAGATGTCCCTGGTGGTACTCGGAGATGTCCCTGGTGGTACGCGGAGATGTCCCTGGTGGTACGCGGAGATGTCCCGGTGGTCTGCGAGCAAAGCATGAAATGTTTATTTTTATAATTAAAAAACACAAAAAGGTATAAATATTTTCTCTTTTTGCATATATTTAGACTATTAATTTTAATCACTCGATTGCAAGTGCATAGCTCCGAAAATAATATGTTTTGATTCTATATTTACTTTTAGCTATAAGGGAAATCACATGACGTCACACTAGATTCTCGACGACTATAGTTGTTATATTGACATTCAGAAATTTATTTTTTTTAAACGTTGAGTAAATAAGCCTTCCATAATATTAACAATTATTAAGTAATAAATTAATTAAATTGATTGAACACCAGTGGCGGATTTAGCTATAGGGCAGGGGGGGCGGCTTGCCCCCCCCGCGCCCCTGTTGGGTCTAAATTGGCGCCCCCCTAAAGACGCCCTCGATGAACATCAAAAAGGTGTCACAAGAGTAGAAAAATGATTTCTTAACACGAAACTTGTAATCAACACCAAACTGCTTGCTAAATATTGTATATCAAATGATGAAACGGTAATATCTGGTTTAAATCAATCACTCGCATCTGAATTATCGGCGACAATTGATAATGTAGTTAAGTCTGCACAATTATTTTCTTTAATTATTGAATCAACCATTGATATAGAATTGATCAGATGTCAGTTTCTTTACATTCAGTTTTAAAATCAGGACATGTTGTGGAAAGATTTAGAGGCTTTTATACTTTGGTAAACAGCGGCTGGATAGGGAATAGTGCGCTCGCCTCACAAGCTGAGGGGCGTGGCATCTATCCACGTTAAAGCCACAATAAAAAATAAATAGAGGTAAAAAAAGATTTTTAAAAACCAAGTTTACTAAAAGTAAGAAAATAATTTAAAACTTATGAATTCAAGTTCATGTACTTTGATTTAATATGACTAAAAACTTGGGGCGGGTTTTTGGTATAAAAGTTAAAGAGAGATCTATAAGTGAGAGAATGAGTGAAATGCATATGTAAAACCTCATAATCGCCCTCATAAATAAAAAATGCTCCCTTATTTGCTGAGAAGATTTTAACAGAAATAAAAAAGTGAAACATTGATTTCACACTCTGTCGAGGACAGGCATAATCTGGAAATAAGAGTGGCCTTTAAACTCAGATAAAGAAACTTTCACCCAATTGTTGTGCCCATGTTTTGAACTTGGTTACTATCGAAGCAATGTCTGTAAACAGTGGTATACAGTTGTTTTTTGGCGCAGATTTAAGGTTGTATGCATTCCTTACGTCTAGTTTACCACGTCTACATAATCTTAAAGAATACCAGAAATCTCAATATGAATCAACAGTAGATACTCTCAAACGACTTTCTTATACAAAATGTGCAAGCCGTAAGCATGCAGTTCATGCAGTTGTTGGATCATTTTCTGCTATTCTAGCCACACTTGATTCAGGGGAATCAACAGAATAGAAAGGAGGTGTCAGAGCAGAAGCTATGGGACTATCTGTTTTAATAACAAAATATTCTTTTGTTTTTCTGATGCTATTTGTACAAAAGATATCTTCATGTTATCAAACTACTTGCAACGCCTTTGCAAAACAGTTGATCGAAGTTGGAAAAAATAAGTTTGTTGAAATGAGAAGCGATGAAGCTTTTGAAATGCTGAATGTAGATGTCAAATCATTTATTAATTAAATTGTTCCAAACTAGATGTTAAAACAGAATTTAAAGAAAAGTGAATTGCAAAAAAAAAGAAAAGTATGGCAGGCGAACTTAGCAGAGATAAAATGGCTGATGATCCAACTACACTCTTTAAATCTGAAACGTACTTCACTATCATGGATACACTTGTAACACAAATAGATGATCGATTTAATGACTTTCGGAGCACAGTTACTTATTTCTATGGCATTGATCAATCACAAATATCGGAGGAAAATAAAGATTCTTTTCAAAGTTTACGCAAAATTTACAAACATGACATTAACCTTGAAGAAGCAATCGTAGAATATAAGATTTGTATGCATTAATACAGGCAACCTTCACTAGTGGACTACAACTTAAAAAGGTTCAGCCATTCTTGACTGAAAAACTAATGGCATCGGTCGGGTCTCACTAGCTTGTCAATACTCTATAAAATTTACATGCCTCTTCCTGTTAGCAGTGCTACTGCTTAAAGATGTTTCAGTAGATTGAAACTCATCAAAAATTATTTGCGCTTAACAATGACAAACTAACGTCTGTCTGAATTGGCATTAATTTCAATTGAACGTGATCTAGCTGAGAACGTTGACTTTGAATCAACGATAAATCGTTTTGCTTAAATGAAATCACGTAGAAAGCAATTTATATAGGGCTCATGGCTCTATCTTATCTTATCTGTTACAGACGCTCCTTCTATACAGAAGAATATTGCGTCATATGCTTATCCATGGTTTGTATTTAGTCCTGCATTCTTATTAGAGTTTTGAATGCTTATTTAAGGAACTTACAATCATTGTTTGTGTAAAGTTCATAGATTTTCCCAAAGTTTGATGCTCAAACTTACAGTGACAAATTATTTTTTTTTATATTCTGAAGTAAATTGTTTAGTTTATTTATAAGTATAATATTATTGGCACTCTTTGTGTGTGTGTGTCAGTGTTACTAATCCTAACCAATCCACTCCACTAAAGTCTCTGTGTTTTTCATTATTTGTAGCATCAGATTACCTGGACTTAAACTGAACTATTTTGCCAGATACAATTCTCATTTCATTTTTTTCAGATAGAAAACTATTACAAGAACTAAAAACAGTAGCTCTAAAATTTGATTTGTAAAAAGAAGTTGTTCTCTTTGAAACTAAGTTCATAATTTACTGTCATCTTTTTATCTACAACTGATATATGCATATAATACGTATACGATAAATGATTTCTTTAATTACTTAGGCCTTTTATTAATGATCAACATTTTTTAAAATACATTACATTTTGTTTGCATTTTTGACCTATTACTCTCCTGAATATAAAGCAATTGTTTGTATATTGAAGAGATTCATTGCAATGGTTTGATGTAAACAAAAATAATATTAAATAATGTACTTTGAATGATCAACACAGCATTTATTATTTAACACTTAGTTATTTGTTTGAGTTACTGTCAGTGCTATTTATGGCAAGCTGAACACTGATGAGTCATCTTGCAGATAGTACAACAAACTATTGGAGGCCTATAAAAAATTTAATAAAATTCTACCTCATTATCAAAACATTTTAGAAGTTTTATTTAGCCCAAAGACTATAAACTTATTATGCTGAGTTTTCTATGTTAACGTCTGCTAGGATATTCAGCAATTGAAAGTGAAACAAAGGATTATGAGAAATTTAGATTTCGTCACAAATAACAGCTCCCAAATTAACTACCATTTTCATAAATTCAATTGATTAACCATATCTACTTAAGACTAGATGTTTCTTTTTGTCTAGCAAGTTGCCATAGGGAAACTCTGAAAATGTATGTAACATAAACAAAACACTTTAGATTTCATATTTGAGACTGCAGCAGACTCTTATGATGAAAACTTATTAAAGTAAAACTCACATTTAAAGTGAGCAGAAAAGTTTTTTAACATAAAATATAGCAATAAGAGTGAATCTCATATCAAATTTCTAATCTTCATTGCAGAACCAGCAATTTAGACAAATGAATTTTATTTCAGCACCTATAAATATTTGCACTAAGTGCATGAATAAAAAAAAATTTTGCGGCGCCCCTTGAAATTCTCCTCGCCCCCCCACGAAGACAAACCTAAATCCGCCACTGTTGAACACATGGATAAATTTATAATAAAGAAAACAACCGAGCATAAGAACAACAATGATGATTCCTCAGACTCATCCTCACAATTTGTTTGTGAATCAAATGCAGTTCAGTAGAAAAGAGACGAATTTCTGTTCGACGGTATGATGAAGAATATTCGCGCTTTGGGTTTATATGCGTCAAAGTAAATGATCAACCCAGATCAGAGTGTGTAAAAAGCCCGCAAATTCTTGCTAATGAAGCGATGAAACTTGCTAAACTCCGAAGACATCTTAAAACGAATCATAATGTCTGCTCGGAGTAACCATTGGACTACTATTTGCGCACAAAGCATTTACTTGATAGTCTAAGTCCTGTATATGACAAGCAACCAAAGTCAATGAAAAAATTTTAAAAGCATCATTTTTTGGTGGCTAAACGAGTTGCACAGGCCAAAAATAGTGGTTTTCTCTTTAACAGACTGTTTGAATTACATGATGCTGTGTGAGAGTTTCTTGGAGAAAAAATCAAAGCTTGTTGATCATTTGAACGATAGCTTATGGGTTGCTGTTGGTTTCATTCGCTGACATTTTTGATGAACTGAGTAAACTTAATTCATATCTGCAAGGAAAGCAGACACATTTAATTATTATCAGTGACAAAGTGTCTGCTTTTAAGAAAAAGCTTGATCTTTGGAGAACAACAATATATCAGGGTAACATTGATATTTGATTTCTGACCATATTCAATCACTGCAGGATCAATGTAATTTCTACTATTGTGATTTGAACATTCAGAGTATTTCGCATATTTCCAGTCCGTTCCTTGCACACAGTGACTCAGCATCGAATTTAAACCAATTAATTGAACTTATCAGCGATACTACTTTGAATAAATTACATCAGAAAGTGAGCTTAATGAAATTATGGAGAACTCAGAACTGTCTCAGAAAGCTATTAAAATACTTTTATCCTTTGCAACATCATATCTTTGTAAATGTAGATTTTCCGCATTGGTTACAATCAAAACAAAACATAGTTCTCGACGAACTACGATGGAGTCTTTCAAGTATTACACCTCGTTTGGATGTGATGTGCTGTAATGTGCAACCTCAAAGCTCGCACTAAATAAACTAATATAGCATTCTTACTAATACTAACTACTGTTTATGACTTTAAGTTTTTATAGTAAGCAATAAGAATTGATTAATAACATAAGTATAAGACTAGTTAAAGTGACATTTGCTTATTACAAAAGAGAGCCATTACAATATGTTTCCTTTCAATATTGCGTTTGGGGCAACAAACCCTTAACCTATTGGTATAGTTTTGCTAACTAACCTACATACTAGTAACTAGTTATATACAAAGTATGATTATACATAAATTTCCAGCACGGCCATAGCAGAATTTTCATTAGTGGTCCGTGGCTATGACACACATTTTTAAAGTGATCCTTGAATCTCAAAAGGTTTTAAGAACCACTGATCTAATGAATGAGAGTCAGTGCATGGTGAATTCTTTCTAATCATGGCCTAGTAAAGAAAAGCAATTCTGTTTATCCTCTTGAAATAGTTTTCATGGCTGAACTCCCTCAAATGCGTTTTGTTGATCAAACGTGACAATATAATATTTGTGTAAATTCTGATCCACTGCTCACAGATCATCCTTGTTCCACAGTAATAACATGTATTTCTCTAGCAAAAAGATATGTGCCAAAATTCAAAATCTCTGAAATGAGACGAAGCTGGTCAATAATAAGTTCAAATACATGAGAGGGGAAAAAAACTAGTACAACACGCTCAAGTCAACTGGTGGCTTTAGAGCATGGGTCGGCGAACAGGGGTAAATCACCCCATTTGGGGTAAAAAGGAAATTTTTGGGGTAACGGAGACCAATTGGAACATATAAAATCCGCTAGATATATTTAAAATCCGTCATGTGTACGTGTACGCTTGGAAGATAAGCCCAATACTGAACCGGTTCCTTCTAGAAAACGCATTCATCTTGATGAGACCACTGATGTCTTAAGTAATGCTTATGGTACATGTTCGCTACAAAGGTTTTCAAATAATTAAAGAGAGAAATGATTTGGCTCCTTTCGAACTGCAATGTCAAGGATTAAGCTCCAGCTATGTTGGGTCGTGTACGTGGTTTTTTGGCTTTCGCAAGAGAGTGGAATCCCAAAATTGAACTTAACTACAGTATGATCAATTGCCAAGCTTTGCTTGTGAAACATTTGGAACCTAAACTGGAGGTCATCATACATGATGTTATCCAGGTTGTAAATTTCATCAAAAGATATGCACTGCAAACTTGAATGTTTCGTGATTTATGTAAAGATGGCGAGACTGATTATACAGACCTACTGAGGTATGGTGGCTTTCACGCGGCAATGTTGTGACCAGAGTGTGGGCTCTGAAAGGTGAACTTAAAAACATTTCTTGCTGGTGAACAGCATGCTCTGGCTGAGAAGTTTACGAACTGTTTTTGGGGTGCACATCTCACATACTTAGTTGATATTTTTGAGCATGTGAATGTGTTTAACAAAGAATTGACGTGGAAAATATCAGTATAATCTCAGCCAAAGAAACGATTGAAGCATTTAGATTAAAGTTTTCATATTAGAAACAAAATAGCAGAATGTAACAAGTTAGCAGCCTTTCCAAAGTTGGCCTTGTACTTGGAAGATTGCTTAATAATAAATTTTGACGACATCAAAGATATAGTCATCAGACATCTTACCAAGTTCAAAGAGCGGTTCACTGTTTACTTTCCGGTTATAATTCCCATAATGTCAGATGGATTCTAGATCCCTTTCGATGTGACATTTCGGGTGTACCAAATGAGCCTCAAGGGTGGCAGAGGCACTTCTTGAACTTCAAGCCAATAATGAGGCAAGTATTGAATTTGCAAACAAAGAAGATCAGACACATTTTTGGATGCTGTAATAAAGGCTTTAAACATTGAACACGAGGATGCCGTCAAAACGTTGTTGCCTTTAGGAACAACTTCCCTTTTTCAACAAGGATTTTCTACACTGGTGAAGATAAAAACAAAGCTGAGAAATCGATTGGACCCTGAAGACAAGATCCAACTTGCCCTGACATCCAAGGCACCAATTTCGATGTAATTGTGTAAGTAACTTTGTGTTTATCCGACTTGATCGCATTATGTCTGATTTATCATTATAATACTAATAGAATGGCCAGTGTCATTATGCCTATAACTGTTCTAACCGTTATATTCGAGTGTAAACTTTATAATTGTATCAAGTATATTCCCCCTGAAATATGGATCCTCCTTGTCGTTTTGAGTTAAAAAATCTACGCATGATCCTTTTCAATTTCATTTTTAGACACTATTCAGGCTTCTAAAACTCTCTAGATTCATTTTCAGCTGTGGCTTAGCCCCAGACCCTTTGGGGGGGGTGTGTTAAAACGATCCCCCAAACCACCAGACGTGTAGGCGGGACTTGCGCCTTCGGGGGTAACGTCAACATAAACTTTTATATTTTGGGGTAATGGTTTCATCAGGCTTGAATCTGAGTATTTACCCCGCTGAGGAAAAAAATTAAAAAGATAAATGCGAAATAAATTAAATCACGCCATATAGTGTTTTACGCAGATGAAAACTCACGGCTCAAGCAGCACATGGAAACAAATGCAGCAGTTAACGACTATATATATACTAGTGTTTTACCCGTCAAAAATGACGGAAGTTTTCAAAATGGATATATTTCAGTTTTTGTAATTGTCCCTTTTGCCTGAAAGCCGCATAGTAAATAATCAGAAAATGTAGATACCAATAGAGAAAAATTTAATCTCTTTTCCATATTGAACAATTTTATGCGGAAGTTGTGTTTTTTTTCAGTATTTTTTTCAAGGCTATTATTTTAGCAGTGCGCTTTCTAAAATCTTGTGTTACGATAGGACATAGCAGAGTATATATTTTGATTATATATACGAATACATGTGTTATGAGAAAACCTCCTAGCTTAGGCTTCGCGTTATATAAGTTTGCATGAATAATAATGATATAATCGGGATAATAGTAAAAGCATAGTGAATTACACACAGCATAAGGTGATACTACAGCAAAGAAGTTTGAAGTTCGAAATATTAACAAATATTGCTGAGGGGCCAGCCGGACGTTAACTTGCGGCATTGAATAGTGCGCACCAATTATGAGTGCACCAATAATACAGCACAGTGCGTTAAAATTAAAATATGTGACTAATGTGATCCACATCTAGCACATCTGTGATTTGAAGCAGTTTAAGCTTCATTGATGATTATGACTTGTCAGTTTATTCGCCCATTGGTCCATACATTATTACCTTCACATTATCAAAAACATATAAATAAAAAATTGTAACTATTTACAAATATGAATAACAAAGAATTATTTATTTTGCATGAACCCTTTGAAGTAAAGTTAATCACTGGATAAAAGAACATATTAAAATATCAACAGGTAATCGTATATAAAATTTAATATACACGTTTTAGGAATTCTAATGAAAGTTTTCATTATTGTCATGTCAGCACCCCTTCCAGTTATTAAAAGCAAAGATTTTTTATTTCAAATTAGTTTAAGACGCATTAAAATATGACATGTAAATAACAATAATAAAAAGAAACTATTGTGGGGAGGAGTCCGATTTTTAAATATGTTATTTTTTTAAACATACAAATATGCAATATCAAAGTGTATAAAAGAAAAACAAACGCTAAACTGAAGCAAAAGTTGGCAAATTTCATTTGCCGTAATAAATAATGGCTTTGTAGTTAAAAACGCATCGAAACTTGACAACCAAACGACAACCAATTGTAAATTTTAGAAACCGAAAAAAGAATGTTATATATTAACTAGCGTATCACCCGTCAAAAATGACGGAATTTTTCAAAATAAACACACATCAGATTAAAAAATAACTTAATACAGAACTTTCA
Organism: Ampullaceana balthica; assembly: GCA_944989445.1. NCBI lineage: Eukaryota > Metazoa > Mollusca > Gastropoda > Lymnaeidae > Ampullaceana > Ampullaceana balthica. Next base: position 807,526 of record CALYLW010000312.1, on the reverse strand, counting down.
ATTATTTTATTTATTTTTATTTGATTCATTTATTATCATATTGAACAATTGTATGCGGAACGTTCGAAAAGTGTTATTTTTGGTGCAGCACTATAAAACAAAATCGATTGCAGCGCCACCTAACAGCATTACATCCATTCGCAGCGCCACCTACATTACAACCATGAACTTCAACTTCAACTTGAACTATCCCTTAACCCGTTGTTGGGGCACCATCGTGAACTGCTCACTAACACACACCATTTGTCACGGTCCTGTGCTGCCCTTTGAGAGTCGCTGAATGACAGGCCGGTCCACTCTTTGATATCGTCCTCCCATCTCTTCTTTTGTCTGCCTCTTTTCCTTCCTCCCCTGACTGTGCCTTGTAATATGGTTTTTGCGAGAGCTCCAGTTCTTGTCACTTGTCCGTACCATCGTAATTTCCTCTTCTTAATTGATGTGAGTAGGTCCTCGTAGGGGCCAATGACAGTACTTATTGTGTTGCGGACCGCTTCATTTGTGATGTGCGCTGTGTAGGAGATGTTCAATATCTTTCTGAAACATCTCATCTCTAGCACATTGATTCTTCTTTGGAGGTCTGCAGTGAGCGTCCAAGCCTCACAACCATACAAAGAGACCGACATCGCTAGAGAGCGCATTAGCCGGATCTTTGATCTCAGGGAGAGCTTCTTACTTTGCCAGATTTGCTTTTTTTGCTCAATGCTGCCATTGTTTGTGCTACTCTGGCAAGAATTTCTGGCTTTGAGCCTTCGTCGGATTTTATGGCACCTAGATACATGAAGGTGGAGACTTCTTCGAGTTTTTGCCCGTTTATCCGAATCTCGCTTGTGAATTTACTATTTGCCATGACCTTGGTCTTTTCTGCATTGATTTCCATGCCGTACGCCTTTGCTATTTTCTCTAGCTTTGCGAGGAATTCTTTTAGTTCGTCCTCGCTACCAGCTAGGCCGTCAATGTCATCGGCGAAGCGTAGGTTGGTTATACTTCTCCCTCCGATGCTGACTGTTCCGACATGGTCTTCTAGCACATCTGTCATGATCCTTTCAAGGAAGATGTTGAAGAGGATGGGGGAAAGTAAACATCCTTGTCTGACACCAAAAACCATTAAAACCATACATACAGACAACGGGAATTATGTATATTGATATAGAAAATTAAATTTATAATTACGAACGTAATATTGATATGGACACATACATAAAAACGGACATTTAATACAAAATAATAATAATAATATTTATCACATCAAATAAAACATGGCTCTTTTTACTTCGTACCCTTCACACATTAATAAAAGCTCAACTGATGACGTCACGTCACAATATTTTATGGCGAGAAAAACATTTTGTTAATCTCGTAAGCAACATTTTTACTTCTATATATATTTTTTATCGGGAGTTACCTCGCATAGCGTCACTGACAGATATGACAGACAGACGTGACAGAGATTGCAAATTATGTATAGTAATATTTGATACAGGTTACATGAAGTAAAAGCTTCATCAACATTTTTATGATAAATTTGTTTCCCAGAGTGATGATAAAATTACTGCTTAATTATTTTCAACTTTAGACCAAGAAGAATATAAACATGAATAATTACATACAATTTTTTTTAATCGGGATGACAATCTTATTGCTTAATTTGGTCAACAAATTTTACTCAGTAGTTTTTATCATATATCAGACTTTTTAAATTGGCTTTAACTATCCTTTAACCCGTCGGTGGGTAGTTGGAGCACCATCGTGAACTGAACACTATCTCACGCCATGTGTCCCGGTTCTGCGCTGCTTTTGTGCGTCGACGAATGACAGGCCGGTCCGCTCTTTGATGGCGTCTTCCCATCTCTTCTTTTGTCTGCCTCTTTTTCTTCCTCCCTGGACTGTGCCTTGCGTTATTGTCTTTGGAAGACCTCCAGATCTTGCCACGTGTCCATACCATCGTAGTTTCTTATTCTTGATTGAGGTGAGAAGGTCCTCGTAGTGGCCGATGACAGCACTTATCTTTTTATGGACTGCTTCGTTTGTGATGTTCTCTGATTAGGAGATGTTCAATATCTTTCGGAAACATCTCATCTCTAGTGTATTGATTATTCTTTGGAGGTCTGCATTGAGCGTCCAAGCCTCGCATCCATACAAAAAGACCGACATCGCCAGAGAGCGCATTAGTCGAATCTTTGCATATATCAGACAGAAAATGTATATCTATTTCCCTACAGAAAAACTTAAATTATTAACGTCAATTTGTAGGGGGAAATATTTGACTTTAATATTTTTTTATTTAACCTCTTTTATTTCCATATCGTTTATTTATAACCAGCTATTCAATAAAATTAGTTAAAACTAATGACGTCTGCAACATGTTTGAATAATGATGGCATAGTCCAAAAACAATACCTCCGAGAGGACTTAGATGTTTTAGTGCAGTGGGTGGGGGTATTTGTCAGTTTTTATTGTAAACAGCTATCAGTTTTATGTTGTTTAATAATAACCCCCTTTTCAGACCATGACGGTCTATGGGGCAATGGAAGTAGCGTTCACAAGTTTCATTGAGCCACCACTAACGAGCAAGGGATCGTGTGCCTAGCTAGAATTTCAGTATCTATATATATATCAACATTAATCTCCGATACGCAGTCCTCGAAAACATTTCTCCCTGTTGCACATTTTTTTCGTCTCGTTGTCCTTTTCTATTTTATCTTTTTCATCATTCATTATGACCTTACATAAATGTTTTAGCCCCATAAAACCTTTTAAGCCCCCTAAACTCCAAAACCAAAAATGGGCCTGTTTCTGTGACTTAAATCTCCTTGTTGGGTAAGTTTTCTCTCAAATTAATGCCTCGTATGCCCAAGATATACTCCTTATAAGTTTTCTCTTTACCGCTAATACAAAATCGCATCTCTATCTTTACTTTAAGTATTTCTCATGAGAACGTTTTCAGAGTTCTCCTACTCAATGATTTCTTTAACTTTTCCGGATAGCTTAAATGTCTAAGTCTTATTCCTAATAAACAATTTGTTTAATATATATGTACTATTTGTTAGTGCCCAGTGCTTTGTATCGTTTCAAGATGCAGATGTTTTCAAGGGAAAACTATATAATCTTTTCAACTATTCCACACATAAAAAAGTTATAACAAAAAATTAAAGCAACAAAAGAAAATACGCCAAGTATTTTAAATTGAACATTTAATATTGTAGGTTTTAGACAACTGTTAATTTTGAATTTAAATTTTATTTACATCCGCATGTCTTTATATCCTGGCTTGCTCCTGTAGAACTGCTGCTGTAAAAATTGTCCTAGAAGAAAATAAAACATATCTTGTTGTTTTAAAGTTATTTAAATTCTATTTTCGACCGAGTGATATATTTTCATTTCTTATTCATGTTGGTTTTCACTAACTGTTGTTTATCCCCGACAATAAAAAAGACAAACAAAACAACACAGCAAAAAGAGTTTAGGTTGCATTGAACATGTGGAAGAAGATTCGAAATCTTTGAACGATTTTAGTGTCAGGCAAATATGTTTTTATTGCTACAAAATACAGCAAATCACACATATTTTTAACGGATCAAAATTTAAATTTAAAAAATATTATTTGAGGGAAAAGAAAGCAAAGTCAATGAATAAGTTAATATAATTTAACAATTATACATGGCTGAAGAGCGAAACCACGAGAGACGTAGGACTTGGCGTGTGAACTGAAGTGAAGAGAGAAACCCCGAGAGGCGTAGAACTTGGAGTGTGAACTGAAGTGAAGAGAGAAACCCCGAGAGTTGTAGAACTTGGAGTGTGAACTGAAGTGAAGAGAGAAACCCCGAGAGACGTAGAACTTGGAATGTGAACTGAAGTGAAGAGAGAAACCCCAAGAGACGTAGAACTTGGAGTGTGAACTGAAGTGAAGAGAGAAACCCCGAAGCGAGACTGGAGTGAACTGAGTGAGAGAAGCCCCGAGGTGGACTTGGAGTGTGAACTGAAGTGAAGAGAGAAGCCCCGAGAGAAGTAGGACTTGGAGTGTGAACTGAAGTGAAGAGAGAAACCACGAGAGACGTAGGACTTGGAGTATGAACTGAAGTGAAGAGAGAAACCACGAGAGACGTAGGACTTGGAGTGTGAACTGAAGTGAAGAGAGAAACCACGAGAGACGTAGAACTTGGAGTGTGAACTGAAGTGAAGAGAGAAACCCCGAGAGACGTAGGACTTGTAGGGGAACTGAAGTGAAGAGAGAAACCCCGAGAGACGTAGGACTTGGAGTGTGTAATGAAGTGAAGAGAGAAACCCCGAGAGACGTAGAACTTGGAGTGTGAACTGAAGTGAAGAGAGAAACCACGAGAGACGTAGGACTTGGTGTGTGAACTGAAGTGAAGAGAGAAACCCCGAGAGACGTAGGACTTGGAGTGTGAACTGAAGTGAAGAGAGAAACCCCGAGAGACGTAGGACTTGGAGTGTGTAATGAAGTGAAGAGAGAAACCACGAGAGACGTAGGACTTGGAGTGTGTAATGAAGTGAAGAGAGAAACCACGAGAGACGTAGAGGGGTGTTCATTTTTCATTTTTCTTTTTTTTTATCGTCTTTATACTCTCAATTTTAGGATACAGGCAAACAGTTATTTCTTCGTGTTCGGTTTATCATGAATAATCTTTTTGGCTGTAGTACAGACAAAGCATTAGCAAGGAAACAATGGACTATTTAGTTACAAGTTACAGTCTTATATTAGCTGCTAGCAATCATTTTATTCTAAGGGACGCTGAATGGATAGGGCCCCAGTTTGAATTGCACCCAGGAGCCCCGTGTAGTCTTAATCCACCCCTGGATAGGGCTCCAGTTTGAATTGCAGCCAGGAGCCCCGTGTAGTCTTAATCCACCCCTGGATAGGGCCCCAGTTTGAATTGCAGCCAGGAGCCCCGTGCAATTTTAATCCGCCCCTGGATAGGGCCCCAGTTTGAATTGCAGCCAGGGGCCCCGTGCAGTCTTAATCCACCCCTGGATAGGGCCCCAGTTTGAATTGCAGCCAGGGGCCCCGTGCAATCTTAATCCGCCTCTGATTGGAGTTGACTTGAGCGTTGTCTTGGCGTGTGTATTTTATTACAAGAGTGGGGAAAAGACTGAACTCTCGCTACAAGGTGACGCAGTTCAACCCGATGGAAATGATACAGTCTACAACGAACCACGGGACGACCATTGCCATTAAACTACTTGGTGGAATCTTGAGAACGAGGCTACGCCTAACAGGCATGCATAGCCTTGAACTCTTGGTTTAATTGTGTGTATTTGTCTTGTTATTATTTCTGGATCAGGATCTTCATCATGGATTCCTGTTTCGCTAAGGATTGCTCCATCAAATTAACAGTCTACGACGGTGATGCGTCCATTTCTGAACATTAATATGAAATTGTGTGTGTGTAACTCTGTTTAGGAAGATTTAGAGTGCAATGTGTTTTCTGTAGTTGTTGAACATGGTTGTAAAGCGCTGTGAGACCAGCTGTAGGCTGGGGTACTGAGCTATATAAGTGAACAAATAATAATAATAATAATAATAAACGACAAATGGATGGGGTTTGAACTCAAATGGGAATATGTGGGAATATGTAGGAGTATGTGGGAACATGATGTGCACTTTCTTGGCCCAGTTGGGCGGAAGGGGTATATTTAATTCTTAAGCAAGGCATGTAGTATGTAATTAATTGTTAAATATACCTATGTTTAGGTAGAAGGATGTAATTAATTATTAAATATACCTCTGTTTACATAGTAGGATGTAGCTAATTTAGGTAGTATGATGTAGCTAATTTAGGTAGTAGGATGTACGTTATTTAGGTAGTAGGATGTAGCTAATTTAGGTAGTAGAATGTAGCTATTTAGGTAGTAGGATGTAGCTAATTTAGGTAGTAGGATGTAGCTAATTTAGGTAGTAGGATATAGCTAATTTAGGTAGTAGGATGTAGCTAATTTAGGTAGTAGGATATAGCTAATTTAGGTAGTAGGATGTAGCTAATTTCAAAATACCACTACGTGTTTGATGATTTAGTTAATTATGCAGCTATACTATTTATTTATTTTTACTATTGTATGTTATGCATTTTTCCATTTATTAATAGTATGGCTCTCAAATTTCATTTTATCAAATTAACTCTTTGTTGCTATTGCCATAACTTTCGTACCTACTATTTCTATTGACATAGTTTTTGTATTTTATATTTCTATGTCCATAGCTTGTGTACCATATATTTCTATTTCCATAGCTTTGGTTCCTTATATTTCTATTCTCCATAGCTTTCGTACTTCCCATTTGGTTGCCATATATTTGATATTTTCATATTTCCATAGCCATGGCTTTCATACATCACATACTTTTTAATTGCTATAGCTTTCATTCATCATAAAAAATACCTTGCTAATGTTCGTCCTTTGTCAAGCCAACAGGTTGACAACATCAACATGGTGACGTCAACAGCTTCACGTCACGTAGGCCAGCGATAGTTTTCCCAAACTCTGGGACGGTCAATTTGAAAAGTATCCTTACCATTTCCAAATTGGGGAGAGCGACACAATAATCCCTCCAAGAAAAATCTTTTTTTGGAAAGGTTTCCAAGAGTAAATTCTGGAACGGAAAACAAAACTGCCAAGAGCTGGTTTTTATTTGGTATTTAATCTAACCAATAACCCTAGCGTAGACCGAATGGACTTAAGTAGAGAAAAAACGTACAGCGTTATACCTCACAGTAAAATTAAAAGAGATATTCTCATATTGAGTTGAGTTGAGCCTTCTCGTCCATGAGGGGCATCCACCGGTCATCGTCGGCGTCTGCGATTCCTCCAAGAGCATAGGCAAACCTACGAGAGACCTCCAGGCATCTCTATAGTGGGCCAGCTTCTCCAGGATCTTCCATTCATGGCCAATTCTCTTGATGTCTGCCTCCAATTCTCGGCTTCATGTGTTTCTTGGACGGCCTCTTTTCCACTTACCCTGTGGGTTCCATTTCAGGGCTTGCTTTGTTGTATTAGAAGCAGGTTTTTTTAGTGTATGACCAATCCACCTCCACCGCTTCTGAAGAATCTCTTCCTCAATGAGCTTCTGTTTTGTCCGCTGCCACAGTTCCCGGTTGCTGATTTTGTCCGGCCAGTGAATTCTGAGAATCCTTCTTAGACAATTGTTGATGAAGGACTGGATTCTGGTCTGGTTTACGGCCGTTGTTCTCCATGTCTCGGCTCCATATAGCAGAACGTTTCACCATAGCGTTAAAGGTAATCCTGCAGTTTCTACACGTATATTATTTCACAGCGAAATTTAATTTTCTCGTGAGAACTTACGCTTTTAATTTATTAAATGCATTATTATATGTTGTATTTCAGCTATTACAGCGCTAATTTTTAAGTCTTTCTAATTTCTAAGGCATTTTTTCGGCTCTCAACAGTGAATAGTCTGATCGTGATGCAACCATTTTGTTTATCTGTTACTCTATTTGCCGGATTGTCCCAATAAGATGCCTAATGAAAATTTCTCATTTACAAACAAACAAAATAAGAATCAAACATCTAGTAACAAAATTAAAAATTAAAATGTATTTAAATTATTTATCTATCTTCTGAAAACATTAATATTAAATTTAAAATACCTTTTAAAAAACATTTTCAGTCAGTAAATTTATTTTAGCATTGGTCGACCAGGTAAAAAACAACTGGCAAGCAGTTTACTAGGTAAACAAAATGGACGTATCGTGACCAGATTATATATTATTTAGATCCGATAAAATGCCTTAGAAATTAAAAAACACTCACAAATTAGCGCTGTAATAGCTGAAATGCACATATAATAATGCATTTATTAAATTAGAAACGTAAGTTCTCACGAGAAAATTAAAGTTCGATGTGAAATAATATACGTGTAGAAACTGCAGGATTACCGAGTTACAAATCCTTTCTTTTAAAATGCTGCCTAAGTTGATGGAGACCAGTGGCGTAGCTAGAACGTTTGCTACCCGGGGCGGTCTCCAATTTTCCGCCCTTGTTAGGGGCCGTAAATAAATGACGTCACGCGCCTGGGGGGGGAGTCCTACTTTTGTGACAATGTGTGGCGAGGGGATGTATTTAAGAAATCTGACGTCACGTCAAAACGTGCAACTTTAAATAAAATTTCCACTTAAATATTTGATTACTGACCCTTTATTTAATGACATTTATGTCAAACGCGTGTTACGATGTTAGAGTGCAGCCTTACACTATAAACATACTTAAATGACAAAAATTCGATTTGAAACATTCTCATTTTCAAATAGGAATTAATGCTTTTAAGGTGGGGGGTGTCAAAGGTGTGTGACGACATGTTGAAGAAGGGGTCTAAGGGGTTGGGAACCTCTGTTTTAGTGGAACAAGTACCTGCCAGTTTATTTCTTTGTTATTTCTAGAAGAAAAGAGTGAGAAGTCACTTAAAATGACATAATTTATTAGAAAATCAATCTCTCAGAACTTTAACAAAAAAACAAAACAAAAAAAACTTTTTTGTTTTTATATTATTATTCATGTGAACTGAAAATTTGTTTTGTTAAACCAATAACCCCTATTTTCCACTCTCCACTAGGCATAAATATTCCTATAAATATTATCTGGATAAAAAAAAATATTCTATTCGTCTTGAACTAATTTCATGCTTAGACTATAAAATGGAATGGGTGTTTTGGGGAGCTTTTCCTAGAACCAAAAGAATCATATGGAAAAATATTGCTTTCATTTTTTGATTCATGTGAAAAGAAATTGAGCCTTGACCATTAAATTTTTGTAACTGTTCAGGACCTTTGTTATTCTGGCAGAGTATAAAGAGAAAAGCAAGCTTTATTAAAGACTTATACACTTATATATAGACCTCCAAATACAAACCTAGAATACATGAACAATCTTTGTAGTCAATTAACTTTCATAAAAGAGAATAATAAAAATGCAGTTCTATGGATTATGGGGGACTTTAATCTTCCAGATATAAATTGGAAAAATTATACAATTGATAACCATCAAACTAAAAAAGAAATTAATGAACACTTTTTAGACACTATAAACAACATAAACCTAGAACAGATAGTAAAAACAGCAACAAGGAAAAATAAAACACTAGATTTATTCCTAACAAATAGACCGGGACTAGTGTTAGACTATAAAATAATTCCAGGACTGTCCGACCATGATATTGTTAAGGTCACCAATACAATAAAAACTAAAATTAATAAGATACCTAGAAGAATAATCTATCTTTGGAATAAATGTAATTCAATAAAACTACACCAATCAGCGGCTAACTTCCAACAAACTTTCCTAAGTAAATTTAACACAAATAGCCCAGTAGAAGAAATTTGGAAAGATATAAAAACAAATCTAAAAACTATAATGGATGAGAATGTTCCAACAAAACTAACATCAAATAAAATTAACAAATGCTGGTTCAATTCTAGATTGAAAAAGCTATGCAAACAAAAAGAGAACTTATTTAAGAAATATAAAGCTACCTATTCATATAGGATACACAAAAAATACTTAAAGATTAAACACTTGACACAAAAACTTAGTCGAAACCTCCAAAATGAATATATAAACAATGTAATTACCAAAGATAACATTAAAAACTTATGGTCCTTTATCAAATCTAAAAAAATGGAACCTTCAGGAATAGCCACACTAAAAGGCTCAAATAATAAAACCTATAATGATAATGAAACTAAAGCTAATATCCTTAACACATATTTTGCATCATCTTTTTCTGCCTCAGGCGACAAGGAAGTTTTAATAAATTTAAATAAAATTGAGGAAATATGTAACATGACTGTAGATGAGATAGGTATACATTCACTCCTAAAAAACTTAAAAATAAACAAAGCTACTGGCCCAGATGATTTGCCTGCAAGATTATTAAAAGAACTAAGCAATGAACTGTCCCCAATCCTTGTAGTTCTCTTTCAAGCCTCTCTAAACCAGGGTAAAGTGCCCCAGGATTGGAAATTAGCTAACGTAACTCCACTCTTTAAGAAAGGGGATAAATCAGACCCTGGTAATTACAGGCCTGTATCACTTACTAGTATCACCTGTAAATTACTAGAACACATAATATATAGTAGAATAGTTAACCACCTTGACAAATATAATGCCCTATGCCCACATCAACACGGCTTTAGAAAAAACAGATCATGTGAAACACAATTAATAGGTTTAATAGATGAACTATCAAAAGGCTTAGACAAAAATGATCAAATAGATACAATATTACTAGACTTCTCAAAAGCATTTGACAAAGTTCACCACCTTAGTTTACTTAAAAAACTTAACTACTTTGGAATCTCAGGTTCCTTACATCACTGGATCCAAGACTTCCTTTTGGGCAGGGAGCAAACTGTAATAATTAATGGATCTAAATCTGCACCAATAAAGGTTAACTCAGGAGTTCCACAAGGAACTGTGCTAGGTCCCTTACTCTTTTTAATTTATATAAATGATTTACCCAACAACATCTCAACAGGTACAAAAGTTAGGTTATTTGCTGATGATTGTATAATCTATAGAACAATTAAATCAGAACAAGACAGCAAAATTTTACAAAAAGACTTAGATGAATTGATAAAATGGGAAACTAACTGGAGTATGTCTTTCCACCCAGAAAAGTGTCAACTGTTAAGAGTAACAAAGAAAAAGAAACAAATAAATTCAAAATATTACATTCATGGAAAAGAACTGACCCAAACTAAAGATGCAAAATACTTAGGAGTCTTAATAAATGAGAAACTATCATGGAATCCCCATGTCAATGAAGTTACTAAAAAATCAAACAAAACCTTAGGCTTTATAAAAAGGAACTTTAACAAATGTAATAGAGATATAAAACTAAAATGCTACCTCACTTTGGTGAGACCTGTACTAGAATATGCATCTTCTGTATGGGACCCATCCACCAAAGAAAACATTGATAAACTAGAACAAATTCAAAAAAGAGCTGCCAGATTCATTACTGGAGAATATTCGAAACTGACAAGAATAACACCATTAGTTAAATCATTAAACCTTGAAACACTAGAGGATAGAAGAACCAAAAGCAAGGTAGTAATCATACATAAAGCAATTAATTCTAATTTAGAAATACAACACAAAGATAACTTAATACAACCCTCAGATAGACATAAGGATAAAAACACCTTTCTTATTCCGTATGCAAGAACAAACACATACAAGTTTTCCTTCTTCCCGTCCGGAATTCGGGCGTGGAATGGGTTGCCTGAAGAATCCAGGAAAACCAACACTTTATCAACATTTAAATCTCTAATAAAAATGCAGGACTAAACACAAACCATAGATAAGCGTAGGACGCAATAATCTTCTGTATAGAAGGAGCGTCTGTAAACAGATAAGATAAGAAAGAAGAAATACAAAAATTGATTGGTAATATTTAAATGCATCATACTTTCTATTATCTGGACTCACATATCGTGATTTGTATAAAGAAGTGTTTTGATTTATCACTACCCTAATTTCCTGATGCTTTTACAATCATTTTTAAGGGGAATTTGTGACAAAACCTAATAAAGTTATTTTTATTGTGTCTACCCCGTAGTATAGCACGGCCATTGTGCTCGTATTTAATATTTGTAAATGTTAACATGGCTATAAATATATTTTTAATTCACATTATTGTGATTATTTTATTGATCTTTTTTTTTAAATTGTATACCTATAAACATATGCAAGAAATGGCAAATTCTATCAGTAAACTTATTCCATAAGCAAGAAAAAACACACAAATTCTTGTTCTTCCCGTCCGGAATTCGGACATGAAATGGGTTGTTGCCTGAGAAAAACCAGGAAAACCTACTCTTTATCAACATTTAAGACTCTAATAAAAATGCAAGACGAGACATAAACCATGGATAAGCCAAGAACGCAATACTCTTTTGTATAAAACAGTGATGGCAAACCTAGGGTGCGCGTGCCGCAGTCGGCCCGCAAAGCCTCATAATCCGACACGCGACTAAATTATTATTTCCCTACAACAATCAGCTAAGTCAAACCCTCTTTTCAGGTTTTATTGGTGTGTTGGCACTTTGCTATGAATAAGTGGGCTTTGGTTTGAACTTTGGCCACGCGGCCCCGAAAAGATTCGCCACAACTGGTATGGAAGACGCTTCTCTAACAGATAAGATAAGATAATGCGGGTGAGTTGCGCCCAGCGACCTACCTCTGTTGTTGTATCACCAGTCGAGTTAGTGGTCCGGTACCACAGCTGAAAGACGTTTTCTTGATTGGTAGAGAGGATGCCCTCCAGATCAAAAAGGAATAGAGAGAATTTCAGGACATTGCCAGACGAACTAAAGGGAATGGAGATTAAAGTTGACTGCGATGTTCCACCAAACAATTTTGCACCCATATAGAAATCTATGATGGAAAAGAACAAAACATTTTTAAATAAATGATATTGAATGTAAAGTTGACTGTAGGATTTTGGTTGTGACTTTGCTGCGGAAATGTGCTCAAATTAAGTTTTCTTCTATATTTTATAATTGTTTAACTTTTAAGCTTAATTGGATTGCCCGTATACATCAAGCCCTGCCTATTTGTGAAGTGGGTAACAGACGTTTACCAACTATGTCCTACTTATGACAGGCACTGAATTTTAAACTTAAATGATATGTAGATTTCGAAGCCATATTTCTATTCAACAACATGCACTGAAGGCATTAGTAATCTTACCATTAACAAAACCTGCTCCCTTGGCCTTGTATGCTGTGATAAAACCATGAGTCCTGTCGAATCTCTTGTTAACTCTGTCCCAGCCCGTGATCCCAGGCCCGGGTTCCGGGTGGATCGTGTAGCCACACAAGAACATGCTTTGAAAGTCACAGCTGACGTTCCGCGACTCATCTTGTGGTTAGGAAATACGTTGATGAGTGAGGGCAAGCGTGCGGGTGAATTGAGTGTTCAGAAGGAGGCTAAGCGTAAGGCTGAGTTTACGGTTAAGTGTAAGGCTAAGTGTGGCGTTAAATATAAAGCTAAATGTAAGGCTTAGTGTCAAGTTAAGTGTTACTATTAAAGGTCAAGTGTAAGGTTAATTGTAAGGCTAAGTTTAATTTTAAGTGTAAGGTAAGTGTGAAAGCAAGTGTGTTAATAAACGGGTTGTATTTTAGGATGCAAGTGTGTTTTATGTGATCGTTAGCAATGCAGGGGGCATGGTAGAAATAATTACATGTCTAATGTCTTCTTGCAGAATCACAAATTTTACAACCTTTATGACTTGTGCTATAATTTGCCAAGTCTTTCACATTTCAAATACTAACCACAGACAATAGTTTCGTCCGTTCCTTCTCGACAATCCTTTCTCCCATTACAAAGTTTTTCCTTAGGTACACACATTCCAGATTTACATCGAAGTTCGTCCGAAGTACAGTCTGTAGCAAATCACTTATTTATTATTCTTATGAAATCGAACGACGTATATTAGCTTTAATGAAGAACAAATAAAGAACATGGATTATATATTATTTTGAATTTAGTCAATGTGTTCTATTCATATAATCCTCCATTTTCTAGAGATTTTTTAGATTAAAATCATAAAATCATGTTGATATTTCGTAACCAAAATTCGATACTGAAGCAATTTTTTTTTAAAAAGCTAACACTACCGCATGTTTCAAGGTACTTTGCTCACAGCTAGCAGACTAATTTTCATTTGCAACGGGGAACGTTTGTGAAGGGGGGTTTACTGAAAAATGGGATTTTTCCGAGGAACGGGCAATAACAAGGGACCTGGATCAATTAAGAAAACATGTAAAATACCTAGGACACAACTAGGAGTCCTTCTAATCATCTTAAGTTAGTTAACAAAGAAAACATATACTTAATGTGGCATCGGGAAGCCTTTAGAAAAGAAGTGCATACTTTCAAATTACCAATAAATTAATTACCTTTTTAAACACTTTACCTTTTTAAACACTTTACCTTTTTAAACACTTTACCTTTTTAAACACTTTACCTTTTTTAAAATCTGAATGAGGCAAAGCAATACAAATATTTTTTTTAAAATAAATGTAATTTAACAGGGTGCATACATTTCTGACAGGACGTCACAAAACAACGTTAATTAGTGACGTCCTGTCTGGCTTACTTGTATATACCCTGTTTAAATAAACAAACAAACAAACATTTATAAAAGCCTGAGTGCAGTCTCACTCTTATTTTGTCCTTTTCAAAATTTGTGTAAAAATTTCAGATTTCGCTGGTATAACTATAACATACATGAACCCATCGTTACCTGGCTTGTCGTACCCCAATGTAATCCTGATTCACAAAGCAGTTATCCCGCTCCCTAATTGGATCCTATTCTTAAAAGTGATAACTTGCCACGATGGATAATTTTAAATAATTTATTCCCATTTTACAACCGAGTCCAGTCACCTTTATGATTCCCGATGCGATGCAGATGTGATTACATCATCCAATTAGCATTTTCGTTATAGAATCATGTTTCTTATATGGGATCCTATTCCAGTTGGGATTTATATTACCTTGTCTTATCAATACGGACGCTCCTTCTGTGCAGAAGATTATTGCGTCCACTGACCATGCCGGTCTTTTGGCAAGTGACGCAGCGTTCGCAGGCCGCGGCTATGAGGGTTCCACGAAATACCCAGGCGCCTTTGTTTCCCTAACTAGTGCCAGGTACCCATTCGGAGCTGGGTGGACTCAGGAACACCCTTGGCCCCGGGAACAAATCCCTGCATTCACGGAGATTCGAACCAGTGACCCTTTAAATGATACAGTGGAACCTGGGTATACGTTCTTAATCGGTTCCAGACCCTTCGATGTAAACCAAAACATGTATACCTATTGTATTTTTACTATAAGAAATAGAGGGAAAATGATTAATCCCTTTCAATGAAAAGAAAACACTATAATGTACATACTTATAAATATATTAACGTGGTAGTGTACGGTAACTCTAGATCCTAAATAATAACTAGATACTAAAATACATAAAAAAGAAGAACTTAAACAAACTTTCCTTCTGCTTTACTGTAATCCATATCAAAAGCAATTGTTCAACATGTTCTAATGCATAGCCTTGAACTCTTGATTTAATTGTGTTTATTTGTCTTGTTATTATTTCTGGATCAGGATCTTCATCATGGATTCTTGTTTCGCCAAGGATTGCTCCATCAAATTAACAGTCTATGACGTAAATGCGTCCATTTCTGAACATTTATATGAAATTTTGTGTGTGTAACTATGTTTACGTTGATATAAAGTGCAATGTGTGTAATGTAGTTGCTGAATATGTTTGAAAAGCGCTGTGAGCCCAGCTGTAGGCTGGGTTACTGAGCTATATAAGTGAACAAATAATAATAATAATAATGTCCCTTATCTCTGTTTTGTATTCGATTTCACCCCATTTGTCTATCTAATAGAGTCTTTGTTTTTTTCTCAATCATTGAAATATTAAAACATTTCTTTAAACATATTCTTTAGCTTTTACGAAACAATTTTTTTGTAAGAAATGTTTTCTCCCTTTCATTAATTTTTTTTTATTTTTAAATGACGTCCCAATATTTTTGAGACGCAGTCATGTAACGAAAGCGTTGGCGTAATGTGTACGATCAGAACATTATGTATGGGCTTACTGCAGTTCCTTTCGTCAGTCCTTGCTCTACAGTCCACTATTCTGTCACAGACTTTAGAATTCACAACACATTTGTCTTCATTACGACACAACAGCCAACCCTTGTCACACGCTAAGTTAGGAAACGAATGAAATATGAGGACACTCTTGTACAACAAAAGAGTTTATAGTTTTTTTGTTATAAAAGCTCATGGCTATTATTTGATGATAATAAATTAAATGACAATATTTAGTTGCTTAATGAAAAATATTAAATGAAAAATCTTTCTTTTTTAAAATCTTTTTCATAAGTTGTAAACAACATATCTATATTCATATTTTGACGTTTCCAAAATATTTTTATAAAAAGAGAAAGGAAAATAAACATTTAAATTAAAGGCAATTTTTAAAAATGCAACACTTTCATTTTTCAAACATCAGCTGGATAAGGCTGAGTTTATGTGTTCAAGTAAACGCCGTGGACATGAGGTTGGTATATCTGATTTTATGTGTTCAAGTAAACGCCGTGGACATGAGGTTGGTATATCTGATTTTATGTGTTCAAGTAAACGCCGTGGACATGAGGTTGGTATATCTGAGTTTATGTGTTCAAGTAAACGCCGTGGACATGAGGTTGGTATATCTGAGTTTATGTGTTCAAGTAAACGCCGTGGACATGAGGTTGGTATATCTGAGTTTATGTGTTCAAGTAAACGCCGTGGACATGAGGTTGGTATATCTGAGTTTATGTGTTCAAGTAAACGCCGTGGACATGAGGTTGGTATATCTGAGTTTATGTGTTCAAGTAAACGCCATGGACATGAGGTTGGTATATCTCAGTTTATGTGTTCAAGTAAACGCCGTGGACATGAGGTTGGTATATCTGAGTTTATGTGTTCAAGTAAACGCCGTGGACATGAGGTTGGTATATCTGAGTTTATGTGTTCAAGTAAACGCCGTGGACATGAGGTTGGTATATCTGAGTTTATGTGTTCAAGTAAACGCCGTGGACATGAGGTTGGTATATCTGAGTTTATGTGTTCAAGTAAACGCAGTGGACATGAGGTTGGTATATCTGAGTTTATGTGTTCAAGTAAACGCCGTGGACATGAGGTTGGTATATCTGAGTTTATGTGTTCAAGTAAACGCCGTGGACATGAGGTTGGTATATCTGAGTTTATGTGTTCAAGTAAACGCCGTGGACATGAGGTTGGTATATCTGAGTTTATGTGTTCAAGTAAACGCCATGGACATGAGGTTGGTATATCTCAGTTTATGTGTTCAAGTAAACGCCGTGGACATGAGGTTGGTATATCTGAGTTTATGTGTTCAAGTAAACGCCGTGGACATGAGGTTGGTATATCTGAGTTTATGTGTTCAAGTAAACGCCGTGGACATGAGGTTGGTATATCTGAGTTTATGTGTTCAAGTAAACGCCGTGGACATGAGGTTGGTATATCTCAGTTTATGTGTTCAATAAAATAATGGCTAATTTTCATACTTACGGCATGCGCCCCGCTCTATGGTCACATCGGCCAACAACAATTCATTGTCAACGCTCGTGTCCCCTTGCACGTCCTTGACGCTGTAGTACAGGGTTGCCGTTCTTGGAAAGATGTTTGCTAGCTTGAACAGAGCCTGACTCCACCCAGTCGTGTTGACTTTCATTTGCAAGTTAAATGTTTTCTTCCCGTCCCTCAAGGTGTAGACCTGCAAGGAAAGAGCCAGTGTCTCGCAGATAACATTAGATAACCTGACGATAACAATAGAAATATCCAGGGAAACTCTGATGAAATTAGTTAAGCTGACGATAACAATAGAAAGATCCATTGTATCACAGATGACATTTGTTTATCTGGGGATAACAACGGAAAGATCCAGATAATTTCTGATGAAATTAGTTAAGCTGACGATAACAATAGAAAGATCCATTGTATCACAGATGACATTTGTTTATCTTGCGATAACAACGGAAAGATCCAGAGAATTTTTGATGATATTAGTTGAACTAGCGATGACAAAAGAAAGATCCATTGTATCACAGATGACATTTGTTTATCTGGGGATAACAACGGAAAGATCCAGAGAATTTCTGATGATATTAGTTGAACTGACGATAACAATAGAAAGATCCATTGTACAACAGATGACATTTGTTTATCTGGCGATAACGACAGAAAGATCCAGAGAATCTCAGATGGCATTAGTTTGACTATAACAATGAGGGGAGAGAATGAGGCGATAAGAATTGACGATAACAATTGCGTTGGGTCGAAATTTCATCATTAATTTGTTGGCAATTGTTTTAGTAATAATATAGTTTGGTATCGACAAGTAGTGGTGATATTTAGAAGCAGGAAGAGGCATTCAGTATGTCGTATTAAACATTCTGAAATTCAAATGAAAATGGGAAATGAATTAGGTGTTTAATGATTCCATTGGCAATATGCTTGGAAATGAACACTATATGTTATCAGTTTTCAACTTAACAAGATACATTTTGTTAAGAATTAATTGTGACATTTATTTATTCTATGTTTTAAATATAGAATTCCACTTGTAATCGACGAAAAGAGACATTCATCTTTTAGTTTATAGTGAGAATCTTGTATTTATCAATATAATTTTTTTTTAAATTAGCGTTCTCATATTTTAATTTACGATTTTTTTAAAAATCCTATTCGAAACTGACAGAGTAATGCCAAGAGTAAAGTTAAACTTAGAAACACTTAAGAATTAAGGGTAGAAGAAGAAAGAACAAATAAAAAACAAATTTTCGTTCTTCCCGTCAGACTATCGGGTGTGGTATGAGTTGCCTGAACAAATCAGGAAAACCAACACACTATCAACATTTAAAACTTTACTAAAAATGCAAGCTAGACATAAACTGTGGATAAGCAAAGGACGCTATAATCTTCTTCATAGAAGGAGAGTCTGTAATGTAGAAGACTGTATTTTGTGGACAAACCCTTTGAAAATAAAGTAATTTTTTTAAAGTTATATAAGTTTATAATATGGTCAAAGTTGTGTTAACACCAAAGGCGTCACTAGTGGGGTGCGTGGGATGCAGACCGCACCGGGGGACACCATCACAAAAGTGGTGACACCAAAATGTAAAATTCTTTATGTTCCCGTAGTTTGGCACTGGCAGAATCGGCAGAGATCTATGGGGAAAGTCGTGAAGGGGTGACACCATGAGCTACCGCACCGGGTGACAGCAACCCTAGTGGCGCCTCTGGTTAACAACAAAGAATTATTTTTTAATTGACCTATTAACAGATGAACAACTATTTAACAACGTTATTCTTACCGATATAGTCAGGTTCGTAGTTGATACATGATTGAACCGTAAACAGTGTAGCCGTAAATTGAGGAATACGTTTTGCTTCATTATCAATTCATCGTTAGAATTCCAGTTTGTTAAGTTGACGCTCAGCATCATTCCTGAAAATTATAAGAATGAAATATTTGAGAAGAAAAAACATAATATTAAAAAATGTTTTAACTATAATTTATATTCTTTGTTGCTTATTACATGATATGAACTTAAAACTATTTTTATAAGAAATAAACAAGATAATATAGTACCGACACCAAACCTACTAGATACGACACGCGGCGTAGCATACGCCGCAGACTTGCTCATAGATAGGGCAAAGAAAAAAAGGGGGGTGGATAATGGACACTATCGCGCGAAGAAATCAGAAAACATTGTTGGTCTCGAGACATGCGATTTGCGGTTAGGTACCTGCCCCTTCCAAGTACCAGAATTTCTCACTTAAGTGTCATCCCTTGTGATGGTGTCACCAGGTGCGGTCTGCAGCTCCCGCAGCTTAGTGACGCCTCTGTGCTTTATGAAACAGAAACGAACGTATAGCTGTAAACAAGTGTTCTCTCTCGCCACAGTTTCATTCCCACTTTATTTCATACATCATCTATATATATCTATAATAATAAAAGGCAATTTTCTGTCCGTTTTGTCCGGTCCTCGATAGCGATTGGTACCTCAAACACATATGACTCCTACAGCCAATCATATTGAACACGTTTACACGGACGTTCAAAACGAGTTATTTTTGGTTCAGTATTTCTTCCGAGACTTTATTTTGAGTTATGCGCGTTGGGATTTATATAGTCAAAAGCTCTGTTTTTACGAGTTATTTATTTTAACTATAATGAATAGTATTTTTGTAATGCCGGTCGAGATTGCTGTTGGGGGGAGTTACAACATGCCACCGAACGGTGGCGGAACTTCCTTGGACGGGCTTTGTTGCTCGTATATATATATATATATATATATATATATATATATATATATATATATATATATATATATATATATATATATATATATATATATATATATATACATGTTAACTTTTCAAATATTATCGATTAATTAATCTATAATTTCGAATGAAGCCAAAAATAGACATTTATGGCGTCATTAAACTGAACATTTCTCACGGACATTGAAAATTAAGAATATTTGGAACTAAATTTTATGACAATGTGTTGATACTTGATCGGATGTTTGTGCTGAAGATTGTACGTCATCGATGTATTTGATCCTTTAAAAGAGAATTGTTTATGGCAGTGAACACAGTAAACTTTTTCACCATCTTCGACTTTGCCATCCGCAGTTAGCTTAAAAACAAAATTTTTGCTCAACTTTCTAGTTATATGTTTAAATTTAAATGCGCTGATGCTGCCAGCCATTTTTAGTTGACGTCTGCCGGTCCACATATAGTAATAAAATAAATTATAATATTACGCGGGAGAAGTTTGTGCGTAAAAAAATATACAAATTATTATTAATTATTAATAATTATTACTTATTAATAAAAAAAATTAAAATATTATAACTATTTTCTTTAATTTTAATCGAATTTTTATCGAATATAATAATTTTAATCGATAACAATTTTTAACAATTAATCGAGAAATTAATCGTTAATTTCCGCAGCCCTAATATATGTATATATATATATATATAATGCGACAGAGATCTAGATATAGAGAATGCAGGCAAGATGCAGGCAAAACCTCCCTTCCCTTACTTGCCCATAGTTGGTCTCGAGACATGCGCACCACGGTTGAGTTACAGCCCCCCCCCCGCCCACACTCACACCAAGTCCTGCTTCGAAATACGTCCACTCGCGTTGTTCTGATTTCTTCGTGCTGCTGTTTTTCCCGTTATTCTCCCCCGCTTTCATAGCAAATATCTACGAGCAATTCTGTGGCGTATGCTACGCCGCGAGTGAGATCTTGTTTTACTATTAAAAAATTGATTAAAAATTTACCCGATGAGCTCCTGAACTTGCGGCCCCTATAAATATTTTTGGTCATGCTTGAGTTCACCATCCTCCACTCACTTGCAGGGGCGTCATCGTCCGACTGAATGAAGCCACAGGTGTTGCCGTTCTCAAAGTTGCATGTGAATTTGCGTCCTGAAGATACGTGGGGTTTAAAAAAGCCGAAAATAAAATCCAAAGATTATGCAAATCTAAAAACCCGATTTATAATTGGACCTGCATTATTACCATTAACGTGTTTAAAAAATTATGAATAAAAGGGTTTATAAATTTATATCAATGTATCTTTACCATTGGCGATGCCATGGGAATGGAAAGTTGTTTCCGTGAATATTGGGCGTAAAGAGTGAGGAATGACTAAACGAAAAACTAGTTATGTTATTTGAAATCATCCAAGTACTCCTTGTTCTACTTTCAAAAAAATAATAAATGAATGGTATGATTTAAATATCTATATGTATAGGCGGAAATCTATTAATAGAAATATTGGGGCCTTTGGGGGGGGGCGAATTTCATAAACATTTAATTAAAGATACAAGTCAATATGTAAATGTACCTATATTGATAAGGAAGTATCTTATCAGCTTTATGTTTATTCGTCATTAATTTAAGACAGCTTATTTGACTTGAACAAGAAAAAACAGTTTCGTAATTTTACTATGCCAACAATCTTGAGAACGTATTGATTGGACAGTAACATTGTTCCGATAAAATGTAATCTAAAAATATTACATTATTCAATGAGTTATGACGTTTTCCGGTTATTGAAAAGGGAAGCCCAATTAGTATCAAAAAACAATTTTACGCAACTCGGATTTATTTTTTCACAGCTGATACTTCCTAATTATTAATTTATATAAGGAATTCTAGCAATGATACTGATTCACTTTTATTCATTTTACTTCTAAAAAACGGAAATTTTCATTACACGAATGTTAGATTTAATGGCATTCCGTGAATCCAGTATTTCATTTTACAAATCTAGGATTTCTTATTAAAAATATAAGATTGGCGTGTTTCAGGTTATATTTCTGTCAAAAAGGGATTAGCATCTACGTGGCTCGACAGACGAGTAGGGTCGCCGAGCTGACCGCAACCTGAAACCGACAACTCCTGGCAGGCAATGCCGAAGTCCGATATGTTAGGTGTTAGGTGCTAGTCACATATGATTACAGACGCTGTACGGATCTTAAACAAAGATGCCAATGATAAAAACCAAAGCACCCGTTGAGGTTTGTCTTTTTGTTGCGGCGATTGCTGGGCCGTGGGTGCCTGTGCTTTGTTGGCTGTTGACATGTCGACAGCATAAACTGAGTCGTTGCCCTGTTGTCATTGTTTCCCTTGGTGAGAAAACTAGCTGGGAAAGAACTCTCAGCCACCTGTGCAGTCTTGGGCACGGTCTTTAAATCACAGCGGTTGACTGTTGATGCCAGAAAATGGGGTACCTGGTAGGCATCAGGTAGCCACCGTTTTAGTATATTCATGCCAAGTAGAACCGGCACCTCTTTCTTCCGCACTTGGGTCTCCAGATAAATTGGGATCTTGACGAGCTGCACATCGACCGTCACGATTCCAAGATATGGCACCTCATATCCATTGACGGCTCGTAGCGTATGAAGCCGGTTTCAAGGGTGAGTGACCAAGGTGTTGGGATGCCCATGTTTCAGTGATGTGCTTACTTCGCTCCCCGTGTCGAAAAGGGCCGTAACCTGGTGACCGTTTAAGGCTATATCCAGAGTTGGGCATTAACCAGTAAGTTATATGGACTTCACTCTTATTCGGCGGTTGACAGCTGTGTGTGACGGAATCCATCTCACAAATTCTGGTTGCTGTTGAGGATGTTGTTGGGGTACACCATTTTGGGGAGCAACGTACCTCTTTTTGGCCTGGAACTCGTCCTCTGGGTGGCCCTTTCGACTGTTGTTCGTTCGTCCGTCGATTCGACGAGGACCACTCTAGTCATCCGAGGGTTGCTGGGACTGACTCTTTCTGTGCGTGCGCCGATGGCTGATGAGGCCGATCCTTGCAAGGAAGGATCGGGAACAGAAGAGACAAGGGACGAGTGGGACATCTTCAGGAGGGTTGACAGCACGGGCCTTTCGGCTTGCATCTTCTTTTCTGCAGCGGTGATCCGGTTTTCCTCGCATGACTTGGCACCTTCGTGGATGGAAGAGCGCCAGGTTGATCGGTCCATTGCAGCTCGTACCCACGTGGCTGGGTTGATGGCAAACGCTTTCATTGAGGCTTTCAATGTGTCTTTGAAGCGTTTCTTTTGCCTACCGTGGGACCGCTGGCCATGCTGGAGCTCGCCATAGAAGATTCTCTTTAGCTGTCTCTCGTCTGGCATTCGAACAACGAAGATGTTGGGGAGACCTGCATTGGTCAGTACCACTGTGTCTAGAATTTTGTCCTGCCACTTTATGCCGAGGATCTTCCTGAGGACTGTTGTATGAAAGTGGTTACGCTTTCTAGCATGGAGCTGATATAGAGTCCAAGTTTCACAAGCATATAGCAGTGTGGGGAGCACCACTGCCCTGTCCACTTTCAGCTTGGTCTGGATGGTAATGCCTCTTCTGTTCCAGACACTTGGGTACAACCTGCCGAAAGTTAAGCTGGCTCTGGCAATTCTGACGTTCACTTCGTCATTGATGGTGACATTTTGAGACAGTGTGCTGCCTAGGTATGTAGACCGGTGCATTGTGTTGAGTCTCTGGCCGTTGACAGTAATGTTGGGCTCGACGTATGGCCTTTCGGAAGTGGGCTGATGGAGGAGCTCAGTCTTCTTAGTGTTGATTATCAGACCAAAGTTTTTGCAGGCGCTGGAGAACAGGTTTACACTGCGTTGCATGTCGGCTTCTGAGACAGCGTTGAGGGCACAGTCATCAGCAAACAGCAGGTATCTGATGTTGTATGTCATAACCTTGGCCCATTCGACTACACCACATGCAGGTCATGGTGCCTAGAGGAGATTGTCCATGGGGTTGTTTGGACTGTCTGCGTGCGGGCTGCGGATGTTGGTTGGTCCGGATTTGGCTGTCTGGGTCCTGGTGTATAGTGGACACCATTGGCGTCCGTGTCCCCTTGGCGCTGGTGCATTGACTGTTGGAGCCTATCTGCACAGTTGCTACCTACTGGTCTATGTGGGCCATTAGGTGTTGCGTTAACTGTGTCCAGTCAGTGAGCGGTGCTGCTGAGAGCTGGGCAGTGGCGGCGACATCAGAGAAGTCTTCTCTCATCCAGCGTTTAGCCTCCTTCTTGACATCTTCATATGAGCTGCCAGCGTGCAATCTGACATATGGTCACGACGTAGGGCGGCTGGCTGAAGCTCTTGGATGAAAACATCTCGGAGCATGTCATCCGTCAAGATGCCAGGTTTTGCGGAGTTAGCCAGTTGGAAAATCCTTTTAACGCCGCCGAGTAGTCGTCAACTGTCTCACCCAGACCTTGTTGCCTACGGTAAAAGGCTGCTGTAAGAGTGGTCGTGTCTCTCTGTTCACCCCATTTCTGCACTATGAGATGTAGCAGTTTCTCTGGGGTAATTATCTCCTCGGGTGTCCGATCCAATATGTCTTGGCGGGCACGCCCCTCCAAGGCGCCCCAGGATCCATGTGACTGCTGATGCAGGGGGGCATGTGGTGCAACTGCAAGAGCAATCAAACTTCTTTGACAAATTGCTCCGCTCCATTATCTCCCGTAAACCGTGGTAGCTTTGGAAGCCGGTTTATCTGGAGCTGCTCCATTTGTTCCATATTTTTCTGTGTGTCCTTTGGAATACCAAACACAAATCATTTTAATTTAAACACTACCCTCACTTGTGAATCCTGCTGACAACGCAAAAAATACTGTACCCGAGTGGTTTGCTAAGGCAATGCACAGTATTTTAAAAAGAAACACAATAAATCCACGAAATAAGTTAAGACCACACAGGTTAAGGACTATAGCTGTTCTAAAGGTTTATTTGGTAGGATAATTCTCGTAATACAGGAAATCACAGTTATAAATGAGTCCTCTAACTAATAAGATAAACACACAAGGTCACGTGCCGTATGCAGCCCTAAGTTTCTATTCGGGCACATTGCCACATATAGGACAGCGTAAACAAAATGGTAAAAAAAAATATTTTAATTACAAACTAAATCATTCATTACGATTGTTTACTTTGTACTACCTATGTGCCTTTGTGCTTTTTGTTAGGCAAGTCACCGGTATTTTTTTTATATTTTTTTTATTATTTTTTTTTGGTAATCAGTGGCGAAAGCGCATACATTAAAATTCTTTGTAGAAAACAAAATTTGTAAAACTATTTATTTAAAAATTCCCAAAAACAAATAAACTGATTAAATAAGGTATTTGCAGATGTTTAATAATGTTCAATAGCTTCTGGTAGAGCAGTCGAATCTTGTAGAATGTAGACAAAAAATTTATGATCTACAATAACAACACCGATATTCAATGTACATGCAGAAATCACCTATGACCCGCTCGTAAGCCGACCCCCCCCCCAACCTTTTCCCCTAGAATTGGTAAAAAGGCCAGCTTAAGAACGTATATAAGATACTCTAATTTAGATAATTGATGAAAGGCTGTCTGCACTTGGGACAACGTGTTATTACATAATTTTGTCTATAAACTAATTTAATAACAGTTTTGCTGGTAGTGCAATAAGACTATCAATGTATGTAGTACACAAATAATATTTGCTGCGTTGATTTTTTTAATATTTACTACTGAAAAAAATATATTTTGTATTAATCTATTAGATCTGTTTTTTATCTAAGTTATGTTGTTCTAATCCAGTGATGGCAAACCTATACCACGTGTGCCACAGGCGGCACTCAGTGCCTCATCAGCCGGCACGCGACTAAAATATTACTTCCTCGATCAAACCACTTTGCTGGCACTTTGTGTTGGCATTTTGCTATATAAAAGTAGGCCACAAAAAGTTCCGCCATCACTCATCTAATCCAATATTTACGTTTACAATTTTCGTCCAATAAATTTTCATCGCAGTCGGCAACAACATTACACCGTGTTGACAAGGGGAGGCAATTTAGAACACCTTCAGTACGGCACATGTATTCGTTCGTAAAACACTCTGGAAATTTAAAAAAAAATTTTTTTAATTATTTTTAAAAAATCAACAAAAATGTTTTTCTTATGCAATTCTCAATTGTTTATGATTGCACAATAACAGTCTGAAGCAAAAGCATTGTACGGAACAAGTAAATGAATCTAAAATCTTTACATAATTTTTTTCTTAAAACGAAACATGAATGAGAGGTTAATCATACAATGTCATGTGTGAAATGCAGTTTTCTATTCTCTTGTCCCTCTGTGTAGCTAATTTGGGTCAGCCAATATGACAAATAGTCAGTATAATAAACTAACACATTGACCCACCCAAACAATGATTCATCTTTTCATTCACCTAACAATCCATCTATGCATTCACGTAACAATCCATCTATTCATTTAAGTAACAATCCATCTATTCATTCAAGTAACAATCCATCTATTCATTCACCCAACAATCCATCTATTCATTCACCCAACAATCCATCTATTCATTCACCCAACAATCCATCTTTTCATTCACCCAACAAAACATCTATTAATTCACGTAACAATCCATCTATTCATTCGCCTAACAATACATCTATTCATTCAAGTAACAATCCATCTATTCATTCAAGTAACAATCCATCTACTCATTCATCTAACAAACCATCTATTCATTCATCTAACAAACCATCTATTCATTCACGTAACAATCCATCTATTCATTCACCTAACAATACATCTATTCATTCAAGTAACAATCCATCTATTCATTCAAGTAACAATCAATCTATTCATTCACCCAACAATCCATCCTTTCATTCACCCAACAATACATCTATTCATTCACCTAACAATACATCTATTCATTCAAGTAACAATCCATCTATTCATTCAAGTAACAATCCATCTATTCATTCACCCAACAATCCATCTATTCATTCACCCAACAATCCATCCTTTCATTCACCCAACAATCCATCCTTTCATTCACCCAACAATCCATCTATTCATTTACCTAACAATACACCTATTAATTCACCTAACAATACAACTATACATTCAACCAAAAATCCATCTATTCATTCACCCAACAATACACCTATTCATTCACATAACAATCCACCCATCCTCCTACACACATCCATCCACTAATTACCATCGTCATTCCATCGAACCATTCATCCGAATCTGCTACTGATCGACATTATATTTCAATAACATTAAGTATTAAAAAGGGTAACTCACTATGCGATTCGCACGTTCCCTCGAGTAGCCATATATCATCTATAGAGAAGACGCCTTCATAAGTCCGTACAATCATTTGTAACAGACCGGGTTGTACATCAAACGTCCCCATGTACCATCTGCCAATTCCCTTTTTATTTAGGAATACATAGATTTTTTTAAAGTCTAATATATTTCAGGTTCTTTATTCGTTTATTATCTGTCAAAAACGTCTAGCAGAATAAACCTTTAATAAAAGCTTGGAACGAAAAGGTATTATTAAATTAAACGTGTTCCATGACGATATGGTTAGTTTTATTAAGGATTCTCACAAAGTTAAATTCACGATTCGCCAAGTGAAAGTACACGCCGGGAAGCGTGTCCCTGCAAAACGGAGGACATCGATGGTATTCCACACCGGTTTGTGTGTGTGTGTGTGTGTGTGTGTGTGTATGTCTGTCTGTCTGTGTGTTTGTGTGTGCGTGCGTGCGAGCGTGCTTGAATGCGTGCGTGGGTGCGTGCGTACGTGTGTGTGTTTGTGTGTGTGTGTGTGCGTGTGTGTGTGTGTGTGTGTGTGTGTGTGTGTGTGTGTGTGTGTGTGTGTGTGTGTGTGTGTGTGTGTGTGTGTGTGTGTGTGTGTTGATTTTAATGAGGAAAGAGCATTGCTCTACACAGTTACTATAAAAGGCCAATTTCTCTTCACTGTTACACTTAACGGGCCAATTTCTACTCACTGTTACTTTAACGGGCCAATTTCGACTCACTGTTACTTTAATGGGCCAATTTCTACTCACTGTTACTTTAATGGGCTATCAAAAAAACATGGATTCGTGCTTTTCGAATACCATTTTTTTTAAAGAGAAAGGAAGAGTCCAACATACGAACATAAACTGCCTCGATTCAGTTATGAACCTTACACTTAAAAGAGATAAGATATGTTTAACATCAAGTCTGGTTTTATCATACTCTTCTAAAGTTTCGTTTTATGCAGTGGCGTAGCTAGGAATTTTGGGGCCGGGGGGGGGCTTTGTCTGTTTAGGTGCTCCTCCATTTTGAATTTCGACATCATGACATGAGCATATGTAACTCCTTTGGGGGCGGGGGCCCGTCCGAATTTCAAATTCGGACCCCCCTTCCCCTAGCTACGCCTCTGGTTTATGTGATTGACCAAGACCGCCACATTCCAGATTCTTCTGTCAACCCTTCAGCATGAGACGGGCGTCTCTCGATCTTCACTCAGCTTGGTCAACATCCTTGCTGGCTGACAGAAGCATTGTATTGTGGTGACCTCCCTGTGAGCTTTTCTAGCCTGTTACATATACCGCAGGGCGTTGTGCTGGGACTTTTCTCCATGCCCACTAGCATGCTTGGCTGAATCGTTGGGAATCATGCTATACAGGGGAGATTATTTGCTAATGACACAGAGTTGTTCAAGAACTTCCACCCGCATAAAGGCGGTGTGTCAAAGTAATGAACCTACACGTGGAAGAAAGTCAGCAGCCCCGAGCCTAGAGCTTTTCTGGGGACTTCCCGGAAAGCCCCCCCCCCGCCACCCTGTTCCCTCCCCCAAGGAAACCTAACAGCTGGGAGAATCCCTCCCCCGGAGTGGTCGCTTCTGAAGCGGCCACCTGGGCAACAAGGACATGGTCGAAAATGCCTCCCACTAAAAGTGACCTCACACGGAATAGTGGAATTTCCCTTCTCCGACTCGCTACAGCTTCGACGCCACCCCGGCAAAGCCTACGAGTCTCTTTGATTAAGGACTGCCGCTAGGCGGGGGATCAATAAGGGACCGACCTAAGGGTGTTACCCCCCCCTGAAAGGTTTCCTTAGAGCTAGCGTCCGCTAAGTTCTTCACGGCACCTTTTGCTAATCCGTGCTGGCGCTCCTGGCCTTAAAAACCGGTAACGCTCACTTGCGTTTGCTAGTGAGGACGACGAAACGATCGCTTCGGATAACCCAACCCTCTACGGATCAAAGTAATAAAACCTACTGCTTTATAATCAGCAACGTGCTTCATGTACGTCCCGTTGTTGTAGTACACAGCTGTGCCAAGAGTGTGGTTACCCGGAAAGAAGTAGTGATAGCGCACACAGTGTGGTCCTGTCACGTTTATCAATGGAGATTTCATGTATGAATATGGTGATATTGAGATCCAGTGGCCTAGAGAGAGGAGATGTGAGGTTAATTAGAAGTGTACAAGGTGGAACCAGTTACCTTAAAAAGTTACATTACGCTCAGTCACCTTAAGTGTCTTGCTTAAAAATCTATAAACTATATGGGGCAATCATTAATTCAGCACTGTCTTGAAGAATTATTTTTTAAAATTTACATTTCAAGTTGGAAAATACTTTTAAATACGTTCAACAGAAAGTCAAAAAGGTTATGCATGAACTTTCATTCAACCAGCATCACACGCTTATTTGCTCAGTATAATCCACTTGGTCTAGAACAGTGTTTCTCAAGTAGTGGGCCACGCACCTCAGGAGGGGGGGGCGCGAGCCTCGTTAAAGGGGGGCTCGTTTGACCGTTATGTAGAGATGTACTTATAACAATTTTATAGACAAATGATACTATTTACAGTTTCGCGGGGGTGCGAAATGTTTTCTTTCTTCCTGAGGGGAGGGGGGCATGACAGAAAATAATTGAGAAACACTGGTCTAGAATAACTTGAAATTACTTTTGTCATATCAATAACAGTGTTTCTTGTGCTCTATCAAGCTATTAAAAAGAGAATTGTTTAAATCTGACCTAACATTCAATGAATATTGTTTTCTGCGTGTTTCTTTAATTTGATTAATAGGTCAATCTCTCAGTATCATAAAAACAACATCACTTTGCCTATATCAATAACCTCTTCTCACTTTTTCTCTCTTTCCATTGAAGATTAAAATTCTATTTCTTTCATGTATTTATTTTTTCTATTGTAGCCGTCTGCTAGAGTTAAACCTCAGCAGTCCGCCTTAGTGACCGGCATGGGTCACTGCAGGTTCACTCCAGACCACGATGTGACTGGAGTTCACTCGAGGTAACTGCACGCCAGCGGGCCAGTAACACACTGCCCCTGGTTTGTGTGAGAGATGGATTGTTAATAATGTGGTAGTGTGCACACCCACACAGCGCCGCACCATGTGCACCGCACCGAGATGCACTAGGTGGTATGAGAGTGAGAGAAGAAAGGTAGTAGAAGAGGAATGACAGTTGAGTGTGCCAAGGAGAGCTGTTCCGTTGTTGTAAATAAAAACTGTTGCATATCCTTGCCGGGTGAATTGGACTTTATTATTATTTTTAATTAACTTAGCCACCACTCGGCTACACTATGTTAATACATTAGGACTTATTTCAGACAATGCCCTAACTATAATATAAAGAGTAGCAAATATTATGCAAGGGCAAAGGATAACAAAAAGAAAAGTCTTTTTCTTTTTTTAATTGGTATAAACTTCTTAGAAATATCGTATAATGTTTTCGGAAAAAGAAATCAATTTCTTAAAAACCAATTTCTTCATATTTCGTATCGTTACCTGGATATTTGCCAATGGTGTGGTCGAAAATTGGATATTTGTGGCTAAGCCGAATGCCACTTGTTAAGTGTTTCCAGTTGTCGCCAAACATTTTGTAGCCACACAGAAACGGTTTGTCGAATGAGCAGGTGAAAGTAACATCTAGAAAAAATATTTTTAAAAGGTTATTTCATATTTCAGTCATATTTCACATTTAAAACTTTAGACCAGAAAAATTCGGACAACAAATAGCGAGTTTGCTTTTATTGTTCTCCAAACTTCTCATTCGAAGCTAAAAACTCAACGAAAGGCCATAAAAATTTTGCTCTAGCTGTTTGGCCCGTAAGGCAAGAGAAAGCAGCGAGTACTTGAACAAAAAATTAATAAAGTGGCACCCAATATTTCTAGGTCAGAAATGGCCATGCGCTAAATTTTTAGTTTATCCCAAGTGAAATGACTTATGAAGATTAATTTTTGAACAAACGCCCTTCGTGCCATTCTCT
This sequence comes from Ampullaceana balthica, assembly GCA_944989445.1. Classification (NCBI taxonomy): domain Eukaryota; kingdom Metazoa; phylum Mollusca; class Gastropoda; family Lymnaeidae; genus Ampullaceana; species Ampullaceana balthica. The sequence continues at coordinate 776,298 of CALYLW010000312.1, read as the reverse complement.
CTATGGAATGATCTAATGATGTGGTCACCACCAAGACGCATTTTTTGCGTGGTCCTTTTGAACGTGTATTTGGCGAGGAGTTTCTATTTGTTTGTCACATTTTATTTTATATTTGTTATACTCTACTTTGAACCAGCAGCGTTAGGGTCTTAGTTTAGTTATGTATTGTAATTATAAAATAAGCTCTTAAGCATGCATCTTTTTCTTCTACATATTTTTTGGGCCTTAGACTTAGTCTCTTAAGGCCTTGGCTAATACCTGGACATACTGCTTCATATGCTGAGCAGTGCCACACAACATTGTCTTCACGTGGGACTTTTTGCCACTCTGACCTCCCCGGCTATATCTAGCGCGTGACACAAGGTTAACAGGTGTAGTACTGTTTCAGAGGCTAGGCTGCAATGCCGGCAGTTTGAGTCCCTGTTATTCCCTAGCCTTTTGAAATATTGTTTGTATAGTTGTTTGTGGAGTGCATTTGAGTCACTAAACTCTGGCGTTTAAGCAGTTTGTTCAAGTGGAGCTGTCAATCAAAAGGTGACCACACAAACAGACAAATCAACCCACTGTCACATGTGACGGCCTCGTCGCTGTTGTCGCCGCAGTCGTCGACGTTGTCACACAGACGGCGTCTTTGAGCGAGGCAGTTGCCGTTCTTGCACCTGAAGACGCACGCTGTGAAATAGAAAAAATAAAACAATTTTTTTACTATAAATCCCTTATATATGAGACATAACTAACAGTATTGATTATTTTCAAACGAGACAAACATTTACAGACTGAATCTGTCTAACTCAAATTTGCTTCATAACCCTGAAGTCTGGTCACCGATTCGCTTGACCGAGCTCAGCGTGACACGTAAAATGTAAACAAAAGCACGGCGGTACTTCGATGGGTCGCCTCAACGCGTCAACTCAAACTTTCAAGAGGAAAAAAAACAATAACAAACAGTGAATTTGAATTACATACGTTATATAAAGATAAACTAAAAGTGCATTAATTTAATTACGTTACGTTCGATCGATCTGAAATTTTGATACGATGCATTGTTAGGTGAGACGGGTCGTTGTGCCAAATTTCAGCTCGATCGGATCACGGAAAGTGGGTCATTTTTTACTTTTGTTTTTCCGCCCGCCCAAGACAGACAGACAGAGATGACGAGACGGCGGTGAAGTTAATATAAGGGATTTAAAAAACAAACCCGTAAAAACGAAAGTTTTTGACTATAAATCCCTTATATATGAGTCATAACTAACAGTATTGATTATTTTCAAACGCGACAAGCATTTACAGACTGAATCAGTCTTAACTCAACTTTACTTCATAACCCTAGGGGGGGCCGAGTTCAGCATGACACGTAAAATGTAAACAAAAGCACGCCGGTACTTCGATGGGTCGACGTCAAAGCGTCAACTCAAACTCTCACGTGGGAAAAAAAACAATAACAAACCGTGAATTTGAATTACATACGTTATATAAGGATAAACTAAAAATGCATTAATTTATTTACAGTACGTTCGATCGATCTGAAATTTTAATACGATGCATTGTTAGGTGAGACGGGTCAGTGTGCAAAATTTCAGCTCGATCGGATCACGAAAAGTGGGTCATTTTATACTTTTGTTTTTCCGCCCGCCCAAGACAGAGATGACGACAGACAGAGACGCCGGTGAAGTTAATATAAGGGATTTAAAATAAAACAAACCAGTAAAAACAAAGTTTTTGACTATAAATCCCTTATATATGAGTCATAACTAACAGTATTGATTATTTTCAAACGCGACAAGCATTTACAGACTGAATCTGTCTTAACTCAACTTTGCTTCATCATAACCCTGGGGGGGAGGGGTGGGTGGGAGGGGGAGAGGGGAAAAGTCTGGTCACCGATTCGCTTGACCGAGCTCAGCGCGACACGTAAAATGTAAACAAAAGCACCCCGGTACTTCGATGGGTCGCCTCAACGCGTCAACTCAAACTTTCAGGTGGAAAAAAACAATAACAAACAGTGAATTTGAATTACATACGTTATATAAGGATAAACTAAAAATGCATTAATTTAATTACGGTACGTTCGATCGATCTGAAATTTTGATACGATGCATTGTTAGGTGAGACGGGTCCGTGTGCCAAATTTCAGCTTGAGAGACAAAATCCGATTTGACTTTGTTTTAAATCTACGGTCATCTTATATTCTAGCAAACGTTGTTGCTTGTTTTTTTTAAACTCTTACAACAAGTGTTTTCCTTTTGAACATTTAATCTGTTAATAAGTGATTATGATGACAGGTCAAGTTGTTCAAGAAATAAATAAAGATTTGAAAAAAAGGTTATTTGCTATCTTTTTTTTTAAATACATATAAATACGTATGCCAAATTTTTATTGTCCTAATATATATGTATATTTTATATTTATATTTATATATATATATATATATATATATATATATATATATATATATATATATATATATATATATATATGTATATATATATATATATATATATATATATATATATATATATATGTATATATTTTTTTAATTTTTGTCTTATTTTTATTTTTTATTTTATCAATACAGACGCTCCTTCTATGCAGAAGATAATTGCGTCCACAGACCATGACAGGCCACGGCTTTGCGGGTTCCACGCATTACCCAGCCGCCTAACTACATGTAGTGTTAGGTACCCATTCGGAGCGGGGTGACTCAGGGACGCCCTAGGCCCCGGGAACAAACCCTTGCCTTCACACGGATTCGAACCCGTGACCATCGGTACGACAGTCCAGTGCGCTGCCACTCGACCACCGCGTCGCCTTGTATGTATATGTTTATATAAAAATATTAGGGCTGCGGAAATTAACGATTAATCGAGATATTTAAGGATTTTAAAAAAAAATACGATTAATCGACCATCACTTACAAATTATTCGAAATTAAAAAAAGTTTTTAAAAAATTATAATATAAAATAGCGGCTGATAAATAATAGCAAATTTCCTGAAGATTACACGAACATTTTGGTTTATAACTATTGACTGACAGGTATGTTAAAATGTTAATAAAACAGATAAAATAAGATAAGATAAGGTAAGATAAGATAAGAAGATAATGAAGTTTATTGTATCAATTGTGAGAAATCGTTTGCCTACGATGGTTCTAACACTTCGCCTACTTATTAAACCAAATGTTAAGCGTATTAAGCTAATGGCAATAATGGAGTCTGACTCAGAGACAGTAAATCACAACCGCTCTTCTGATGAATTACTGCGTTACAAAATGGAGATGAAAGTTCCTGAATCCATTAACCCTCTGCAATGGTGGAATATTAATGAACACCGATATCCGATAATGCCATTCCTTGCCAAGACCGTTTTGTGCATACCAGTTACCTCAGTTCCATATGAATGATTGTTCAGCTCGGCTGGTTATATTGTCAATTAGACCCGCTCATCCCTTGAATCAAATAATGTCAACACACTTGACTTTTTGCGTAGTTGGTTAAAAGATGACATATAAAGGAGACATTCCGGAGTTATTTCATTTTCAACGAGAACGTTTAATAAGTGTTACTTGTGACATCATAAATTTTAATTTTTTGCTTTAATCGAAATTAACGATTAATTAATCGTTAATTTTTTTCAAAAATTAACGATCTTATTTAAATTAATCGTTAACAGCCCCAATATATATATTATATACTAGTGTAGCCCATCAAAAATGACGGAAGTTTTCAAAATGAATACATTTCAGCTGAAATCTATTAATTTAGAAAAAATACACATCAGAATAATAAATAATGTAATACATAACTTTTATTTATTTTTATTTCATTCATTTATTATCATATTGAACAATTATGCGGAACGTTCGAAAAGTGTTAATTTTGGTGCAGTAATTTTATTATGTTGATCGCAGCACCACCTAACAGCATTACAAATTTCACAGCGCCACCTAGTTACATCCATACATACAGACAACGGGAATTATGTATATTGATATTTGTATATATATATGTGTGTGTGTATGTGTGTGGATGAGAAAAGGTAGAGATATTGAGAGACATAGAGAAAGATTGTTTTATTTTACAATTTAGACTTCGGTCTCACTGATGTAGTGATATCGTTACAACAGGAATATAGTACTCTAGGAATAAACCTCCAAATAAACACCGTTAAAAATGTAATCATTCCAACAAACTTAAGTTACTTGACATAACATCAATTCCCGTAAAGCACTTGACCATCATATTGAACACTATCGGTGCCAACACTTCCCTGATATCTCCACGCTCATTTTCACCCCGCGACTGGGCGATATTGATATAATTAAAACCCGATTTCACAAAGATGGTTAAAAAAAAATAATTTAAATTTCATTCACCGAAATTAAAATAAATATTTTATAATCTTTTATATAAATCATAAGGATCCGTTTTCGCCTGTAATGTTAAGGCGGACAGTAACAAAACGAAGATCTGGTTACTAAAAGGGCTGTACGGGATACAAACTTTTGAAATCCGGCCGGGGCCGTATTTGGGCGGAGTTATGAAGTGAAGTCCGGCCGGTGGCCAAGCCAGTTTTATAAAAATGGCTGGATTACGGATTTTACCGGAGACGGTGCACCCCGAGTCATTAAAGACGTGTGTTACAACGATGCTGGCATGAGACGAAGATCTATTTAATTTTATTAAGGAGTTGTGTTACAACAATGCTTTGCGTTACCTGTTTTGTTGGTGATCCAATCCAGATACTGTTGTACCGCGGGGAATTTGAACCTTCTTACTAATGCGCATTCACCCGCTAGGGGCTCGGTTCGTCTAGTATTTTCAATGTGTGTTGGAGCGATGCCGACAAACTTGAAAGTACCAGTTGTATCACTACAGAAGATAGGACTGCCGCTGTCCCCCTGGATTAAACAGTATAATGCTAAGATAGCATTGTGGCATTTTTTATAGTCCAAAGTAAATTGTACAAGTCATTAAACTAAATGAGGCATACTCTGAAGTGACATTAGGGACGAGAAGAGAAAAAGTTTATTTCAATCTTATATATTGCTGCGATTATGGTTTGTTTCGTGTAATATAAATTGTTGTAAAAGGCAAGTCGGTTAAAAAATGAAATTATTTCTAAAGAGTGTTAAAAAATAATGTAACTATAAAACTATGTCTAAACAATTTCATACTTTTGGATTTTTATAGAAATTTTGAAAATATTAAAAGTTTAGTTTCAAACAATTTCAGTTATAGAAAATAAAGAAAGATAATTTTTTTAAATATCAAAAAGACCAACGGATATTTCTCATTCAGTTATTTAATGAAAAGACAAGAATTTGTACTATTATTTTTAGCTTCCATTTTACACAGTAATAAATTTGTTCAAACAGAAAGCAGAGCAGATTTTATTTTCATTGAATAAAACCGTCACAAACGACCTGACATTGTATAATACATAAGACAACAACAGATACTCAATATCCTGACCCCTCGGACCTTTATGATTACTCAGACTTCTTCATGTTTTCTTCATTTGAACACCTTGAACACTGCTGCCCATATACCTACCGGGCCAACATCTTCATAGCCCTTGAAGTACTCGGCACATCTTTCAGCGGGTCTAAATTCACCGTCATACAGGGTGCTCATGTTGCAAAACTCGACATCCCATAAAGTTAATTTTCTTTGCCGCAGACGTGTTTCTGCGTAGAGGAATCGTATTTTACTAATTATATATTCTTTTAAATAAAAAAATGTCCTCACATTAACGTAAAATTATTCCTGTTGAGCCTTTAACGTAAAAATATTCCAATTTTCGTAAGAACCGCAAAATGTTTTTTTTTAAACTTAAGAGTTTAAAAAATTGTATTCTGATGTAAATTAAAACGTTTTTTATACCACCATTTCCTAATAATAATAATTTTGATAATGTATATAGCGCAGTACGCCAGCAAGTCTCTGGACCCACGGCGTTTTTACATAAAAGTTGTAACACACATAATCATCAATTCATTCAATGTAAATCATTCATATCCTAAATACGACAGATAATGAGATTACAGTACATATAAACTATGTTTAAATTAATATGCATATCGTATGATTCATGGCTAACTTTGAACTTAGCATTAGGTCCTAAGAGTATAGTTACATTAAGTGTTGGATGGCAAGGATCCAGTTATAGTGTATTATAGAAAGTGAAACAATTTTATTTTTTTTGCTATACAGAATACTGTAAGACTGCAGAGTAGTCAGCACCAAGACTGGTAATATTTTGAGTAGGAGATTGCAAGACGGTAGTAAATGAACGCAAGCAGCGGATCAGATGAACGCATATTTCGCTTATATTTAAGTCTAAATTAATTTTCTATATGATATGCTGACGTATTGTATTCTAGCGCATTTTGTGAAGAAATGGTAAAAATGTTTTTTTAAATGTATTTTATTGGGCTTTGCGCTTTGAAATCATGTTTTATATGTTTAACATATAAGAAAAATATGAAATATAAGGAGCGGTATGTATTATATTCCTTAAAAAGAATTGCTACGTAATTTTCATTCAAAAATACTGTTTTTCAATAGTGAAATGCAATAAAGATAGTTTGGAAGTGTTCATTGGTGTTAATTTTGTCTCACTATAGCTACCAAGGAAAAAAAAACATTTAAAGGAATTATTCGGGATTTCTGAGAAACAAACGGGTTATGTGTTAGTTGAATTACGGACACTTCGACCCCGGACGTTTAGACCCCGGTCGGTTCGACCCTGCCAGTTCGCCCACATGACGTTTCGACCCCCAGGACGTTTCGACCCTTTTGTTTCCACACCGTGAAATGTTTTTATTTCTTCTTTTTTTTAATTATTTTTTTGTCTAAATTATTTTCTGGTATATTATTAATATTATCAATATAAAATTAAAAACAGTATCTCCACTCATATCCCAAACACACTTAAAAAGGATCTAATTTATCATCGTGTTTTTTAAATGTTTATATTTAAGTCGTTCAAAGATTTTCACTGTGATAACAAAAACAAATGAAAGTTGATTTGTTTGTTGTTTTTGTTTGTTTGTTGTTGTTGTTTTTTTTGGGGGGGGGTTAAGTGTCGACCTGACTGAACGTTATCCCATTGTTTACATTTTGTCCGGGGGTTACATAAGGACGTGTTATGAAGGCTAGACTCAGTGACCACCACAGCACGCCGTGTGCTCGCGAGGGTTATGGGGAAGGTACATGGAGTAAGTGGGGGCAGAGAGAATGTAGGCACCTTTAGAAACGACTATCTGACCACATTGCCACTTTATTGTCCGATTACAATGGAGGGGATTAAGTTGGATAAGTTTTGAAGAACTTTCTATCTCAGAGGAATGGCACATTTATCACAATCATGAATTCGCGTTGAATGTTGACTGGTTGTCCGTGTATATACAAATAACGATTTCAAACTGTATTTAATTTTTAATGGGTAATAATATTAACCTAAATTATTAATTATTTTTATACCAAAAATTAATTTTAAAAATAATAAATTTTAACAAGTATATAAAAAAAAATCCACTGTGTAGATGCAAAGGAGTCGAAACGTCCGGGGTCGAAACGTCCGGGGTCGAAACGTCCGGGGTCGAAACGTCCGGGGTCGAAACGTCCCGTGGTCGAACTGGCAGGGTCGAACCGACTGGGGTCTAATCGTCCGGGGTCGAAGTGTCCGACCACCGTGTTAGTTAGAAACGTATTGACGTAAAATGATTGAGTTTGGAGAGGTTTAAAGTTGGCTACCAAGAGTTAACTTTCTTTGTTTATTTGTGGTTGGCTTGACTTGACCGAACCCTGTATGGCTAATAATGAGTCAAAGACGTGCGATTCACAGCACGCACTGACTTTTGCTTCGTGGCACGAAATTTGTACGAACAAGACATGTGGTTTCACAGCAGAGAAAAGATGATGAAGATAAGCAAAGTTAATCACTCTTGGAATATTCTCGCCTACAACGTGTTGTTCTTTTGTGAGCAAAATGATTGCTGTCTAGCTACCCCATTTCATGATAAAAAATTACCTAGATAGCTTAAAAGGAACCAGCTTTGGCATTTGCATTATTCTATACAACTTAAATGGCAAGATCGGATCCCAGCACAAATTTACTATTGTATTTATATATTATATTTATATTGACGATAGAGCCGTAGCAAAGCTCTGACATTGATTAAGATTTAATATAAGTTTGTTATTGAGTTATTTTCATATGGGTTTTACAGTCTTAATAGGTTAGGGGCCGTCCATAAATTACGTCACGCTCCAGAGGGGGGAGGGGGTAAGAAAGTGTGACAATTTGTGACAGGGGGGAGGGAAGGGTCCGGACATGTGTGACGTCACGCTGTTTTATATTAAATTTTGATTATTTTGTTAATAAAAAACAACATTTTTGTTTGAAAGTGTGATGTACTTTAGGGGGGGTGCGAGATGTGTGACAGTTTGTGACAAGGGGAGGGGGGGTAAAAATTGTCAAAAATAGCGTGACGTTCTTTGTGGACGGCCCCTTATGGCTTCTTTTGAAATGACTCTTCAAGCCTATTTAAAAGTGGATGCCAGCAAAAAAAATTTAAAAATATAAAAAAACATATAACGTTAAAAATACTGTACTTTTAAAAAACATATTCAAATTCAAAATAACACTTAGCCAAATTTCATCGAGTGGCTTAATGAATAAATGCCCCGAAAACTCAACAATAGAAACCACAGGAAGAAAATAATTATGTAAAAATTCATGAGGTTAGATACTTTCTGCAAGTCTTAGAAGCAATGACGGAGGTTTTTTACAAACAAAATTGAATTGTCAAGAACTTTACAGTAATCCCTCAAAAATGGTGATAACAGTACAGTTTCCTCTTAATGACATACTGCTGTTGTCAGACAAAATTCGTGTTACAAAACAAAACAATGGAAACAACACGAAAAAAATTTGGGGGGAAAAATGCATGATATTAAATGCTTCATGCAAGTCTTAGAAAAAAAATGACATAGGTTTTTTAATAACAGAATAGCATGATCAAGAACTTTACCGTTATTACCACTCAACAAAAATAATAACATTTTAATTTTCTCTAAATAACTTACTGCTGTTGTCGCAAAAAATTTGCCCCCATCCTGCCAGGAAGCAGTCGTTGGCCTTGCTGAAGAAGTCCGTCTTATCTGGCAAACACAGAGGTTTGGTATAGTCGTTAAACTCTATCCGATCTTTCAAGAGAATCAAAGCGATATCGTGTTCGCTGTTGTTCACTGCGGGATCGAACTCGGGGTGAATGATAGTCGATTCCGCTTTGTATCTTCGTTGATTTGGCCGAGTATCCACCAGATTGAAGATGTGCGATCCAGCTCCTATCTCTATCTCATTTATGTTTTTTATTCGCCTTTAAAAAAACGAAACAAAATTGCTGTATTGTAAATGAGAAATAAGTTTATTAATTTAATAGACAGCTTCCTGCTTTTCTTTAGATAACAAAACGATATCATTTTCCTTTCCATCAGCAATTGATAATCTCAAGCAATTTTGCTGTGGTCTAGCGGTAGCGCGCTGGACTGCCGAACCGAGGTAGAAGTCGCGGGTTCTATTCTCGGTGCTGGCATGGCCCCCGGGGCATTGTGCTGGCCACACAATCCCTTGCTCGTTAGTGGTGGCTAAATAAAACTTGTGAACGCTACTTCACTTGCCCCATAGTTCGTCATGGACTGGAAAGGTGGGTTATTATTATTATTATTATTATTATTATTATTGTGGTTTTAAAAGTATGGCACTTGCTTAAAGCATTATGATCGCCTCATACAGTGGATACGCGTAGAACGCATTAGTCGTCTGCATAGATGGAAAGACTGTAATAGATATGTGTTACGTTCTGTGTTCTAGTAAAAAAAATTTAGTCCCATAACCTCGTGGTCGTTATAACCCCGTAGTCGTAGGGGGTTTTAATGTTTCTATTAAAACATTCTCGGGCTTGATAGACCTGGCGGCGCCCATCCCTCTCCAGGTCAGCGGAGGACTTTCTTAGCGTAAGACATTCATCAACATATTTATAGTGGCTTTAACGTGGAATCGATACCACGCACCATACCGCTTGTGAGGCGAGAGCACTATTGACTTCGCTATCCAGCCGTCAGTAATTGTTCTAGTAATTGTATGACCTTTATGAAGGGCTACAGCTCAGCACAACTCCAACACCATCACAACATTCTATAAGTTTAATATCATCCAAATCTTTAACAATGTGATGCCGCTCACAACAACATCAATCCTCTCACTATCAACTCCTAACCGTCACTTCTTGTTTTCTACATTGCGTCATCAATCCCTTCATTTTACGTCGCACCTAAAAATGTGTTCAATATAATGCGCACAGCACAACAGACCAGCATAAACATTCACAGATCGGGAAAAACTAATTAACCCAAATAATATTGTCCGCGACAGTATGATGAGGCACCTACAATTTCTCGACACATTCTTTTGTAAGATGGAAAGCCCGCACGACTTACTGAACACAGTGCGCTGATGTCAAGATGAAGTATTCGTTGAGTATACCACCACCACAGATCAAGGATCTGTCACGGGTCACGGCGATGTGGACGACCCACGGCCACTGACCAGCAACTGCGGTCTCCATGTTAACTCTGGGTACGTTTCTTATTGAATGGCCGCAACCTGTAGAATCATGAGACCAATTTTTTTTTAAAATTCTTTAGGGGCCGTCCATAAAGTACGTCACGCTATTTTTTACCATTTTTAACCCCCCCCCCTGTCACAAACTGTCACAAATCTCGGAACCCCTCCCCCCCCCTAAAGTACGTCACACTTTCAAACAAAAATTGTTTTTTTTATTAACAAAATAATTAAACTTTAATATAAAACACCGTGACGTCACACATGTCCGGACCCCCCTCCCCCTGTCACAAACTGTCACACTTTCTTACACCCCCTCCCCCCCTCTGGAGCGTGACGTACTTTATGGACGGCCCCTTACGGTAATTTTTTTTTAATAATTGATGTTTGTAAATATAGACAATTTTTTGTCTTTTTTAATTTAAAGAAACTGTTGTTTTTTTTACTTTTGCTTAGAAGTAGCTCTTCTGCCTGCGTGTTTTGATGTTTAATTACGTTCTACAAATATAGTTTTGTCTGGCTTCATTTTCTATTATTAAATATTTATTTTTCGTTTGTTAAAACTACAGTTTTCCTGAAGAAATTGAAGACCCCTTTTAAAACATATGTTTTTAGTTGTTGTTTTTTTTTAATTTAACTATAAACTTAATCACAACTATTTTGACCATGTGTGTAAATGCTATATTTACCCAAGTAAAGATTTATTTATTTTTAATATTACGTTTACGTATTTGAGATTCAAATCCAACCATTATATATGAGGAAGTACAACTTGAAAACATAATTTTATATATATATTTTTTTTACTTTCTGTTACTTACCTTTTTGATTGCATTCTATGGCAACAACTGTTTCATCGGGGCATTCCTTTCTGAAACAACAACAAACACATTCTCCTGACATCAAATGTATAAGAGTTGGGACAGCTTTGTAAATGTGAACTTTCAGTCACTCGCTCTGTTACTGAAATAAGGCAGTCTCGATCGAAGACAACACATTTTGTACCAAGCGGTATGCGAAGAACAAACATCAGAATAACAATTTGGTTGGAGAGTTCAAGGTGGAGAGTGATCTGATGGAAAGCTCGCATGTTAAACACAATTTTATAAAGTTATATTATGTTGTCTTAATACAATGTAGAGTGCCAGTATGGAGATGGCATTGCATTAACGTTGATAATGGAGATAATAGGGGACGCGGTTGTCGAGTGGCAACGCGCTCGACTGGCGTACCGATGGTCACGGGTTCGAATCCATGTGAAGGCAAGGATTTGTTCCCGGGGGGTCTAGGGTGTCCCTGAGTCACCCAGCTCCGAATGGGTACCTAACACTAGTTTGGCGGCTGGGTAATGCGTGGAACCCACAAAGCCGTGGCCTGTGAACCTTGCATCACTTGCCAACAGATCATCTGTGGACGCAATTATCCTCTGCATAGAAGGAGCGTCTGTATAGATAAGATAGATAAAGATGGAGAATCTACATCTACAGGTTTTTTCTTTCTTTTCTAAGAGGAGTCAGCGACTTGTTCCAATTTTAAAATTATATACTTCAATTGTATGTTAACAGATGGTAATAGACCCTAAAAGTACACAAAACTGTTCATAGCCATGAGGAAATACTTTAGTGAATATAATTTGTTGTATGAACTACTTCAGGGAATAGAATTAGTTGTATACACTACTTCAGGGAATAGAATTAGTTGTATACACTACTTCAGGGAATAGAATTTGTTGTATACACTACTTCAGGGAATAGAATTTGTTGTATACACTACTTCAGGGAATAGAATTAGTTGTATACACTACTTCAGGGAATAGAATTAGTTGTATACACTACTTCAGGGAATAGAATTTGTTGTATACACTACTTCAGGGAATAGAATTAGTTGTATACACTACTTCAGGGAATAGAATTTGTTGTATACACTACTTCAGGGAATAGAATTTGTTGTATACACTACTTCAGGGAATAGAATTTGTTGTATACACTACTTCAGGGAATAGAATTAGTTGTATACACTACTTCAGGGAATAGAATTAGTTGTATACACTACTTCAGGGAATAGAATTAGTTGTATACACTACTTCAGGGAATAGAATTAGTTGTATACACTACTTCAGGGAATAGAATTTGTTGTATACACTACTTCAGGGAATAGAATTAGTTGTATACACTACTTCAGGGAATAGAATTAGTTGTATACACTACTTCAGGGAATAGAATTTGTTGTATACACTACTTCAGGGAATAGAATTAGTTGTATACACTACTTCAGGGAATAGAATTAGTTGTATACACTACTTCAGGAAATAGAATTAGTTGTATACACTACTTCAGGGAATAGAATTAGTTGTATACACTACTTCAGGGAATAGAATTTGTTGTATACACTACTTCAGGGAATAGAATTAGTTTTATACACTACTTCAGGGAATAGAATTAGTTGTATACACTACTTCAGGGAATAGAATTTGTTGTATACACTACTTCAGGGAATAGAATTTTTTGTATACACTACTTCAGGGAATAGAATTTTTTGTATGCATTACTATAGGGAATAGAGTTTTTATTACACTACTTCAGGGAATAGAATGTGTGGTATACACTACTTTAGGGAATAGAATTTTTTGTATGCATTACTATAGGGAATAGAGTTTTTTGTATACACTACTTCCGGGAACATAATTTGCTGTATGCACTACTTCATAGAATAGAATTTGTGGTATACACTACTTTAGGGAATAGAATTTTTTGTATACACTACTTCAGGTAATAGAATTTGTGGTATACACTACTTTAGGTAATAGAATTTTTTGTATACACTACTTCCGGGAACATAATTTGCTGTATGCACTACTTCATAGAATAGAATTTGTGGTATACACTACTTTAGGGAATAGAATTTTTTGTATACACTACTTCAGGGAATAGAATTTGTGGTATACACTACTTTAGGGAATAGAATTTGTTGTATTCACTACCTTAGATCCCTGGGGAAAAGTGCGGGGGAAATAAATTTTATTGTTGTTTTCTAGCTATGATTTTTTTTTCGCCAACGTTTTTTTGCACGGATTGAAAGACAAAGACGGAACTTGCAGTGGCGTAGCTAGGGATTCTGTCATTTATTTACTTTATGGGTGATGTATCCAAAATGTTACAAAGATGATATTTATATTTTTTTATTTTAGACTCCGTCATATTTAGACGATTTTACTATATTAAAAATGTATGTCATTGATTCATTTATACAAGTCTTTTTAAAGAAACAGGCTTAATGGTGCTTTTATTTTATTCCTTATTTTTTCCTCTTGTAAAAGCGAAGTAAACTTAAGCAGTGAATGCCGTTCATTAATTAAAAATTAATAAAGGATTGGACATAATCACACGAATTTATATTTTAATTTACTTATTTTTTAAATTTATTTATTTCATTTTTTTTTGGTCTTTGCGTTTAACTATTTTCAATTGAGAGGTTTCAAACAAAATAAATAATTATTGGAAAAACATTCATACTCACACTATGCTTTAAAACTAATCTAAATTATATATGTCTGTATGTGTTTATGTGAAAGTAAAATGTGACTTACACTATTTTACCTTCGCCTTTTGCTAAAAGTTCATATTTTATTTCCGTGACGGGGTTCTTGACTGGCCAGGATACTTTGAGATCTCTGAGAAAAGGTAAATTAATACTTTTTTGTAGATACGATGTTGATGAATGAAAATTACAGTGGAACCTCTCATAACGAGTAATTCGCATTACGTGCAAAAAATGTGAAAAAGTTTATCTCTTAACGGGCTGGATTTGACGTAACGAGTTACGCAGACAGCGGAAGTCCCTTTTTGCCGGCATTCATTTGTGAGCCGGGACTTCCGTGCCGATGCATTAGTTTGTGTTTAGCCCTCGGTCTGTTAGCGTAGTGTTTTCGTGTGTGATCATCTGTTTTTTTACAAATTTTCTTTTCAGACAGTATTCGTAATTTTTTTATGTGCAAAGTGTAATAACTTGTGATAGAATGTCTTCGAAGAAAAAGCCACAAGAAAACAATCATAAAACAGAAAAAAATAATTGTTGATATGAAACATAAAATCATTGAAAAGCGAGAACAAGTTGTGAGATTGGCTAATCCAGTGCGCACTTACAATCGGTCAACATCAACGATCTGCACTATTGTCAAGAACAAAATCAAAAATAAGGAGATGGAGGCTTCAAATGGAGTTCAGAGAATGTCTACGAAACGGTTACGACACATTTTCTTAAAATTTTGAATTGTCGGCAAAAATAAATGTCTTTAGACAGCTTTCTAGTTAAAAAGGAATAATTATTTGTCATAAATTCATATTTTTATTTACGGTTTTTCTTTCAAATCTAAATTGTATTCCAAGTTGTTAAGTTGTAATTTTATTTGAATAAATGTTAATTAATTTTTTTAGAAAATAGGCATTTCTTCATCATGGAACGCATTATTGTATTTTACATTGATTTGTTTAGTGAAAATTGTTTCGTTTAACGAGTGTTTCTCTTAACGAGTAAGATTATAGAACGAATTATGCTCATTATAAGAAATTCCACTGTATTTAAAAATCTTAAAACTTCAAATATCAAATCAAAAATTTATTCTTCGTCATGAAAATTCAAAGTCTAGAAACAAGATAAATTGAAAGAAAATGATCACTAACTGATGTCCTAGTTTCTTACACGCATTGTTGTAAATAACCACCTAACAATGTCATAGTTTCTTAAACACATTAGAGCAATAAACCACTTACCAATATCCTAGTTTCTAATACAAATTACAGAAAATAACCACTTAACAATGTCCAAGTTTCTAACACATTACAGAAAATAACCACTTACCAATGTCCTAGTTTCTTACACACATTACAGAAAATAACCACTTACCAATGTCCAAGTTTCTAACACATTACAGAAATAAACCACTTACCATTGTCATAATTTCTATCACATATTACAGAAATAAACCAGCTACAGATGTCCTAGTTTCTTACACACATTATAGAAATAAACCACCTACCGATGTCCTAGTTTCTTACACACATTACAGAAAAAAACCACTGACCAATGACCTAGTTTCTAACACACATAACAGAAATAAACCACTTACCAATGACCTAGTTTCTTACACACATTACAGAAAATAACCATTTACCAATGACCTATTTTCTAACACACATTACAGAAATAAACCAACTACAGATGTCCTAGTTTCTTACACACATTACAGAAATAAACCACTTACCATTGTCCTAGTTTCTAACACACATTACAGAAAATAACCACCTACCGATATCCTAGTTTCTTACACACATTACAGAAAATAACCACTTACCAATTTCCTAGTTTCTAACACACATTACAGAAAATAACCACCTACCGATGTCCTAGTTTCTTACACGCATTACAGAAAAAAACCAGCTACAGATTTCCTAGTTTCTTACACACATTACAGAAATAAACCACCTACCGATGACCTAGTTTCTAACACACATTATAGAAATAAACCACTTACCGATGTCCTAGTTTCTTACACACATTACAGAAATAAACAACTTACCGATGACCTAGTTTCTAACACACATTACAGAAATAAACCACTTACCGATGTCCTAATTTCTAACACACATTACAGAAATAAACCACTTACCAATTTCTGAGTTTCTAAAACACATTACAGAAATAAACCACCTACCAATGTCCTAGTTTCTTACACTCAATAAAGAAAATAACCAAAAACGGATTTCCTAGTCTCTCAAACGTATTACAGAAATTAACCACTCACCTATGACCTAGTGTCTTACAAGCACGATCCCCATAACCAACTGAAAATCCTTGAAAGCACACGCTCATCATGACATCATATCGGGTGTTTGCCACTAACAACGTACCAAACTCTTTGTTTAAAGACACTATGTTTATGAATTGAAAGACAGATAATAGTAATGATTAAAAACAACAATATGTGTGACTAATAATAATAATTATATAATGATGTCTTGTCTTATCTATACAGACGCTCCTTCTATGCAGAAGATAGTTGCGTCGACAGACCATGACAGATGATATGTTTGGCAAGTGAAGCAGCGTTCACAGGCCACGGCTTTGTGGGTTCCACGCATTACCCAGCCGCCTAACTGCATGTTAGTGGTAGGTACCCATTCGGAGCAGGGTGACTCAGGGACGCCCTAGGCCCCGGGAACAAGCCCATGCCTTCACACGGATTCGAACCCGTGACCATCGTTACGACAGTCCATTGCGCTGCCACTCGACCACCGATAGTAGTAACACGAGAATAATAATAATAGATTAAAAAAGAGCTTCTGGTATTGAAAATGAAGTGTTTTATTTTTAAAGAAAGCAATCATTTTGCAAAACTAAAGAAGGAAAAAATTGGCTGTGGTGTTTATTTATAATCACCATTTAATTTGTCCTCACAATATTTACCATTTCTCCCTTCTTTTATTCTACACTCTTGTTTTAGCCACTTACAATATTATTGTTGTTGTTTTTTTAAAGAAATTTACACAATCTCAGTGAAGTGTAGAAACAGATCTACATAATCTTTAGGCTTTGATTTCAATTAGGGTTGTAATAGATTCTAATTTTTGAAATGGCCGGATTTCGGATTTGCCGGAGCCGTAGCCATTGTATATATATGATCAAACGAGGCAGTTGTCACACATACAGGAGAAACCTGTGAAACATACAGGAAAGTGCTCTCACGCATGCAGGAGAACGCAGTCTGACAAATACCAAAGATGTTAGACATGCAATGGTTGTACAGAGAGAGTTTTGTAGTAAAATCCGCGATTTATACAACGAATAAAGCTTATAATTCCTTATGTCCTTGACTTTTAGTTAATTTCAGTTCAAATATATCATGTTTTATTTAATGAAATGGACACATTGTGTTTCTAAATACTAGGGGTGTACCGGATTTTGTCTCTTGGTCCGGCAAATCCAGAATCCGGCCATTTTTACATATTCGGCTTTGGCTCCGGCTCCTGCAGAATTAAACTTCATAAATCCACCAAATCCGTCTGGAGGCTAGGATATATATATATATATATATATATATATATATATATATATATATATATATATATATATATATATATATATATATCATGGCTCCGGTTCCTGTAAATCCGGAATCAGGTAATGTTTACCTATCCGTCTCCGGCTTCGGCTTCGGTCGGACTTCACTTCATAAATCCGACCGAATACGCCTCAGGCCGGCTTTCAAAAATTTGAATCTGGTACACCCCTTCTAAATACAGATATGTTTCTCCAAATGATCCGAGCAATAAGAGTGGACTCTCGAGAAACAGAAGAAACAAAAGTCACTAATGTTATGGTTATGGTCTGTGCAGTTTAAAATAATTACAAAAATGATTCAATGATAATAACAATACAATAATGCCGTCGCAAGTTCATTTGGACTTCGTGCACAAGCAGAGTGAATTGTTTCCATTAATTCAATACATTGCTCGCAGTTCACACATTATATTCAAACTAGCAACAAAGCCTGTCCAATGACGGGAATAAGTGTAGGGTGACCTGCGAAGTTTATGGTAGGACATCACAACATCCACATCAACTGAATCCAAAAATGAAAATGAAACATCACCAGTCGTCGTTTCAACCAGAGGCTTTGTCCAGAGACCATACCTCGCCCGCCACACCACGTTCTGTCCAGAGATCCTACCTCCCCCCACACCGTGGTCTGTGTGGAGACTGTACCTCACCCCACACCGGGGTCTGTCCAGAGACTCTACCTCCCCCCTACGCAAACCACGGTCTGTCCAGAGACACTACCCCCTCCCACACCGTGGTCTGCCAAGAGACCCTATCTCACACCAAACAGCAGTCTGTTCAGAGAACCTAACTCCCCCACACTGCGATTTGTCGAGAGACCCGCCGTCTCGACCGGCCATACATGTGTATCACGTCAAAAAAACTATACATTATATTTATAATAAATAACCATTAAAAACAAAGTTTTTGACTATAAATTACAATGTGTGATTGGCTGTAGGAGTTTCAGAGACCATCGTCTATCGAAGCCCGCACAGACAACTGCCTTGTATTATTATAGATTGACTTACTGCAACCAATCTCGTCCGAGTGATCCTGACAATCTGGTTTCCCGTCACATCTTTGAGCGTACGGTACACACTCAGTGTTGACGCATTTCCACTCTATTGTAGTATTACACCAATCTTCAGAAGTAAACAAATACACTTGGGTTTTATCGTCTTTAAAGTAAACGTAAGTGAACGTATTCAAATCAATTTTATAAATAAAGCAATATAAATGTTCGAAGATACTAGATAAATATCTTATCTATACAGACGCTCCTTCTAAACAGAAGAGTATTGCGTCCACAGACCATCCCGGTCTTTTGGCAAGTGACGCAGGGTTCACAAGCCAAGGCTATGAGGGTTTCTACGTATTACCCAGCCGAAATATATTTCACGAACAGTGTTAGGTACGCATTTGGAACTAGCTGGACTCAGGGACACTCTTGGGCCAGGGTTGTGTGGTTTCATCATTTTTAAAGTTTCATAGATATTTTTTGTAATTCTAACAAAATTAATATTTTACCTTTTAAACAATTTTTTTATTAATAACATTGAAATGTTTTATTTTCAACTTTAATATTGTTAATTTTTATTTCGACTTTTTAAAATTCATCTTTAAAATTATTGGAAAGATTTTTTTTATTATATTATGAGAAGTTTGAACAATTTTTCACTCAACGTATACTACTATATATTGAAATATAACAATAAATAATTACCTATATATATATATATATATATATATATATATATATATATATATATATATATATATATATATATATATATATATATATATATATATATATATATATACATATATATATATTATATATATCGTGTTTATGTATGTGCTATTATGTCTCTGCTTTAGTGTGCGTCTTTGATTATGCCACAGGCGTGACTTTAAATCTAAATCTCATAATCAACCACTAGTAACATAAAATAGTGTCAACAACCAACCACTAGGAACATAGAATATGTCAATAACAAACCAACAGGAACATAGAATATGTCAATAACAAACCAACAGGAACATAGAATAATGTTAATAACCAACCAACAACTAGGAATATAGAATAGTGTCAATAACCAACCAACAGGAACATAGAATTGTGTCAATAACCAACCAATAGGAACATAGAATAATGTCAATAACCAACCAATAGGAACATAGAATTGTGTCAATAACCAACCAATAGGAATATAGAATAGTGTCAATAACCAACCAATAGGAACATAGAATAGTGTCAATAACCAACCAATAGGAACATAGAATAGTGTCAATAACCAACCAATAGGAACATAGAATAGTGTCAATAACCAACCAATAGGAACATAGAATAGTGTCAATAACCAACCAATAGGAACATAGAATTGTGTCAATAACCAACCAATAGGAACATATAATTGTGTCAATAACCAACCAATAGGAACATAGAATAGTGTCAATAACCAACCAATAGGAACATAGAATAGTGTCAATAACCAACCAATAGGAACATAGAATAGTGTCAATAACCAACCAATAGGAACATAGAATAGTGTCAATAACCAACCAATAGGAACATAGAATTGTGTCAATAACCAACCAATAGGAACATAGAATAGTGTCAATAACCAACCAATAGGAACATAGAATAGTGTCAATAACCAACCAATAGGAACATAGAATAGTGTCAATAACCAACCAATAGGAACATAGAATAGTGTCAATAACCAACCAATAGGAACATAGAATTGTGTCAATAACCAACCAATAGGAACATAGAATAGTGTCAATAACCAACCAATAGGAACATAGAATAGTGTCAATAACCAACCAATAGGAACATAGAATAGTATCGATAACTAACCAACCACTAGGATCATAGAGAGAATTTTAATTTATAAAAATATCTTTAACTCAAATTAGTTTTTAAAATATAATTTTTAACTTTAAAGTTTGTTTGTTTCAGTTTTTATTGTTTGTTTAGTTTAGTTGGGGTTTTTTTTCAATAAAAATTAATATACACCTGATAATATTTGATTGAGGTTGTGTCCGATCTATCAACTTACTGCAGAAAAATTCGTCGTCGCCACTGGGGCAGTCGTTTTGCCCATCACAGACCCATTGAAACATTGTACACATGTTGTCAGGTTCACAAACATAATTGTTCTTACCGCATGCTTTGGAATGAAAAGAAAACATTTGTCTAAAATTCTCATATGGGCGAAACGAAAAGAATATATATATATATTCAATTTACCTAAATAAAACTATTTATTGAGTTGAAAAATAGTATTAAACGTTTGTATAAATAATTTATTTGTTACTAAAAAAAAACCTTTTTTTTTGGGGGGGGGGAGGGGGTGAAGGGGGATAAACGATATTATGTTGCTTACAAGAGAAATAAAATTAAACAATATAATTTGCAATGTCTTTCCGTGACGCTACTAATTTTAGAAAGCAGGGAAAACCAAATTACTGCACCAATGCATCAAAAGTTGTGCAAATTAAAGATAAGCTGTAAAAAAAATATTATATGACGTCATTGTTTTCGCTCATACCTTTATTTTAATTTTGGAAAAGGGATCAATGTAAAAAGAGGATTTGATGATGGTTAATTATAAAATCAAAAAACAAAGGGGGCGCCCTAGGCGCCCTACAACCCCTATTATAAAATACTTTGTGTACATTTCAGAAAGTTTAATATTTCGTATTTATCAAACAAGGACAAGTTAGTTGGGCTTTTGAAAAGGTCGGCGCCGTAGGCGCTATAAAAAAGTGCATTTTTTATAAAAATAAATAGATTTCAGCTGAAAACTTCCGTCATTTTTGACGGGTGATACGCTAGTATATATATAATTTTAACGATCAAAGCAGATTTCAGATAATCATATACAAATTTACAATTTTAAAAAAACGATAATGTTGTCTCAAAAACAAAAATAGACACTTTAAACCCATTTTTTAAAAATTCTTTACATCAGAACGATAGATGTACTCTTGTACACGACAGATGTACTCTGATACACAATAGAATTACTCGTGTACACGACAGATGTACTCTGGTACACAATAGATTTACTTTTGTACACGACAGATGTACTCTGGTACACAATAGAATTACTCGTGTACACGACAGATGTACTCTGGTACACAATAGATTTACTTTTGTACACGACAGATGTACTCTGGTACACAATAGATTTACTCTTGTACACGACAGATGTACTCTGGTACACAATAGATTTACTTGTTCATGACGTATGTGCTATTGTAAACGATAGATGCGCTCTTATAGAGACCTACCACATTGATCATCCTCGTCACTTTCATCGGGACAATCAAAAACTTGGTTACATCTGTCTTGCTTTTGGATACACATCCCTGACTTACACCTCCACTGATTGTTTGGGTCACACGCTGTGACGAAGAAAATCAAATCTGATTAGTTCTTTCTTTGAGCCGATTGGAACTCTCTAAAGCAATTAGAGTGCGTCTTAATGTTGTAAGCATTTATTTGTCTTAGAACCAGGCTTTCATAATAGTCATTGCGTTAGTATTTATTATTAATAGATATAGATTTGATAGATAGACTGACAGACACACATATGGACGAACGAAAGGATGGAAGAATCCACAGATGGATGGATGAATGAATGGATGGATGGATGGATAAATGGATGGAAATTACTTTTTTTTTAATTCCCGTTCACTTTTATACCATAATATAAAAAGAACAGAAAAAAATACAACTCTCAAAAAAAGATATCCTATATAATAAAAGGCAAGTTTCTGTCCTTTATGTCCGTTCTGTCCGGTCATCTATAGCGATTGGTTCCTCAAACACATATGACTCCTACAGCCAATCATATTGAACACGTTTACGCCATTTACTCGGACGTTCAAAACGATTTATTTTTGGTGCAGTATTTCTTCCAAGACTTTATTTTGAGTTATGCGCGTTGGGATTTATAGCAAAAAGCTGTTTTTTTTATAGTTATTTATTTTAACTATAATGAATAGTATTTTTGACGCGATGCACATGTAATGCCGGTCGAGATAGCTGTTGGAGGGGAGTTACAACATGCCACTGAACGGTGGCGGAACGTCCTAGGACGGGCTTTGTTGCTCGTATTCACATATTAAATTAACTTAAATAAGATGTGGATTTTGGAAACTATTTCATGACATTTTTTTTTATTCAATTAAACATTTAAAAGATTGCAATTAAAGGCGCTTGATAACAGACTGTTGTTAAGCGATTATGACGATTTAAATTACCAGATAAAATCTCATAAGTAAGCGCAATACAACAGATCTATATTTAAAGTTTTCTTCATAAAACGATTACTTTTAAAGGTTTTCCATTAAAATCGGACAAAAAAGCAAACTTTTTTTTAAAAAATTCTTTGAACTAATAACCTATTGTCTTACTTTGAAATAATGACATATTGTCTTACTTTGAAATAATGACCTTTTGTCCTATTTTGAACTAATGACCCATTGTCAAGTAGTCTATGGCGGATTAAGGGGGGGGGGCTGAACGGGCTAAAGCCAGGGGCCCCCGATGATTTAGGGCCCCCAAACTTAGCATATTTTATAATAAATGTGGACAAATGTATACATGAATTGCTGAAATATGATAAATTAATAAAATTTCATCTATTAAAATGATGTCTTTTCCGACACGATAGTCTTAGCAGTCAAAAAACCTTATTTGGTAGGCTCAACAACAGAAATTATTAAAGACTATTATATATATGTTTTAAATTGACAACCCTAGTAGAGTTCTCGTGGCCGAATGAGAAGTACTAAGTCTTGTGGTTCAAGCGGTGGATCCCCGGGTGGGGTGAGAAATTTTTTTTTCATGTGTTTTTAAATTTTATAAATTGTCTTTTACACTCAATTTTAGGATACAGGCAAAAAGTTATTTCTTCGAATTTGGTTTTGTCATGAATAATCATTTTGGATGAATATTTGCAAGTTACAGTCTTATATTAGCTGCTAGCAATCATTTTATCTAAAGGTACACTGGCTGGATAGGGCCCCAGTTTGAATTGCAGCCAGGGACCCCGTGCAGTCTTAATCCGCCCCTGCAAGTAGTCTCTAAACAGCGATCTGTTGGTGGAAGCGCAACAGAGTTACAAATTACATTTTGTTTTTCCCCATATGTGTTAAATTGATTTGTAAATGAAACATAAAGGGTATTATATGTCAATAGTACGTTAAACTATCAGATACTAAAAACGCGGATATAGTTTCTGCGCCCCAACGTTTAGCTGTCACAACGTTTAGCTGTCACAACGTTTAGCTGTCACAACGTGGCGTCTTTCGTGTAGTTGTCACAAATGAGCGAATGTGAGTTACGAAAGGAAGTCCTGCGTGGGCGTGTCACAATTAGTCATCATAACAGACCTGTTATGAGGAGTAGTGTGTCGAGCAAAGCTGCAGTTTAAAATAACAACTTACTACAGTTCCGTTCATCGGACCAATCGCCGCAGTCGTTGATTTTATCACACACTGATGATTTAGGTACACACTTTTTGGTGTTTGCACATTTGATCTGTGCTGAATCGCAGACTTCTGATGACACAAGAGTAAAATGAGTTAGTCTCCCAGAAAATCAACATTTTAAGACTTTCTTTTAATATATTTTTCAATTTGTTTACTGTGTCTTTCTTTTTATCGAATAATATAGCGTATGGGATCTTAAAGTTTTATACATAATGTTTTAGTTCATTCTTATAAAATTATTAAACAATATAATTTGCAATTGTCATGCAAGTCAGTAGTGTCTGTCAGTCAGTCCTGACGCTACTAATTTAAGAAAGCAGGGAAAACCAAATTACTGCACCAATGCATCAAAAGGTGTGCAAATTAAATATGCGCTGTAAAAAATATTATATGACGTCATTGTTTTCGCTGATATTTTAATTTTGGATAAAATAATCTAAAAAATCAATAATTCAATTATGGTACATGCGATCGATCTGAAATTTTGATACATTGTTTTTATTATCGGTACAAAACTGCCTGCAAAATTTCAGCTCGCTAGCTTACGAGCAAGTGGCTTAAATATCGATCAAAAGTTTTGGCGACAAGCAATCAAGCCATCAAGGGTGCAGACACCACGAGTTAATATAAAGGATTTAATAAAAACAACCCGTAAAAAACCAAGTTTTTGACTATAAATCCTTTACGTATGAGACGTAACTAAAAGAATGTTCATTATAACACGCAGCGCAAGACCATCCAAAAATACAAAATTGCAGTTGTGTCGTAAAACGTGTTTAATAAAATGCGCACCGATCAGGAATATGTTTATAAAAAGTGCTGTCAATAAAATACGCACCTTATTGCGCGACATAAAGGTTGTTCAATATAATACGCACCGCGACGCTCTATCTCAAAAAATAGCATGATACATAGGAATAAATAAAATAATCTAAAAAATCAATAATTTAATTACGGTACATGCGATCGATCTGAAATTTTGATACATTGTTTTTATTATCGGTACGAAACGGCCTGCAAAATTTCAACTCGCTAGCTTACGAGCAAGTGGGTTAAAAATCGCTCAAAAGTTTTGGCGACAAGGGCGGTCGGTCGGTCGGGCGGCCGCAGACACCACGAGTTAATATAAAGGATTTAAAAAGGGAACATTGTAAAAAGATAATTAGATATTGGTTAATTATAAAATCAAAAAATAAAGGGGGCGCCGTTGGCGACCTGCAACCCCTATTATAAAATACTTTGTGTACATTTCAGAAAGTCTAATATTTCGTATTTATCAAACAATGACAAGTTATTTGGGCTTTTAAAAAAGTTCAGCGCCGTAGGTGCCCTAAAACAGTGCATTTTTTTTATAAAATAAATAGATTTCAGCTGAAAACTTCCGTCATTTTTGACGGGTGTACGCTAGTGTGCTTATAATCCGAAAGGAGGTAAATTTTAATAAAATGATGTTAATTGTTTATAGATATAAGCTTTTAGCTTAATAACTTTCCAAAAATAAAATAAACTAGCGAAAAATACATTTATTATATGAACTTGATTGATTGTACCATCAATGTAAAGTTCTTGTAAGCTTTTTGCTCTAGAAAACACCAGAGTTGAGACTTACAAAACGTCCATTTGAATCTCTTAACTAGTTTCAAAAAGATCACTTGAAACTGTCAGTCGAGTGTTTATTCTCAGAGTTCGTGTGAATTGAAATAATTATATCTATAAATTTGAGTTCATAAATAAAGTTTGAAAGCAAATTTATATTTGTATGTGATCACCGTGAATAACGGACATTTTATAAAGATGTTGCTAATCATATGATGTACTTCTGTGGTATTAGTATTAGGGGCCATCCATAAAGTACGTCACGCTCCAGAGAAAGGGGGGAGGGGTGTAAGAAAGTGTGACAGTTTGTGACATGGGGGGAGGGGGGTGTTCCGGCCATGAGTGACGTCACGTTGTTTTATATTAAATTTTAATTATTTTGTTAATAAAAAAACAACATTTTTGTTCAAAAGTGTGACGTACTTTAGGGGGGTCCAAGATTTGTGACAGGGGGGAGGGGGAGTTAAATTGGTCAAAAATAGCGTGAAGTACTTTATGGACGGCCCCTAGGTTTTTGATAGTTGGACGTCTGTGGTATAAGTTTATGATATTTGTACTTCTTTTGTATGTACTGCTTATTATATATGTCAGAATTCTGGACACCGTCTCGCATTAATGCTTTTAGAATCTGTTGACTTTATGTCTCGAACTTCGGTTAAATTGTATTAAGAGATATTTCTATTTTGCATAAGTTTTTTTTTAAATTATTATTCAATAGCTGATTAAAAGATATTAAAATAACATTTTGCCACATGGAAATTTAAACTGAAATATGTATATATCATGTGATATCTTAAAATGTGGTTCAATTTAGACATTTTTTTTTATTTTACCCTCCGCCACGAATGATCCTGTTGCGCCGTATTATTTCTATACAATAATCTGTGTTTATTTGAAGACTCTCAAGTACTCGCAACCCTCACAGCACCCTCTCCCCCACTTTCTAAAGTAATCAGAAAAACCATGTAATGAAAATGTTATGTAAAAAAATATCAATATACATAATTCCCGTTGTCTGTATGGATGTAATGCTGTTAGGTGGCGCTGCGATCGATTTTGTTTTATAGTGTCGTTCAATATGATAATAAATGAATCAAATAAAAATAAATAAAATAAATGAAAGTTCTGTATTACGTTATTTTTTAATCTGATGTGTATTTATTTTGAAAAATTCCGTCATTTTTGACGGGTTATACACTATTTATTAATAATTCAGAACGTACCTTCAGTTAGTGATGACGTCAAGCAATCCGTCTCTGGGAGGGCGCTGCAGTCTTGTCTATTTAAATACGATGAACACCGGCGATTGACGTCTGAAGAGAAATCAGTTGTTGGTTCAGGTACAAGAAAGATTGGATCGTGTAAAAATGTAGCGGCATACAAATGCTTATGTTGCTGTTGTTTTTTTTATCGTAAATAAAAATAACTTAGTCATCTAAACTATTGTAAACATTTCAATTAAATGAGAAACATTTTATTTATATTTGATAGCGCGTCTTTAGACTGCTCCACGCATTGACTTTGAACTATGAGCCAGGTTACTATGAAGTAATAAATGAAAATAAAAATAATAAAGAAAAAAATTCATTGTAAAAAGGAAAGATACAGGGCCATTGTTCATGACCTGTATTGTTCAGGGCTGTATTGTCATTGCCTAACTGTTGAGACCGTGTTTTCATTGAGCCAAATGATGGCTTACCCACCACTGCGTCCATTTTGGGTACTTCCTCTTCCACAACGTATGAATATTTTTTTTTACATAGTCAATAGTTTTTTTTAAGAAAGCGATTGAGCACAATGACTTAACAACTGACCTTAACAAACTGACCTTCATTAACTGACCTTCACAAACTGACCTACAGGCCGTCCTGGTCGTATCATAAGTTACACACACCGGAAACAGCTGGGTGCAGATGTACAGTAGAATGTTCGGTGAGCAGCCAGACGCTATTGCGGGTATTACCTCTAGGAACTTTTTACGTGACGTCTCTTTGTCAGGGCTCCAAGCGTTGTTGAAGATCGTTGCCGTGTATCCCAGAGACAAACACTCGGTTTGCCAGAAGGGCTCACAGCCTACAGTTTTATAAATTAGGGGGAGGGGGTCATATGGTATGTGTTTGTTTATTTGCACTAAATGGCAATAAATATGAATGTGTAGCCTTGACATGTAAATCTTTTCATAATACTTTTGTCAGATTAGCAACCACAAAATGTCCGCATATTCATCAGGGTAAACATTTATGCTTTAATTTATGTAAGGGTTGTAAAGCTATGTAAGACTGGTGTAATTTATAGCTTTCGTATGAAAAGCATTCTTTTTGTAACTTTAAATAATATTACAGAGAGGCGTCATTAGGCTCGGTTTCGCCCAGTGCGGTAGCTCGTGGTGTCACCCACTCACGACTTACCCCATTGTGCTCTATTTCTGCCCTTGCCTAATAACGGTTACGCATGATGTTACAATTTGGTGTCACCCCTCGTGGTGCTGTCACCTGGAGTGGTCCGCACTCTCGGAACCCACAGATTGACTGACACCTCTGTTATTATTTAAATCTTGTAACACAATTTTTTTTTATTTAATTAATTTGGTCTCACTTTCTTTCTTTTTTTTTATACCTAAAGAAAACTTATCCAAGTATTTTTTCTTATTATCAGATAATCGACAGGATTTAAATTAAAAATTATAAATGATCTCATCTGAAGACGAATGTTCTCTGTTTTATTGCTTTCAATGTAAGGTCATATATGTTTCGGCTTAAGAAATGAGTTCTGGAACGAATTAAATTCGTAACCAAAGGTAGCACTATTTTATATCTGCAATTCTATGTGTGTGTGTTCAGAAGTGATAGACACACAAATGTAAATTTATGCACCGTTCGTTATTCAAGAAAAACTAAATTCGAGATCGTTCGTAGCCAAACATTTTTTTGGTGACTCGAGGCGTTCATGACGACCGAGTTTTCACTTTAATTTTAAACCCAAAGTCAATTTAACGATAGCGACATCTTCATCAAATTGTTTTTTTCTTCTGAACATCATTTTAACTAATTCCGATATTATTAACCGATGACATAAGATCTATTCAGTAAAGAGGCATGATCGATGGTATTTTGAATTAATTTGCTTCATCTTGTCAAATTTGTCAATTTTAGCGTTTGCTGTTCTCTTACAAAAATGACATTGTCATTTATCAAAATAAAAAATCATAACATCAAAATTACATGTAAACATCTTGTATAAAAAAATACAATTCTATAGACACCTATTACGGCTTTGGAAATTACAAATCTTGTAGGGTTTTTTTTTACCGTTTCTTTTATATTTTCTCTCGCCATTAATCTATAAAGTTTAAGACTAGAGACTCTTACGAGAAAGAGTGGAGTTTGTATCACGAAATAGGTTTAGGGATGCATTAAACATCGTCTTCGTCACAGAAGAACTGTGTAACCTGTTTCTGTGTGAGGCATTAATGAGCTGAAATGACAAGACAATATCCCGCCGACTTACCGCAGAAAAGGCAATCGGCTGAAGTTGATCCATGTCCATTATTTTTTGTATTTTATTTTTTGTATTTGAAGTTGTGAAGATCACCACAGTCACGTTTCGATGGAATAAGACAAAGATTAAATTGTTATTGAAGAATCTTAATAGCTTCGATTGGCTTGTACATCACCGAGAAATGGATTGAAAACAAACAATGTGCGTTTATTCTATTTGGTGAAGATTTTGGTTACTCTTAGTTGTAATTTAAAATTAAAGTAAATACTGTGATCCTTTGTTTGTGTTCTTTTTTTTCGTTTGAAAGAGTGAGAGGAGAGCGTAAAATGTAATAACTAATAACCCTTGGTTGTGTATGTTTGTGTCTTTGTGTATTTGTTTGAAAAAGATAGCTTGTCTATTTGAAAAAGATAGCTTGTCTATTTGAAAAAGATAGCTTGTCTATTTGAAAAAGATAGCTTGTCTATTTGAAAAAGATAGCTTGTCTATTTGAAAAAGATAGCTTGTCTATGCGAGCCTGTAAAAGGTATAAGTGTGCAGCTTAGTTTTAAGAAATAATTTTATCAATCGTACTGATACTGATCTACAGCAATCCACCAACGACATATCTCGATTCAAGCAGAAATCTTACGAAAAATGTAACCTCTTGCAAAACACTTCAATTTTACGTAACTATAATCTCACGGAAAATTATAATCTTATGAAACCTATAATCTTATGAAACCTATAATCTTATTAAACCCCAGAACTCGAGATAAAGGGTGCGCACAGTCAATTATTACACGATAGTAATACAAGATCATGTGAAGCCATGGTGTCACAGCTCCCCACGAGACCTATCTCCCATGTTAGCCTTCAGCGCCCTCGTTTTCGGCACCCCACGTCCTACACACCTTCTCATATCTTTTTAAAACATCTCGTCCTCTTCCGGCCATGTTTTTTTTTGTTTTTTTTAAATGCCATGTTGGCACGATTTCTCTTCATCTCATATTACGTCAACCGTTTTTACATGTGATTTTTTTTTAGGTTGCTCATCTCACAGCTTTCATTTCTATTTCTTTTTTTTTAATGACTTTTGGGAAACGTTACAAGAGCTAACGTCATATTTATATATTTCTTTACGTGTAAACTGTGAAACTGAAATCGAATATTTTACCTTTTTTTTTAAATTTCCTTTGGTTAATTCTGACAGACATTCATACCTCACACCCTGATAGTTACCATACAACTGGACATGCAACTGGACATGCAACTGGACATGCAACTGGACATGCAACTGGACATGCAACTGGACATACAACTGGACATGCGACTGGACTCACGTTTACTGTCCAGGCGTCTGCCCCTGGGAGCAAAGGGTTTCCTCTTTACGCTGGTGATCCTCTGCCTCTTCACGGAAGTGGTCGTGCTGAACGGCGGGTCGATGCAATACAAGCTTCCGAGTTGTGGTAACCTGGAGACCAAGCTCCGGCACATGTCGTCGCCAATGTAGCGCCTAATCTCGGGGCACCGATTAATCGCCTCTGACATAATCAGAAATAGATTGTTCGTTTGTCTTTAGTGTCGGATATCGCCCGGTACATCTATTTATATCATTGGCCGGCAACTAGATATATCAAGACGCCAGAGTAAGCAAAACGCAGTCTATATATAGAATACGCTGGAGCTAGCAAGACGAAGTCTATTTATAGAATACGCTGGAGCTAGCAAGACGAAGTCTATTTATGGAATACGCTAGAGCTAGCAAGACGCTGGCAAGCGATGGTTGGGGGGGGGTAGCTCAACTACAGTGAGCATATCTCGAGACTAACGATGGGCAAGCAAGGGAAGGGAGAGTTTGCCTCCGTCTTGTTTGCTCTTATTGCTCCATTCTTTTCTCCGGCGTGTGCTACGCTGCGGGCCGGCTTGTTTTTTATATTTCAAAATTTCAGATATCCATCTGTTTAAAAATAAGGGTGGTCTGCAAAATTATACAATGTGATGCATAGTTGTTGTTGTTGTTGTTTTAAGAAATAGCACTCCCTGGTAGAAATGTAAATTATAATTTCTAACTATGTTTCCTATTCATAATGTGTCCCCGTTTCAATGTTGCTTTGTTTTGTCTAACGTTTTCATGTGAAATATTGA
Source organism: Ampullaceana balthica (assembly GCA_944989445.1). Lineage (NCBI taxonomy): Eukaryota > Metazoa > Mollusca > Gastropoda > Lymnaeidae > Ampullaceana > Ampullaceana balthica. The sequence continues at coordinate 744,842 of CALYLW010000312.1, read as the reverse complement.
TCCAGGTGAGATTATGTAGGTACCTCTCAGGTATGGCTCTTATTCATGAATATACCAATTAGCGTTTACTGTCATTTCGATATTATAAATATAACTAACATATATCTCCTAGCCCTTCCCTGCCCCAAACATTATATTTTGTAAAGCCATTCTGCCACGCCAAAAATTATTTTCACAATTAGAAATGTGTATGCCAAGTTTTGTTACAGGCCCACAATCCATTTCAAATAATGTATTTTTTAAAAAGGCTTACGATTTTAAGAATATTTTTTTTCTTTCTTCTGGCTCCAAATGAATAGATATTATGAGATTATAATAAAACACCGTTCCATTGGTCATCTACTTTCTTCAATTAGAATTTCCGTAATGGTGTTTATTTAATGAGGATTATTAGGTTATAATCTTATGTATTGTATATTTCCTTCTACGAGAGATGATAGATTTATATTTGTGGATTCCAGCTCTTAGTAAGGCCGATGAGACCAATCCTCGATTGACTGTCTCCTTTGAATGCGACAGGGCAGTGTTGTCTTCCCTTCCTTTTCGACCCTTTTCAACCTGTTTCCGTCCCTATTTCGCTCCTGGGCGCGTAAGTTCTTACAATCTTATAAACCACAATAAATAGGAGCGTTATTCATCTCATATATTTTATACCTTACCTTCGCAATATTCAACGCAAGGATAAACAGCCTGGTCGATCTCAGTAGATATCGGAAGGTGATGTCCACACACGTAGAACGTCACCAAAGGATCGGGGCATGACTTGATGATGGAGAAAATATCAAAGAAATTACTTTGACCACATTTGATCCGATGACCGGGGTTTCCCTGCGAAGGTGACGAACCGTTCTTTAGAACATGGCAGCCACCAAACCCCTTCTCTGCGCAGACTCTGTGCGTGTCCTCTGTGCAATAAACTGGCGGCGCTGAAAAGACGAAAAAGCATGAAAAAACACTTGACGTCATGAGAAGCCATGATAAGGCACTAAAAGTCGCGATAGTTCATAATAAAGCACTATAAGACATGGTAAGCCATGATAAAGCGCTATAAGTCATGATAAGCAATGGACCTGGTGTAAGTTCTAACAAATGTTCCGAGAGAGCACAAATAAAATCGTTTGTTTTTTTAAAAAGCACTACACATATCGTGTTTGTTTTTTTCACACCAAGTGCAATAAAAAAAGTGTAATAAAAACAACCCGTAAAAAACCAAGTTTTTTACTATAAATCCTTTATGTATGAGACGTAACTAAAAGAATGTTCATTATAATACGCAGCGCAAGACCATCCAAAAATACAAAATTGTAGTTGTGTCGTAAAACATGTTTAATATAATGCGCGCCGATCAGGAATATGTTTATAAAAAGTGTTGTCAGTAAAATACGCACCTTATTGCGCGACAGAAAGGTTTTTCAATATAATGCGCACCCTTACACTCTATCTAAAAAAATAACATGATACATAGGAATAAATAAAATAAAATAAAAAAATCAATAATTTAATTACGGTACATGCGATCGATCTGAAATTTTGATACATTGTTTTTATTATCGGTACGAAACTGCCTGCAAAAGTTCAGCTTGTTGCTTACGAGCAAGTGGGTTAAAAATCGATCAAAAGTTTTGGCGACAAGGGCGGGCGGTCGGTCGGTCGGGCGGCCGCAGACACCACGAGTTAATATAAAGGATTTAAATAAGAAAACCCCGTAAAAACCAAGTTTTTGACTATAAATCCTTTATGTACGAGAAGTAATTAAAAGAATGTTCATTATAATACGCAGCGCCAGACCATCCAGAAATACAAAATTGCAGTTGTGTCGTAAAACATGTTTAATATAATGCGCACCGATCAGGAATATGTTTATAAAAAGAGCTGTCAATAAAATACGCACCTTATTGCGCGACAGAAAGGTTGTTCAATATAATACGCACCGCGACGCTCTATCTCAAAAAATAGCATGATGCATATGAATAAATAAAATAATCTAAAAAATCAATAATTTAATTACGGTACACGCGATCGATCTGAAATTTTGATACATTGTTTTTATTATCGGTCCGAAACTGCCTGCAAAATTTCAACTCGCTAGCTTACGAGCAAGTGGGGTAAAAATCGCTCAAACGTTTTGGCGACAAGGGCGGGCGGTCGGTCGGTCGGTCGGGCGGCCACAGACACCACGAGTTAATATAAAGGATTTAAAAAAGAATTTGAGCAGTAAAATTTCAGTTATAAGAAACTTCCATACGGTATCTTTTAAAGCGGTATTTAATGTGTATAAATTATGTCTAACTGTACGTTGACGTAATCAAGATGGGCATTTGCAATTTGCAAGGCATTGTTTCATTTTAAATATTTTATATCTGAATCAGACATTTTTTAAATTGCCTTGGTCTAACATAGGATCTAGGGCAGTGATGGCGAGCCTATGCCACTCGTGCCACAGACGGCATGCAGAGCCTCATCAGCCGGCACGCCACTCGTGAATGTTCATTCTCTTTTGAGTCGAGCCGTTAGGCTCTTAGGACCCGATTCATTTTATCGCGTGCGAGCCTCATCAAGCGGGCATCGCCATAGAGGTACTGCTCTGTAGGGCGAGCCTCATCAAGCGGGCATCGCCATAGAGGTACTCCTCTGCAGGTACCGGGACTTCTCCCTCCAAATCCCCGCACAGCTCGGGGCACTCTTCGAGTACATGGGCCACCGTCTCCTCCGGGTGGCCACACAGCCAACAGGCCAGTTCCCTTCTAGTGTTGAACTTGTACAGGTAGCTTCACATGAGACAATGTTCAGTTCTCATTCTAGTTATGAGCGTCTGATTGCTACGTCCAATTTCCCACCAGAAGTCGTCTTTGCTCGGTCACGGCATGTACTGGAATACCTTTCTGGTCGTGCTTCCAGATGCCCAGCCCTCAAGCCATTTCTCTCGGAAATGGTCTTTGAGACACGATCTGACCCCCAGCTGGGTCATCGGGCGGTCGGGTTGGGGCTGAGCTGACCTATCTCTCGCTATTTTATTGACCCTTTCTGAATGAGGCTCGCCACTGTGCCCAGTGAAATACTGAAGGACTACTTTTCTGCCTCGTGCTAGGATTTCACCTACTGTTTCCAAAATGACACTGACCGTTTTTGTCTCCAGAGAGGATCGACCCACAGTCTCAAGCGAAAACCGTGAGTCGGTGAAGACTACGACAGTCGGGAAAACATTTCTTCTTGCTAGACGTCGGGGCACTTCCTTCCCTGCAGATTGCTTCCAGTTCGGCGTCGTGACTACTGTATGCAGATCCGCACGGCCCTGACAGTTCAATACTGTCAGGTCCAGGTTGGGGGTATTGAATTAGTACTCCGTATCCACTTCTGCCATCCTTGAAACGTGAGCCGTTTGTGCAGACTTTTACCACGATGTCGCCATAAGCTTCGATTGTCTTCAGAGTCTCGTCTCGCTGGAGCTCGACGGAACTGGCTTTCGTCACCGCAACTAAAATATTACTTCCTTACTCAAACCACTTTGCTGGAACTTTGTGTTGGCAGTTTGCTATATAAAAGTAAGTTTTAATTGAACTTTGGGCACATGGCCCCTAAAAGGTTAACCATCACTGATCTAGGTCAATCTGATCACATCTTAAGAGTTAAGAGTGGTGACTTTGTGAGTTATCTCCCAGTGTGAAACAATATCTAACTGATGATTCGTTTAAATGCTGTAATTTCCGTTAAAAATTTTACATCTTTAAAAATCCTGTCAAAATATGTGTAGTATAATGTTTTTGCATAAAATACTTGAGTCTCTTTTAGTCAAAGAAAACAAAATCAAAATCCTGTTTCACAGTAATTGAAAACATAATGATAATATTTTTGAACAATGAAAACGAAATGTTCTTCTCCATTAGAAAAAAAGAAGGAATATAACTTACAGAACATATTGTTAAATCTATCAATAGCCTTTTGTAATGTTTTAATTTCATATTCTCAATTAGTTTGGTCACAGTTGCGTACCTTTTGGCCCTCTCCTTCCTTCTGTGCTCCGTTACAATAGGAAATATGGAAAAGAGATATATAAAAATAAATCATTATGGGCAATATATTAATATATTAAGCTTCAAGTATTATGAGATATCCTTAATGTGATAAAGTCTACTGCAAGGGTGGCGAACCTTTGGCGTGGGTTGCGCTTTTGGCTCTAGCGGTAACTTTTCATTGTCAATCATTGACCTAACACAATAAAACCATTACCAAATAGCCATGTCACAGGTGGACCCACTTGTTATGAAGCAATAATGTATTTATGTTTATTTGAGAATGTCGGCACACAAGCTAGTAAAGGCTACTACCCCCGTCTCCTGTTACGTGGCACGAATATCGTTAATTAAGTCATTTTATCCCCACGCCGAATTGTGGTATACTTAGGTTTTACAGACACGTCCAAATAAGAACAAGACAAGTCCTCTGTAAATGATAGATAACGACAAAACGGATCAGGACAGAAACTCAGTAGAATCACGGCTCATGCCTCAGCCGGGTTGTCGGCGATGATGAAATTATTTTATTTTTTTTAAAAGAAACTATAAATATCTTATCTTATCTGTTACAGAGGCTCCTTCTATACCGAAGATTATTGCGTCCTCGGCGTGTCCATAGTTTGTGCTTAGTCTTTCATTTTTAATTTAGATTTTTAAATGTTGATAAAGTGTTGGTATTCCTTGTTTCCTCAGGCAACCCATTCCACAACCGAATTCCGGACATAATATGCGTATACAGCGTCATTTTCTTGCAAAAGTTTAACTATTGTAACAGGTATGCATCAAAAAGGAAGCCGTGTAAGGGTGAAAAGAGTTTTTTTTTAAAGTGTTTACTTTTCACACAGGCGTCGGTTTCATTCGTCTCTTCTGGCAGATCATCGCAGATTGACAGCATACTATCAAGTGTTCTACATCTGAACAATGAATCTGTAAGAATATGTCTGACTTTCACTTTGAGGTTTCGAAATAATTTATTTACTTCTGTGTATCGCTTAGGTCAAAAAATTTACATTAAAATATTGACTCCAGTGTGAAATATAAATAAGTATAAATACTTCAACTGTAAATATACTCCTTAAAACTTTTACAGGAATAAGGTTATAAAAAATCTCCAAATCTGGAGTGATAAATTACCACGGCAGTATTTCCTACAAGGCAGAATCACTGTGTTGTTGTGAAAACGCGGGTAAACAAAAGAACACAGGAAATCGTTGTAAAATATGGCATCATTTTCTAACCCACATCCAATAGTAAGTCTGGTAAATACCTGATGGCAGAAAACATTAATAATTACAATTTGTACTGCTTATAATATAAGGCAAAGCATTAATGTACTGTCATTTTTTAAAAATAAATATCGGAAGGGTTATTTTAAAGACAGATACGAATTATTAAAAATCTATTCTTTTATTTTGATGCGGTAATTATTTTTTTTTACAGTCCAATGGAAAATTTCATGAAAAGCATTTAAGTTAATATTTATGTCGTTTATAGACATGTGGCTTGTACATATACTTTAAGCAATACAATCTATCGTGGCTTTATAATCCTTTCACGCTACCTGCATTATTAATCTTTTAAACTGTACAATCTTTCTTTCGTATCTCTCAACAACAAAATCCTACTTTGCAATTTTTAAAAAGTTAGTACGAACAATAAGTTCATGTACATTCTGTACATCTTCATTCAGTAATTTATCTCCAAGTACATCACTCCTCAGTAACTTTCTACTCATTGCATCTTCACTCGGTACATCTAAAGACAACACACCTTCACTCACTACATCTAAAGACAGCACACCTTCACTCACTACATCTAAAGACAGCACACCTTCACTAACTACATCTAAAGACAGCATATCTTCACTCACTACATCTAAAGACAACACACCTTCACTCACTACATCTAAAGACAACACACCTTCACTCACTACATCTAAAGACAACACACCTTCACTCACTACATCTAAAGACAACACACCTTCACTCACTACATCTAAAGACAACACACCTTCACTCACTACATCTAAAAACAACACACCTTCACTCACTACATCTAAAAACAACACACCTTCACTCACTACATCTAAAAACAACACACCTTCACTCACTACATCTAAAGACAGCAAATCTTCACTCACTACATCTAAAGACAACACACCTTCACTCACTACATCTAAAGACAACACACCTTCACTCACTACATCTAAAAACAACACACCTTCACTCACTACATCTAAAAACAACACACCTTCACTCACTACATCTAAAAACAACACACCTTCACTCACAACATCTAAAAACAACACACCTTCACTCACTACATCTAAAAACAACACACCTTCACTCACTACATCTAAAGACAGCACACCTTCACTCACTACATCTAAAAACAACACACCTTCACTCACTACATCTAAAAACAACACACCTTCACTCACTACACCTAAAGACAGCACACCTTCACTCACTACATTCACACTTAATGCATCTTCGCGCTGTAAAAATCATTCCTTATGGAACATTTTATTACATTAAATCTCACTAAATTTACCGTATTCTGTAAATCTCAATAGATCACAACGTCATCACCTATGTTGTGGACCTACCTTGTCCAAACACTCCATGTCAACACAACCCAGATGCACACTGGGAAGGGGTGTAGAGTAAAACTGTAAATTTATGCATTCCTGATTTGTGACGGCATTGTTAAATTTTCCTTTGGGAAACAAGTTTGAAATGTGTGTATTATTTCAATGTGAATAGGATGAGATAAAGGTACGTCTCAACAAAATTTGTGACAGACAAGCAGGAAGTTCTGATAGAAATAAAGGTATTTATTTATAGGTCGACAGTCCCTGGTAATTTAGACCCGTATTCTGTGCCGTGGTGGCGCCGCGGCTATGGCGGGTCGAAGTAAAAAAATTAAGTAGGGAAAAAATCCACATCCACCCTTTGGGGTGGAAACTCCCATTGAGAGGCTGACTAGGTCGACTTTTTGCGGCTGCCATCTGCCCAGACGACCCCCTCCTTTAGGGGATCGTCTCGGGGGTGTCCCCATCGGCTAGCTCCCCTCGGGGGAGTGGAGAAAGTTGCCGGGGAACTCCCCGAGGGGTTCTATAAGAGTCTTAGTGACTCAGGGCCTTTTGACGCCATCTCAAATGTCATATTTATATGTGTAGCCGAGTGGTGGCTATGAATTGTTCGTTTGGTTGTTGTTAATTACTTCACAATTAACACACACAAGTAAATGAAATGCAGGTAGGTCGCGAGGACTATAGTTTGTATAATATTTATTTGAATTCTGAATACTTTCTAATATTAGCACAGTAACTGATGTCTAAGTATTTAAACAATGGAAAACACAGTGTACAGTTATACTACAGCCTATACTATCCCTGCAAAGCTAGCTAAGCACTGATCTCCGACTATCGTTCTACGGTGTTATTCTCCGGTCTTCTCCTCCGGTGTTGTTCTCGGGGTTGTTCTCGGGGTTGTTCTCGGGGTTGTTCTCGGGGTTGTTCTCGGGGTTGTTCTCGGGGTTGTTCTCGGGGTTGTTCTCGGGGTTGTTCTCCCTAAAACACTCTAAACTCTCGCCTTATATCCTCGGTTTCCCTCGAGGTGTCAAAGTTTAATCTATTAACCTTTGACCCTTAATTTCACGAATTCTTTCCCGGGTTTATCCGTGACTTTCTTTACAAGTCACAATGATAAATAACTGTTGTCTTCCTTACAACCAACGCCCCTTAATAGCTGACCCAATCAACCAGACGTGAGGTGTTAGGTGTGTTCCTCACGTTCCGTGGTCCATTCAGAGTTCATTGATACATCTTCTGGTCGCCGGGCGTGAGCGCATAGGCGTTTTCCCACGTCCTACGTCCGACTCATTATTCATTGATACGATTTATGCGCATTTGACCACCCAACATCGGCGTGGCCGCAACTGAGCGTGAAGTCAAGCACCTGACTTTCCTTACAAGCAACAATGATGTATATACACCAATTAATAGTTCACTCCTCGACCAGACGTGCGGTTTAAGCACGTTCTGTGGTCCATTCGGATTGCATTGATACAAGGGCGTGGCCGCTTAATGGATTTATGAGCCCCTCCCTGGCCATCCAGCATCGGAGTGGGCTTACTGTAACATGCTAAACTATGGTGCATATTATTTACTGTAGGCACCCTAAAATTCTGAACGCACTGCCACATATGTCTGCGTTTTGATTTGAACTTTACTCTCAAGATGGGATATTTCGTTAGAATCCAGCTTTTGTCCGCAAAAAAAACATGGAGAAAGGGAGCATAATACACGTGGAAAACATCGAAATGAAATACAGCGTCGTATCCTGGAGAACGCCACAAGTTGTCAAAGTTCATAAAACAGAGTACATTGTTCATAAAACACAGTACATTGTTCATAAAACAGAGTACATTGTTCATAAAACAGAGTACATTGTTCATAAAACAGAGTACATTGTTCATAAAACCCCATGCATGGATACTTGTTAAATGAGAAATATGAAGTAAATTAAACTATTCATTTTCAGTAAAACAATACTATGTGCATTCAACAAATAAGGACAGCACACACATTTTTATTTCCTGGCGTGGACTGTCTTGGACAAGTAATGTGCAACGAATTCTGTCAAAGTAAAAGCCAACCTTCTTTGGATTGTACTGCAAGAAATTACTTGTGATGTCAGTCGATCACAACCGGGGTTTTAAAAATCTCATACAATATAGAAAATGTTTATTTCACATCAGGGTGGCCAATAATGTTTCTTTATTTTTCAATGCAATTTTTTTTCCAACTGAGATTTTAGTTAGAATACTTGCTACTCTAATAATTAAAAAAAGAATTTTAAAAAAATATTTTTACCTTCGTTTGTCGATATATTTTTAATTAAAGTTCCATTTGTTTTGAAAAGTTGAATTCCATATGAAACACTTACAATACAAAGTGTTATAACTAGCAACTGTCTGGCCATTGCTGAGGACAAAGGAGATATATTTTTTTCAAAGTTTTTTTTTAAAATATATATAATTATACCTTTCTTCCTAATTCAATTAAAAACATAGATTTTACTTTATCATGTTAAACAGTTTTTTATTTCTGTTATATGGCAGTTGTTCCCTTACGTCAAAATTATATTAGCTGTTTTTCAGTTAAGATCTACAAGTACACAGTGGCGTAGCTAGGAATTTGTAGGGATTTGTGGGCCCCGGGGGCTTGGCCTCACTGGGGGCCCTGCATACATGGCGGTGTCGTAATGTTTATTTTTTTTAAATTCAGACACTCCTTTCGAATTTGGACCCCCTCCCATAGCTACGCCACTTCAAGTACACACTATAGCAATTTTTGTTTATATTGGTTTTCCCTATGACATATATTATCTGTTTGTTCTTTTGTAACTATTGTAACAAAGTCAAGTGAAAAAATATTCATTGTCTAAAAACAACGTTGTTATCATTACTACAAACTATACTGTCGTAAGTTTTTATAAGTCATTGGGCACGCGGCGTAACTGTTTTAAATTTTCTGAACATTTGACGATTACTTTTTTAATTTGCATTATTTTAAATGTTAAAAATATAAATAATTAAAACCTCAGTCTGGTTTGAGATAGATCACTTCAATTGACTAATGTCACTTTCAATTGCACTAATCTAGCTCCCTACCGTTGTAAGAGATTTTTTCAGATAAGCCAGATAACTCTAGTTGAACTAGCGCTGTTTCGTGTATTTAGATCACTTCAGTTTAGTTAGATTACTTTAGTTTAGTTAGATCACTCTAGTTTAGTTAGATCACTTTAGTTTAGTTAGATAACTTTAGTTTATTTAGATCACTTTAGTTTAGTTAGATCACTTTAGTTTAGTTAGATCACTTTAGTTTATTTAGATCACTTTAGTTTGGTCAGATCACTTCAAATAAATTAGATAAATTAAGTTGAGATGCATCACTGAGTTGAGCAAGATCACTTCTTATATTCTAGCTCCCCTTAGATTACCCTGATCCATTTCAGTTTATCCAGATCCTTTCTGTTTATCCAGATCCTCTTAGTTTATCCAGATTCCTTTAAGCTTATCCAGATCCTTCCAGTTTAGCACATTGAACAAGATCTTTTTGAGCGAGATCTCCGACTCTTTGGATGACACTGCTGAGTAAAAACTAAGTTCAACTTGCCAGAGACTCTTCAACGGACTTGAGATGAGAGCAGAAAATAATTTATCAAACTATTTCACTGAAATTCAGACAAACTGAATAAGGGCATAAAGTAGCACCATTCTTTCTGTATGTACCCGTGCTTTATGTCATTTTTATGACAGGACGTAAACAAGTGTTTACAGCTCCAACGGTAGAGGTCTGGGTTTTATTATAGATTAGTGCAAAGGCGGAACTTTTAATACAAAGGCGGAACTTTTAGTACAAAGGCGGAACTTTTTTTTTCATATTACGCCGAGATGCCATGTGTTTTGTCAGGTTAATAAGAAAACATAATAGAGAACGATTTTTTTTTAAAAATTAAAAATTTATTTTTTTAAAATCAAATAGTAATTAGCTCCGCCCACAGCCAAGGGTCAAGGGTCACCAAACTTTGTTCTCGGCGGTCCAAGTTGCTGACAATATGACGAACATGGGCCGCATAACCGTTCTAGACTAAAAACAAAGTTTGAATTCAGCATTCTGGGTTAACTGTCAGTCAGTGTAGGACAAAGGAAATAAAAACAAACAACTACAACAACCAAAAATAAATAAATAAATAAATTATAAATTAATAAATAAAAGTAAAAAAGAATTTTTAAAAACCACGTTTTTATAAGTGGACTAAAAAGAAGAAAATAATTTAAAAGTTTTAACTGAAAGCACTTTCATTTCATATGACTAAAAACCTTGGGCGGGTGTTTGGTATAAAAGTTAAAGATTTATAATTTAGAAGGCAAAAGAGAGATCTATAAGTGAGAGAAAGAGTGTACTGCATATGTTAAACCTCATAAGCAACCGCCCCACGTTTTTAGTCATATAAAATGAAAGTACTTGAAGTTAAAAGTTTTGATTTATTTTCTTCTTTTTAGTCCACTTATAAAAACGTGGTTTTTAAAAATCCTTTTTTACTTTTATTTTTTAAATTCTTTTTAGTCCACTAATAAAAACGTATTTTAAAAAAATTGCTTTTACATCTATTTATTTTACCAAACACCTCATCAGCGCCCGCCCAACGGCGATGAGGTCACGGGCTGAACTCGGCACATGAAATTGAAATACAGCAGGCGGATGCAGATGCTTATATAGAGATAAACTAAAAAATGCAATGATTTAATTGCGGTACATTCGATCGAGCTGAAATTTTGATACAATACATTGTCATCCAAGATCTATATGTGGTAAAATTTTGAGCTCTCTAGAACCCTCAGAAGTAGTTGAATTTTATGTTGGAAAATTTGAAAAATTGCGGATAGACAGACAGAAACGAAAGCAAGTTAATAAAAACGTGGTAAAATAAATAGAAGTAAAAAAAAAGTTTTTTAAAAACCACGTTTTTATAAGTGGACTAAAAATAAGAAAATAAATTTCCTTTTCACAGAATTTTGAAGTCAAAATCTTTTTCTGGATTGATAAAAATTTCAAACTTATATGCTCAAGTACTATGATGTAATATGACTAAAAACGTGAGGCGGGCGCTTCTCAGGCTTAACTAATTCAATTCACTCATTTTCTTACTCGTCATTTGTAAACCCTAATCATTTTAGCCAAACGCCTAAAAAGCGCCCGCCCCACGTTTTTAGTCATAGTACTTGAGCATATAAGTTTGAAATTTTTATCAATCCAGAAAAAGATTTTCCTTCACAATTCTGTGAAGAAAATAAACTATTTTGTTTTCTTTTAGTCCGTTTATAAAAACGTGGTTTTTAAAAATCTTTTTTTACTTCTATTTATTTTATTCTTTTTAGTCTAAGTGTATGCTATGGTGAGTTGTGAAGTATTGATTATGTTCAAATATAATACGCATTGCCCGACAAACATTTACAGACTGAAAATGACTGATCTTCCCTTGATGTTAAACATGGTTTTTGTGGTGTGAACTCAGCACGTGAATGTCATGTAAACAAGGGCAGACGGATAATACATAGGCTTATATATAGATAAACTATAATGTTCAATAATTTAATAACTATACTTTCGATCGATCTGAAATTTTGAGACAATGCATTGTCATCCAAGATCTATCTGTGGTAAAATTTTGAGATCTCTAGGACCATCAGAAGTGGTTTAATTTTACGTTGGCAGATTTGGAAAATTGTGGACGGACAAATCCACAGGAACGAAAGCGAGTTAATAAAACGTGGTTAAAAAAAGAGCGAAACTAACAGTCAACCAACAAATGTATTTTACTACAAAATATCAAAGAAGGTGAACTTAACATAAAACGATAGTTATATCAGATCTAGTGCACATATCTCCGAATATCACAAAATGAGCAGCAAAATATTTAGTGATTTGTTTCGAGGTTTAGTGATTTCGAATATGTTAGTACTACTGTGTAAATCAAAACAATTTACTCTTTCTGTTAGAGCTGCCTTTTCAGTGTTAGTCAGACTGAAATATTCCAAATAAATTAGACAAAATAGTGTTTACATCTTTGTTTACTCGACTATGTTTTTTGTGATTTTCGTTAAATCCTGACCACAATAATCCGACCATTAACGCTCAAAAACGCCAGAGTTGGTCCAATAATTTCTTCTTCATGTTTTCCACATGTTGTTTTTAAATCTAACTTAACACCTTGTTTTTATTTATTTTATTTATTGTATTAATCAACGCTGTAGAATGTAGAACAATAAAATCTTGAGAAATTGAATATAGACGTTATAGGCATTTTGATATAGGTGACACCTGTATTTTATCTTTTTTTTTATTTGATAGAAATGAGATTGAGATTTTAAGTTTGGAAAAATGTAGTTATAAAATCTTCAAAGCAGTCTGAAATTTTTCCCCCATAACATAGGAAAAGCAACAGGGACATATACACACAGATCAGGGACATATACACACAGATCAGGGACATATACACACAGATCAGGGACATATACACAAAGATCAGGGACATTTACACACAGATCAGGGACATATACACACAGATCAGGGACATATACACACAGATCAGGGACATTTACACACAGATCAGGGACATATACACACAGATCTGGGACATATACACACAGATCATGGACATATACACACAGATCAGGGACATATACACACAGATCAGGGACATATACACACAGATCAGGGACATATACACACATATCAGGGACATATACACACAGATCAGGGACATATACACACAGATCAGGGACATATACACACAGATCAGGGACATATACACACAGATCTGGGACATATACACACAGATCAGGGACATATACACACAGATCAGGGACATATACACACAGATCAGGGACATATACACACAGATCAGGGACATATACACACAGATCAGGGACATATACACACAGATCAGGGACATATACACACAGATCAGGGACATATACACACAGATCAGGGACATATACACACAGATCAGGGACATATACACACAGATCAGGGACATATACAAACAGATCAGGGACATATACACACAGATCAGGGACATATACACACAGATCAGGGACATATACACACAGATCAGGGACATATACACACAGATCAGGGACATATACACACAGATAACAAAATGATGTCAGATAATCATTTCTCTGTTTTGAATGCTGAAATTTCAAACTTTTTATTTAAAACATTTTTGTTCTGAAACGATCATTGTAATTTCACTAATGCTTGGCATGGGTCTCTTTATGTTGTTATGCGTCCAACTGCATCGACGAAACAAAATATATCTTCTTCCTTAATCTCTAAGAATATGTAATTGTATTACTCTAAGAGCTAATTCAAACACAGTCTAAATTTCATTTATTTTTATTTTTTTAATTTTCTAAATTTTAAAAAAAAATATTTTTTTTAATTTAAAAAAAATAATTTTTTTTAATTTAAAAAAAATATTTTTTTTAAAGCAGCTAATAATATTGAAGGTTAAATTTATCATTTGATTTTTTTTTGTTTTAATTTTTTTTTAAGAATCCTGTAACATGACTCGATAAAAGTAAAATGTTGATGCAACTGCCATAGCCCAAATTCATAAAAGCGTTTATAGTTGTATTCCTCGAACAAGGCGGATTGAAAAAATCAACATTCCAGCCCCCCACCCCACCCCCCCACCCCCCAGCTATCCATTCAACTGGTCATCCAATTCACAATTCACAATTCACCCAAACTACAGAAACTAATAATAATTATGAAATTACACAACATATTCTAACAAAGTGGTGCGCACATTCCCTCGCGTAGCCTTATATCATCTATAGAGACGACACCTTCGTAAGTCCGGACAATTATTTTTTCTGGATCAGGCTTTAAGTCAAATTTTTCCATGTTCCACTTGTTAAAAGCAGTTTTATTTTTATTTTATCGATTAAACATTGAATTTTTTTTTAACAGGGGAGTTTACTCATGTTTATTTTATTTATCAACTTCTTTTATCTTTCTACCTCCCTTATCCATGAAACCCCCGCCCCTAAGATCTAACACGTCATCTTGAGGACTAAGTGCTGTGAAATCTGCCGACCTATACTACGCACACACGTATACTCGTAAGCAGAGGCGTCACTAGGGTTGGTGTCACCCCAGTGTGGTAACTTATGGTGTCAGCCCCTCACGACTTACCCCCATAGACCTCTGAATCTTCCAATGCCAAATAACGGTAACATAAAGAATTTTTCAGTTTGGTGTCATTTTCTGTAATGGTGTCACCCCTTGTGATGGTGTCACACCTTGTCATGGTGTCACCCCTTGTCATGGTGTCACCCCTTGTCATGGTGTCACCCCTTGTCATGGCGTCACCCCTTGTGATTCCGTCACCCCTTGTGATGGTGTCACCCCTTGCGATGGTGTCACCCCTTGTCATAGTGTCACCCCTTGTGATGGTGTCACCCCTTGTGATGGTGTCACCCCTTGTGATGGTGTCACCCCTTGTGATGGTGTCACCCCTTGTCATAGTGTCACCCCTTGTGATGGTGTCACCCCTTGTGATGGTGTCACCCCTTGTGATGGTGTCACCCTTTGTGATGGTGTCACCCCTTGTGATGGTGTCACCCCTTGTCATGGTGTCACCATTTGTGATGGTGTCACCCCTTGTGATGGTGTCACCCCTTGTGATGGTGTCACCCCTTGTGATGGTGTCACCTCTTGTCATGGTGTCACCCCTTGTGATGGTGTCACCCCTTGTCATGGTGTCACCCCTTGTCATAGTGTCACCCCTTGTGATGGTGTCACCCCTTGTGATGGTGTCACCCCTTGTGATGGTGTCACCCCTTGTGATGGTGTCACCCCTTGTGATGGTGTCACCTCTTGTGATGGTGTCACCCCTTGTGATGTTGTCACCCCTTGTGATGGTGTCACCATTTGTGATGGTGTCACCCCTTGTGATGGTGTCACCATTTGTGATGGTGTCACCCCTTGTGATGGTGTCACCCCTTGTGATGGTGTCACCTCTTGTCATGGTGTCACCCCTTGTCATAGTGGCACCCCTTGTGATGGTGTCACCCCTTGTGATGGTGTCACCTCTTGTGATGGTGTCACCCCTTGTGATGGTGTCACCATTTGTGATGGTGTCACCCCTTGTGGTGGTGTCACCCGGCGTGGTCCTAATTACTTCTCTGCTCGTAAGTGTAACTGGTTTGCTTTATATGTGTGATGTAGGGGTTCTCACATAACACAAACTTTCGTGCAATTAATCATTGAAGTATTATTGTCAACAAAATAACCTTAATATTCACCCTATATACACAAATATCAAATTCAGGTTACACTTCGTGGAAACATAATCACACCAGTCCAGCCATCTTATAACACCCTATAACATTCTCCCACGCTTTCACTCATGTGACCTCTCTGTCATCAAAACTCGTGATTCACACGTGACAGTAAGCGATGATCTCATATAGGCGCCGATAAACAGGGTTGGTCAATATTATTATTCTACTTCTTGGATTTTTAAGGTTCTGTAGAGCAGTGGTTCTCAACCTTTTGATAATCAAGGACCACTTGAAAAATGTGTGTCTTAGCTGAGGACCACTACAATGACCCATAGTCCTTCAACGTGGCTCTCAACAATTTTATTTACATTTTAAAATGGCTCTCAGTTACTACATGTCCAGTTCGGGTGTTGGCGAACTTATTTACCCGATACCCCAATATTATAAAATTGTATGTTGTCATTACCCCAAAGAAGCAGATTTTAGTGGATTATGTAAGCTCCAAATGAGTCTGCGTTACCCCCAAGAGTTCCCTTGTTACCCCAAATGGGGTAATTAACCCCTTTTCGCCGACCCCTGGTCTAGTTAGTCTAGTATTTCCACATTTGTCATATCTTCCACCGAAGCTAGAGTGAAGATCCTAAAAGAATCACTAAAATCTCAATGCCAAATGGGAAAAAAAGGAAAACAAAATTGGTGATGCATGTACTGCACCAATCTGAACCCAATGGTCATATGATATCGTTGACTTTCTTTCTGACAATGTCTAACATTATGCAATAAATTAATAGACGTATTGTGCGAGAATATATGGACAGGAGGTTTTGGCTAAAATATTTGTCTTCAAAACATAAAATAACAATGTCATTACAATAAGAGATGCGCAAAAGTACTACTGAGAAAGTTGATTTTTCTGAAGTAAAATTCTGTGTGTAAATGTTTGTTTATGTGTGTGTGCGTGCGTGCGTGCGTGTGTGTTGATTTGGAGATTGGTGATATAGTTAAATTTGTTGATCTGTTTAAGACTGGTTTACATACAAACATTTTATGAATGAAAATGAGGTGTTTATACTTTTAAATGATAACAATAATGTATTAAAAATCTTCTATAAGGTTGTATGTATTAAAAAACGATGGTTACAAATTGCTAGCAAAATAAAAAATTTCGACCGCTGACATAATAGGAATTCTAAAAAACATTTGATGTGCGTCACGATCTTCTGTTTAACAGAATAGTAGCAAATTAAAGTCATAATTCAAATGATTTTCAAAATTCCCATTCGTCCGCTAGTAGAGCACAATAAAATTGTGTTGTCACTAATAATGAAGGGTTAAATCTTGAGGTCATATCAAGTTTGTGCCTTGAACGCAGTTTATGCCAGGGAAAGTTAACTCATTGGTGCTATTTATTATTTTAATATAAGCTAGTATCTTGTGACTAATGCCTTATTATGTGTAATGAATCATTTTGATTGGTAAAAATGATATACTGGCAAAAATATAGTTTGTGATGTTGTATGTTGTACGTCATCTAATGAATGAGAGTCAGTGCATGGTGACTTCCTTCTATTGATAGCCTAGTGAAGAAAAGCAATTCAGTTCAACCTCTTGCAAAACTTTTCATGGCTTAACTCCCTCAAATGCGTTTTGTTGATCGAACGTGACAATATAATATTTGTGTAAATTCTGATCCACTGCTCAAAGATCGTCCTTATTTCACAGTAATAACATGTATATTCTCTAGCAAAAAGCTCTGCGCCAAAATTCAAATTCTCTGAAGCTGGTCAATAATAAGTTCAAAGAAAAGAGAGAAAAAAACTAACGACACGTTCAAGTCAACTGGCAGCTTTATACAGGAATCTGTTGTGGCTGACTTTTGCGACTCGAGATCAGCTCTCGAGGTCCTGCAAAGTGAGAAACGTAGCACCCACTTTGTCTACGCCATCTTAGTTGACATGGGTAAAATTGAAAAACTTGGCGGTAACGTGACAGTGCAGTGGATCCCGAGCCACGTGAATGTTGACTGCAATGAAAAAGCAGACTCCCTGGCAAAAGCAGGAGCGGCCCATCCCCAACCAGACATCCCAGTCACTTATCTCGGGGCAAAGACCTGGCTTGAGGAATACTTTAGAGACAAGTGGTACCAGGAATGGGCTGACAATACGACTGGCGTTCGCTAACCAGGCCAAGTCAGACCAGTGGTGGAACCTGAGTCGCAAACATCTGAGTTTAGTGACTCAAATGAGAACAGAGCGCTGCCCAACCAACTCATACTTCAACAGATTATACCACAACAGGGACCCAAGCTGCCATCATTGCAGCCTAGCCTCTGAGACAGTCCTACACCTGTTGACATCGTGTCCCACGCTAGACATAGCCGTGGAGGTTAGGGAGGCAAAAGAGTCCCACGTTAAGACAATGTTGTATGGCACTGCTCAGCAGATGAAGCAGGTTGCCCAGGTATTAGCCAAGACCTTGTGATTTAAAAAAAATGTTTCGTTAATTCTAGTTCAACTATTCTATATGTGAAGAAGACTGCTATAGACATCGCCAAACTGACTACTGTGTGCGTCCAAAAGACCCGACTGGCAGAAGGAAGAAAACTATTTTCTGCTCTTTCTAGGCAACCCAGGCCACACCTTACTAGGTTCACTATATAACACGCTGGGCCACCGACTGTGGATTTCATCAGCTGTGAGCCAATATGCGAAGCTTGTATGCTTGAACTCTTCGTTCGGCTCTATGGAGGAAATATCACGCGGCAATCAGAAGCGGTTGAGGTGGATTGGACATACACTAAAAAAACCTGCTTCTAATACAACAAGGCAAGCCATGAAATGGAATCCACAGGGTAAGCGGAAAAGAGGCCGTCCAAGAAACACTTGGCGCCGAGAATTGGAGAAGGACATTAAGAGAATTGGCCATGAATGGAAGATCCTGGAGAAGCTAGCCCAGGATAGAGATGCCTGGAGGTCTCTCGTAGGGGGCCTAAGCCATTGGAGGAATCGCAGACGCCGACGATGATCGGTGGTGCCCCTCATGGACGAGAAGGCGCAACACTCATCATGTGCTCCCAAAAAAACGGAAATATATTTTTGTTGGATCTTAATGCTTGGCTTTGAAATATGCTAAAATTGAAACTTGACTTTCAGGCGTTTGGCATCAAAGCAATTAATCGTGATTAGTGATAGCGGTCAACGGCTCTTGGGGCTGTGCAGCGTGCTCCGCAACTCTTCGTGTCACCAACATTTATGCCACGGCAAAAAATGTACGCCTGTTGTCATGACGACCCACACTCCGGTCACTGGCGTCAGATTGTTCTCATCGTCTCTAGGTGCTTATATGTTACAGATGCTCCTTGTATACAGAACATGATTGCGTCCTACGCTTATCCATGGCTTATGTTTAGTCTTGCATTTTTATTTGAGATTTAAATGTTGAAAGAGTGTTGGCTTTTCTGGTTTCATTAGGCTTGATGCTGAGTATTTACCGCACTGGAGGAAAAAAATTAAAAGATTAATGCGAAATAAATCACATCACGCTATATAGTGCTTTACACAGATTAAATCTCACGGCTCAAGCAGCACTTGGAAACAAATGCAGCAGTTAACGACTATATATATATATATATATATATATATATATATATATATATATATATATATATATATATATATATATATATATATATATTATCTTAAATTACATCACAAGCAAAAAATACACCCTGATGTTGTGCAGCAATTTTGTTATAAATAGTTGGGGGGGGGGAGTCTACTGCAAATGTTTACAGTAAGTGTCGTTGTTAGAGACACGAGACAAAAAGCAGCAACCCGTGAAGTACTGTAGGTGACAAAGATCGCTTTCGATAAACAAGCTTTCCTTGATTGTCAATATGAACGTATTTGCCATGAATGCTGTTCCTTAATAAAAGTAATTGAATTTCTAAGTTTGCCCTTGGACTCTTAGTTTTCCCAAAAGCGAGTTGATGCAGTGGCGAATATCTGAGATTTAGGCGTTTGTCAACACCAGGTCATATTTAATTTGATCAAACCATCTTCCAGCAACCGTTCCCAGATGAACGACATTCTTCAACAGTAATGACAACGTTATGGTTACACTTAATTGATCGACATCGTAAATATAAATGGCCGAATGTTCAGTATCAAAAGCTTTTAAAATATGAATTTTGTAATTTAAAGTCTTTTTAACCGTCGTTTGATCCAGCTTGTCGACAAGATTGTTTTATTCTTAATGAAGGAAGAGATATAAGAGGACAATTTTATTACGTTGAATAGTTCACATTCAGATATTTTTTCTTTTCTTACATCATGGTAATAATTAACGGAGATTCAGTATAATGAACACTACAAAAGTAAAATCTAGAAGAATTAGAAACAAACTTGTTTGTGGGTATTACATCAAATTAGAGTAATAGACAACAGATTAGCTTTGCCGATGTTTATAAAAGATGGATCTCGTTGAAAGACAGACGGCGGTGTTCTTCTTGTGTGATACAGATATTTGAAATTCTAAAATGAATGTTGTAAAACTTTGAATGCGAGTTTGTTATTTTGCACACAATCCAAGTAACCTCGGAGAAAACAATGGTATGGTATATTAATTGCAATTATATGCAACAAAAAAATATGCTTGAACTCAGTCGGCACTTTTAAAAATAGTTAAATGCTCCTCTTTGCTGAATGGAATGCCACCAGGATTGAAGGCTGTTATACGAGCTGCTATGCTATATATGCGTTGAGTAACATACACATTTGCCAGGCATACGATATCAATGTACACAAATAAAGGTGACTGTAGCGATTGTGTAGTTACCGAGGGATGTTTTGCAAACAGCATCCACAAAGATTCGCATGGCGTCTTGCACTGTGGTCTTGGCGCAAGCTGCAAGAGAAACGTCGTGAACGAACAACATTATAGGCCTTTTTTCCATTGTTTCTATAGACCTGACTTAGACCACCGGCTTAGAAATCTGGAATGGTCTGTTATGTATTTGCTGCTCCCCACGACTGCTGATTGTCTCATTTTACGAGACAATGCACAACACAAAAATCTTCGATGACGTGGTCTCTCGGGCCTTCCTGTTAAGTAGCGGAATACAATAAACGTGTTTAAATTTATATGTTTCAGGACCAACTGTAACTATCCGTATCTTTATACTGTTTCTTTAGATTCCTTTCAGGGCGCGTGAAGATGGTGTACAAACACAACCAGATCTTATGTTTGTTGTACACGACAAGCTGTTCAATATTATGTTTGTTGTACACGACAAGCTGTTCAATATTATGTTTGTTGTACACGACAAGCTGTTCAATATTATGTTTGTTGTACACGACAAGCTGTTCAATATTATGTTTGTTGTACACGACACGCTGTTCAATATGCCCCGTCTTTGTGGAAATACTGAATATAAAAACGTACCGGTGTTAGAAAAATGACGTTTAATTTCACACACAGAACCAGGTCTGAATCGCTTATTCAAAGTGTTTGGACAACATAAAACAAAAGTCATGGCACAAGATGCAAGGTTCCCTACAAACATAACCACTGATGGCTATAATATTATGTCAGTACTTTGAGGCTTCTCGTACACTGGATCCAGTTTGTCTGGTTCAATCTCGATATAATGAAGAAATGAACATCAGGATCACAAAAGAAACGGCTATATTGACTGTGCATGTGTGGAGTAATCCCTATCTTACTGACAGAAACCCGTATCATATGTCAGTCATGTTTTCTCAGTTGCTACTTTAAGGCAATGAAGCGCGGACCCCTTATAGAGCGGAAACTCTACAACTACTATAAGAGATATGCCGCATTTTTTTTGGTTGAAATTCAGTATGTTAGATGTCGAATACAGACGGTTTTTCTTTTTAGAGAGTTCATAACTAAATTAGGTTGTCTACCAAGAAGTGCTTCGCTGGGCAGGCTATGTAATTATATAATGGGGAATCGAATAATAGGCCTACATAAAGTTGCACCAAGAAATCAGCGAACGTGGGATTCTTGTTGAGTACCATTTTATGTTTTTATGTAGGGAGCAGTTGAGTATTAGGAAGTCAATAAGACTTTGCAACAAATAACACAGACTATACTATGGTCCCATAACATGTAATCCCAAATTTAGATGGCAGTCACGGATCAATGACGACCAGTGCACCCAACCCTGCCACGCTAGTATGGGCCCGGCTAAGAAGAATCAATACCAATGAAACCTAACGGTGCTTAGATAGGAGTTGCAATACAATGTTTGGATTTCGAAACTGAAACCTCTCGAGGCAGTGCAATAATTTGAAGTGACATTAACATGACCCCCATGTCATTATTTAATGTTATAACGTTTAAAATACGTCCAACAAAAATCTACGATACCTCATGTGTCATTATAAGTTTATAAGCTCATCAATTCAGTGTGTCGTGGATACAATTTCTTTAAAGAGAGAGTCAAACTATAGCCTGAGCTGACAACACTGAGTGTGTTAAAAATGCCAGTGTCGGACATGGAAAATGCCAGTGTAGGACATAGAAGATGCAAGTGTTGGACATGGGAAATTTTAGAGTCGGACATGGAAAATGCCAGTGTCGGACATGGAAAATACTATCAGGCAAAAGAAGCTCGAGTTCCAGAAGCTCCTCTGAGGGAAGTGAAAAAAATCCAGTTTAGTATATTGAGTCCTCAAGAAATAGTAAGTATAAATCTAAGTAGTTTATAGCGTTGTTTTGTGGTGAACGCAGTCATAAATAAAATGCAAATGATAAACTGATAGCACGTAGGAAAGCTCTAAAGATTGTTTCTAGTCACTAAACTAAAGGGAGGCTAATGCTTTTCCCCAAATAAAACAACTTTGACCTATTAATTAATTTATTTTTAATTTACTATGACAAGCGTTGGACCCAGAGGAGTCACTTGGGGGCATGGGGGTGCGGACCGCACCGGGTGACACCATCACTAGGGGTCACATCAAAATGTAAAATTTCTGTGTTCTGGTTATTTGGCACTAGCAGACTCGAAGGAGTCTATGGTGTAAATAGTGAGGGGTGACACCGCACTGGGTGACACTAGGCCCTGGGACCCTTCTGATTGGATCAGAGACAAGAAGACATACGATTTTGCTCTACTGAGAACAACATTTTGTTTATTAGCAAAATCTTCTGTATAGAAGGAGCGTCTGTAATAGGATATGATAGGGAGTGAGGAATGCTGACCCCATGTCATGCAAGCGTTACATGTATTTAAGTTAAAGTAAGACCAAAGAATATGGTGACAACGTTTTTGAATATTTTATTTTAAAATGAAATATCTACTGTCTACTGACTTTCACATCTGTAACATATTAGTATATTTATTCATTAACTTTAACTGTAAATCAATCATGTAAAACAAAATGGGGAAAAACATACAATCTGTTTTACAATTTTATTTTCAAATGTTACATTTGTTTTAGGTTTGGGAGAAATTGTTTATTAATTATGAAAGCTGTCTATGTCCAATAAAAGTAATAGCCTTAGCTTGTTGAAATTTTGAAAGCATTGGTTTAGTGCGCTGCTAAGGGATTTTACAATTAACTCCATGAGTTTTAATTTCATATTTAATAGTTATTATACGAAATGAGTTTTAAGCTAAATTAAAATCTTCACACAACTAATCATGATTTATTACTACATGTATTGTCATGGCTAATGTCAGTTTATGCAGTTGAAAATTTCTTTAATTTTTATACTAAATTCATTTATAACTGGCTTGCTGCTAACCAATATTGGTAAGTGAAGCTAGGTAAATATCTGACAACTATTTCCTCTTTCTCCAAGTCAAGTTCTATATACTTCAAAAGACAAATCATTATCAGTAATAAATGAAATTAAGTCCAATATTGTATTTTAAAATGTTAAAATTAGTCTGTTTGTGACATGGAATTCTGATATCAAAATCTTTATTTTTACAAATTAACACTATAAATGAATTTAAAATGCATATGCAATCCCATATCCCACTAGTCTGTGCTCTTGTACTGGCTCGTATGGATTACTGCAATTCTCTTCTGTCAGGTGTGCCAAAACAATGCATTGAAAGACTACAGAAAGTTCAAAATTCAGCTGCCAGACTGGTGCTCAATGCAAAAAAACATGACCATGTTACTCCACTTCTTCGCTCACTTCATTGGCTGCCTATACAAGCCCGTATTGATTACAAACTGGCCGTTCTCTGTCACAATTTCTTTTCGGACTCAAGCCCATCGTATCTTACTGAACTTTTGTCGGTCTACTCACCCACTCGCAAGCTAAGATCTTCTGCAGACACACGCGTTCTCTCTGTTCCTACGACACGCACCAAAACGTTTGGTGAAAGGTCGTTCTCTTTTTGTGCAGCCAAACAATGGAATTCTCTACCATTACACATACGTGGTATTCAAACAACCAAGTCCTTCAAGACTGCACTTAAGACACATCTTTTCAAAATTTATTTTTAAAATTGATGAAACAACATTTCTTGTAAATGATTAACGTAGCTTATGTATAATGTATTGTAATTGTGTGTGTTTGTTGTGATATGAATGTTAATTTAATACTTATAAGTATGTTATTTCTTTCATGTAAAGCGCTGTGAGCCCAGTTCCTTACTGGGATACAACGCTATATAAATAATCAATTTATTATTATTATTATTAGTAGCCTAATAACTCGAAAGAACAGCAATGGAGCCTAGTAGTCTCTAAAACAGGAGCGCACCTATTTTTAAATCCCTTATAATAACTTCGCGGCCGTTTCATCATCTCATCATCTCATGGGCTGGGCGGGCGGAAAAAGAAAAGTCGAAAATGACCCACTTCCCGTGATTCGATCGAGCTGAAATTTGGCACACTGACCCGTCTGACCTAAAAATGCATCGTATCAAAATTTCAGATCGATCGAACGTACCGTAATTAAATTAATGCATTTTTAGTTTATCCTTATATGAGGTATGTAATTCAAATTCACGGTTTGTTATTGTTTTTTTGCCACGTGAAAGTTTGAGCTGACGCATTGAGGCGACCCAACGAAGCGACGGGGTGGTTTTGTTTACATTTTACGTGTCACGCTGAGCTCGGTCAAGCGAATCGGTGACCAGACTTTTCCCCTCTCCCCCCCTCCCACCCACCCCTCCCCCCCCCCAGGGTTATGAAGCAAACTTGAGTTAAGACAGATTCAGTCTGTAAATGTTTGAAAATAATCCATACTGTTAGTTATGTCTCATATATAAGGGATTTATAGTCAAAAACTTTGTTTTTACGGGTTTGTTTTATTAAATCCCTTATATTAACTTCGCGGCCGTCTCATCATCTCATCATCTCATGGGCGGGTGGAAAAACAAAAGTCGAAAATGACCCACTTCCCGTGTTCCGATCAAGCTGAAATTTGGCACACGGACCCATCTGACCTAAAAATGCATCGTATCCAAATTTCAGATCGATCGAACGTACCGTAATTAAATTAATGCATTTTTAGTTTATCCTTATATGAGGTATGTAATTCAAATTCACGGTTTGTTATTGTTTTTTTCTTCCACTTCCACGTGAGTTTGAGTTGACGCCGACCGTCGTGCCGACACCCCCTCACGTCCCACCCCCATTTATTAAAGACAAGAGACATCACTCGGTGTCAGTCTGTCAATGTTTGTGGCGTTTGAAAATAATCAATACTGTTAGTTATGTCTCATATATAAGGGATTTATAGTCAAAAACTTTGTTTTTAAATCCCTTATATTAACTTCACCGGCGTCTCTCTCTCTCTCTCTCTCTCTCTCTCTCTCTCTCTCTCTCTCTCTCTCTCTCTCTCTCTCTCTCTCTTTCTCTCTCTCTCTCTGTCTGTCTGTCTTGGGCTCGGCGGGCGGAAAAACAGAAGTCAAAAATGACCCACTTCCCATGATCCGATCAAACTGAAATTTGGCACACGGACCCGTCGAACCTAACAATGCATCGTATCAAAATTTCAGATCGATCGAACGTACCATAATTAAATTAATGCATTTTTAGTTTATCCTTATATGAGGTATGTAATTCAAAATTCACTGTTTGTTTGTTTTTTTTTAATTCCAGTTCCACGTGAGTTTGAGTTGACGCCGACCGTCGTGTTGACGACGACCGTCGTGCCGACACCCCCTCACATCCCACCCCCATTTATTAAAGACAAGGGACATCACTCAGTGTCAGTCTGTAAATGTTTAAAAATAATCACTACTGTTAGTTATGTCTCATATATAAGGGATTTATAGTCAAAAACTTTGTTTTTACGGGTTTGTTTTATTACGGGTTTGTTTTATTAAATCCCTTATATTAACTTCACCACCGTCTCTGTCTCTCTGTCTGTCGTCATCTCATGGGCGGGCGGAAAAACAAAAGTCAAAAATGACCCACTTCCCGTGATTCGATCGAGCTGAAATTTGGCACACAGACCCGTCTCACCTAACAATGCATCGTATCAAAATTTCAGATCGATCGATCGTACCGTAATTAAATTAATGCATTTTTAGTTTATCTATATAAACTATATGTAGAGGTCGCTATCGTTTACATTTTACGGGTCACTTGACTTCAGGCCAGCCACCGGTGTGAACACATCTCGTGCTTAAACCAGGTAAAGCGGCGTGCTTTTGTTTACATTAGGCGTTTAACGGTGAACTTGGCCCAGTGATCGGTGACAAGACCTTTCCCCTCTCCCACCCCCATCCCACCCTTTTTGGGTTAAAAGCAAAGGGGAGTAAAGACAGATTCAGTCTGTAGATATTTGTAAATACTTTAAGTTCTGTCTCATATATAAGGGATTTATAGTCAAAAACGTTGTTTTTACGGATTTGTTTTATTACCTATTGACTTCGTTTCCCAAGCTAGATATAACCAAGGAGTCTAGGATGGCTGGCCAGCCCCGTGCTCTGACAATGTTGCATGGCAATGCCCGACAGATGGCTCAGGTTATCAAGTTTTTAGATAAAGCTTTAAGAGAGTAATCTCAAAGTCTTCCAGAATATGTACGAATTAAGTCATAACCTGTATTTATTATTTTACAGATACGTATGTCAATCACTGACAATGGTGGCATCAAATATCCTGAGATTATGGAATGTGGTCTACCAAAACTCAATGGACTTATGGACCCCAGACTGGGAGTGATTGACAAATATTCACTATGTCAGACCTGTGCAGGAAATTTAAAAGAATGTCCTGGTCACTTTGGCCACATTGAACTTGCTAAACCTGTATTTCATGTTGCGTTTCTCAATAAGATCATTAAAATCTTAAGATGTGTTTGCTTTTTTTGCTCCAAACTTCTCATTGACCCGGTAATTTTTTGTATTGTTTCAAATTAAAACAATTGCACCATGTAAATGTAGTGTATTTAGTTCGTTTCAGAGGGGTTTTCAAATATTAAGCATTAACTGTGCCTAACAGCAAATGTATTTTGTATTTTGAAAATTCTCCCCAGAGTCACCCTGACATGAAATATGGAGTATCACCGCAGTCACGGCTGGAGTATGTTTATCGTTTATGTGAAGCCAGAAATATTTGCAGTAGAGGGGATGATATGAAGCTGATAGAGGATACTGAAAGGACAGAAAACTTAAGTGATGCATCAAAGGTAATTTTATCTTTTTTTATTTAAGTGAATGCACATCCCACATTTCTTTTGTATTTCTTTTTTAATTTCGAAAGCTTTGTATTTAAACTCTAATTAATTGGAAATGGAATATGCAAAAAATAAATACATCTCTTAATTTTCATGTATGCAATAAGCCACTTTGAAAAAGAAACAAACCATTTATCCAAGACAACATGCGCTTGTCATGCCTCTTCTAATATCTCTTGGTACACAATTTTAGAAGATATCTAGTATCTATATTACTTGAACAATTAAAAATTCTTTAGCATATTGGTTATATGCGATTATTTTTTGTAATATAGTAAGTCTAGTCAGTTAAGTATAACTTATGTTACTGGTTGTTAATTTGAAGTGAATAAAAAGTTTAATAATTTACATAAAAATTGTTTAAACACTTCTTTGATTTAAACTTAGCGAATTACCATGAAATTATATCACTTTATTTGTGAATTAAATCAAACTTTTTTATAAAAGTATATTCAAAAAAGCGGTTGCTTATTCAAGAATTGAAAAGTAATGTATATTTTCAGTCATGTCACTTCATTACATCATTAAATAAATTTAAGAAAATGATGTGACTTACAATTAGCATTATTCATTGACAATGTTTATATCTTATGTCCCTTTAATTCCAAGTTGCTAATTATCATATCTTCTGTCACTAGGGACATGGTGGTTGTGGAAGATATCAACCAAACATAAAAAGAAATGGTCTAGAACTCATTGCAGAATGGAAGCACACAAATGAAGAATCGCAGGAAAGAAAAATCATTGTATCAGCTGAGAGCGTTCTTGAGATATTTAAAGGAATTACGGATGAAGAATGCATTGTTCTTGGGATGGATCCAAAATTTGCCAGACCTGACTGGATGATTGTCACAGTGTTTCCAGTACCACCACTTTCTCTCAGACCCCCTGTCATTACCTTAGGTGGAGACAGAAATAAGGTCATTGTTCTTCTTTTCTTTAGTTTGAACACATTGTTTTATCACCTGGCTTGGCAAAACATATTGAAAACCAAAATATTGGCCAATACATGGGTTGTACATATTATAAGAATACAATTTTTAAATACAATTTTTTAAAGATATTCTTGAAGAATATTAAGTAATAAGCTTCATTTTATTATTTTAATACAATTAGCAAGTGAGCAGATCTAAAATTAAAAACAAATATGATCATTTGTAAATTTAAAAATTTCTGTTGACTATATAAAATTTCTTTCCTATATTATGTTGAAAATATAATGGTTGAAGACTTTCTTGACTTTCATTAATTTTATTTGTGTACATTCCCTTTTTTTAAAGAAAAATAAGTAAATACCAATATTGAAATTAACAAAATATTTTACAATTAAAACAATAATCAATTGAAAACAAGACATTGAAGTATTTTAGCATAAAACAAACCATCATGTACTGATAGAGTGTCTTCTCTTAGTAAGTTCAGTCTTAGTGATAGTAATAGCTTAATTAAATTAAATTAGACATGTGTAGTAACTAGATAAACATGGTGCTAAATTAAATTCTTATTTACTGCGGAATTAATAAATGTTTGTATCTTTGGGTTCCTCTTTAAGAGAAAACATTTTCTCTGTTAATGCTGATATTTACCTTAAAAACATGTAGTTTATGCCCAAAAATGATAAATACTTATCGATAACTTTAAATGCACAACTCATATTGAAAAGCTGATTTAACAACACATCATCTGTTTAATTCAGTTTTTTTTCCTTAGAATGATCTCACTCATAAGCTTTCTGATATTGTGAAAGCAAACAACCAGCTTAGGCGTAATCAACAGATTGGATCAGCGGCTCATATTATTCTTGAAGGCACAAAAAGCTTGCAGTATCATTGTGCAACTCTGGTAGACAACGAAATTCCTGATTTGCCAAAAGTAAATGTGAAATTTTAAGGTTGCTAGTTATTTTTTTAAGTTGTCTGATTATTTCGTTGACTTTTAAAGGAAATCAAAATTTTACTCTACGACAAAATTATGTCCAGAGTTTAATATGAGTAAAGGGTTTTATCTTTGCAATAATTTTTTTAGGCTGTCCAAAAATCTGGTCGTCCACTCAAATCGGTTATGGAGAGGCTGCAAGGTAAGGAAGGCAGAGTTCGCGGAAACCTCATGGGAAAATTTGTGAACTATTCTGCAAGAACTGTAATCACACCAGATCCTAATCTAAAAATAGACCAGGTTGGAGTTCCAAAGACTATTGCCCAAAATTTGACATTCCCAGAGCACGTCACTCCGTTTAACTTTGATCGGTATGTAGATAAGTGTGGTTGTCATGGATTGCTGGGTCTTTTCCATTTTTTTTTATGTCTCTGAACCAAAAAATATTTATAAGTATTTATTTTCAATATTTATTCTCATTTTTAAGAGTTATAGAAAAAATGTAAGATCTATTCCATTAACTTGCCTTCAGTAACCAGGGAGCTTTCTCTATGTGCAAAAAAATCTACCGGTTTTTTAAAAGACAACATGTAGAATTTGATTTTCATACTTAATAAAACAAGTTATGTGTGCAATAATCTTCAGTGATTTCTGCATTTCATTTACTTAATTGTCAACATTTTTACATATTAAATTGAAACTTTTCTTGCAATCTGATACAAATTTATTCTAAAACTGGTATTATTTCAAATCAATTGTAAACTCTTATGTGAAAAATAGCAATTTGACAGCAATGGAAATTGTTTGCCTTAAGCTTATCAAATTTATTCTTTAAAAATTATTTTATTTAAATAATTATGGTTTGTGTTTTTAGAATTTAAAAAGTAATGGATTTGCATTAATTTAAAATGCAACAATGCTTCAAATTATACTCTTATCGTATTCATTCCAGACGTTTTGCATGCAATGCTAATCCATGTTTATGTCTAGTCTTGCAATTTTTAAGGGTTTTGAATTTTGATAGTGTGTTGATTTTCAAAGTTTGTTCAGGCAATCCATTCCACACCCAAATTCCAGAAGACACGAAGGAGGATGTGTATCTGTTTCTTCTTGTGAATGAAAAAAAATGGAAAGTCTTTTTTATCTTTATGTTTATCTGTGTGTTGAATTAGACTGTTGCTGCATTGTACTTTCGAACCAGAATGTAATGTTTTATGCATTATTACTACTTTGCTCTTTCTTATTGTATTTTCTCTGTTTCAAGGTTTTTTAATTTAAAAAATGAAGTCACTCTTCTCTGTTGTGCAAATTCATGAGTAATGAATCTTGAAAACCTTTTTTCAATTTGTTATAATTTCTCTGTTTTCATTGATAGAGGTATTCCATAAGAAGGTAAATAACTTGTATAGGTCTGACCAATAAATAAATGTAAGGGTACATTTTGGTATTAAGTTCTCATTACATTTGTAAAAAGTTTCTTGGTATAAAGCCTAAATTTTGATTGGATTTTTTAATTATTTCATTAATATGTAGACTCCTTGACCATTTTTCATTTATTATTATTCTAAAGTACTTTGAATCTTGATTCTGGATTAGCTGTTTTCCATAAATGGAGTACTCATATTAATGTAACAAATCTAGACCAACGTAAGTTATGAAGTTAACTTTATTTTGATTCAATATAAATCAAAAACATGGTAGGTTTCCTTGAGTGGATGAAAGTCAAATTAAGGATATATTATAAAATATATTCTAAAAATAACTTGTTGACATTTAAAATCATTCTTTCCTCTTTATAAAAAAAATAATTTTTATATTATTTTTAATTATATTGATTATTTAAAGATAAAACTTAATGTGGTTATTTTACATACATAATTTTACAAATTGATCCGTTATCCCTTCCCTATAATTAACTCACTAACCCGTGTGTCTGGCAAGAAACATGGGAGCTAAATTTAATGCTTATCTCATCTTATCTGTTTACAGACGCTCCTTCTATACAGAAGATTATTGCGTCCTACGCTTATCTATGGTTTGTGTTTAGTCCTGCATTTTTATTAGAGATTTAAATGTTGATAAAGTGTTGGTTTTCCTGGATTCTTCAGGCAACCCATTCCACGCCCGAATTCCGGACGGGAAGAAGGAAAACTTGTATGTGTTTGTTCTTGCATATGGAATAAGAAAGGTGTTTTTATCCTTATGTCTATCTGAGGGTTGTATTAAGTTATCTTTGTGTTGTATTTCTAAATTAGAATTAATTGCTTTATGTATGATTACTACTTTGCTTTTGGTTCTTCTATCCTCTAGTGCAGTGGTTCCCAAAGTGGTCCCTACGGACCCCCAGGGGTCCCCGGTACCATTCAGGGGTCCGTGGAAAATTAAAATTGATTTGGGGGTCCCTGAACAAAGCCAGGGGGTCCGCGCAAACTTTAATATAAAATGATACAATTGTGATTTATTTGTATTATTATTTATTATGGAAATGAAAATAAATAATAAATAAAACAGTATCTGAATTGTTTTTCTACTACTTAAATACCATCTGAGGTGCTATCGGTCATGGCATAGAATCTACAATGTTTTAACTAGGAAAGGAAGTAGAACTACTGAAATTTCCACAGCTAAAACCATTCAAAATAGTTTATTGAAAGATCATATTTGATGCGTAAGAAATCCCGAATTTCTACAAGTAGAAAAAATACATTTTTTAACATGAATAAACGAGGGTTGCAAATTTGGTTAGTTTTCGATGTATCGGGGAGTAATATCTCTCTAAATTGAATCCTATCATCCAATATTTTTTAAAGGGCTTTACAGCAGCAGTTCATTTAAAAAGTTAATAATTATTAACAGTGGTTTCTTACTACAGGTCATTATTTGGAAAATAAAGAATGCTATAATCGTTTACTTATTCACACAGAAGTACATTGGTTATAAAAAATGCATATTTAAATTCATTTTATGTTCTCTTTTATCAAGTGTTGAAATTCCTGGAAAACAAAGACAATGATTTGCAACAAAATTAACTAAAAAATAGCATATCCTCTATGAATCATTTAATTGCCAAATTTAACGAAACACTAAGGTAAACAATTAAGTTTAATCAAAACTAAAAGCGAAATAACTGCTGCTTTTGTTGCAAAACTTTTCCCCTGTATTTGCTTGCTTACTGTCCACACTTAACGGCTCTTCGTGCAGATCCAAACCAAAGATTTAAATACATTCTTCAGTTGGATATTCCCGACTACCAGTTGAACCCTTTTGCGTGTGGACAAACTTAGATCCCAAACACAGTTGAATCTATACCTATACAGGAGCAGCTTAAATTATTGAAATATCCACAAATGAGGAACTTAAACCCTACATTTAACACAGATACCATATATTCTGATTACAAAAAGATACCAATTTTAAATCCTGCATTAGCCTACGGTTTATTGAACAGAAGCTGTTGGCTGTTCTCTCGTAGTCATTTTTAGGAACGTGAATTTAGTGCCGTTATAAACCTTATCACAGAAAAATAATTTTAAAATATTTTTTAAAATATCAAACTTCTAGAAATTATTGCTCGTGGGGATTTGCAGTTGCTACTCTCAAACATTGAGTCAGACTTAAATACAATCATAAAACTTCTCGTTCATCCAAGTTATCAATTGTTTCAAATATTATTTTAAACAAAAATAATAAATTCAATAAGTACTTCTTTATGAAAATGTTGCATTTTTGGATTTGTAATTTTGTACTATACATTTATGTAGTTTTTTTCACTTGGGGGTCCATGGGAAAGTTTTGACTATAAAAGGGGTCCATGGGTCAAAAATGTTTGGGAACCACACTGCTCTAGTGTTTCAATGCTGATCAGCTAAAGAGCTGAGACTTGTAACAAATACTCATTAGTCGACGTCATTACATGTTAAAGAAAAAAAATATATTAAAAATATTTTTTTCTAAAAAGATCATTTTACCTCAATTGGACTTGAACTGCTTATAAAATTGATGGAAATGCAAACATGCTAGCATCAAAATTAAAAATTGTTTCATTAAACATTTCATTTGTGATCCAATGCATAAATTTGAACTTAAACTATCCCTTAACACGTTGTTGGGTCGTTGGGGCACCATCGTGAACTGCTCACTAACACACGCCATTTGTCACGGTCCTGTGCTGCCTTTTGAGAGTCGCTGAATGACAGGCCGGTCCACTCTTTGATATCGTCCTCCGATTCTTCTTTTGTCTGCCTCTTTTCCTTCCTCCCTGGACTGTGCTTTGCAATATGGTTTTTGCGAGACCTCCAGTTCTTGGCACGTGTCCGTACCATCGTAATTTCCTCTTCTTAATGGAGGTGAGAATGTCCTCGTAGGGGCCAATGACAGTACTTATTGTGTTGCGGACCGCTTCGTTTGTGATGTGCGCTGTGTAGGCGATGTTCAATATCTTTCTGAAACATCTCATCTCTAGCGCATTGATTCTTCTCTGGAGGTCTGCAGTGAGCGTCCAAGCGTCACAACCATACAAGAAGACCGACATCGCCAGAGAGCGCATTAGCCGGATCTTTGATCTCAGGGAGAGCTTCTATCTTTGCCAGATGTGCTTTAATTTACTCAATGTGGCCATTGTTTGGGCTACTCTGGCAAGAATTTCTGGCTTTGAGCCTTCGTCGGATATTATGGCCCCTAGATATTTGAAGGTGGAGACCTCTTCGAGTTTTTGCCCGTTTATCCGAATCTCACTTGTGAATTTACTATTTGCCATGACCTTGGTATTTTCTGAATTGATTTTCATGCCGTACGCCTTTGCTGTTTTCTCTAGCTTTGCTAGGAATTCTTTTAGTTCGTCCTCGCTACAAGCTAGGCCGTCTATGTCATCGGCGAAGCGTAGGTTGGTTATACTTCTCCCTCCGATGCTGACTGTTCCGACATGGTCTTCTAGCACATCTGTCGTGATCCTTTCAAGGAAGAGGTTGAAGAGGATGGGGAAAGTAAACATCCTTGTCTGACACCAACAGTGGTCTTGAACCAATCTACCAGCTTGCTGTTGAAGAGTACTGCACTGGTTGCTCTGTTGTAAAGGTTCTTGATCACTTCAATGAGGTTTGCATTTATGTTGAATTTGTGCATAGTTGCCCACAGTGCCGCATGCCACACTCTGTCGAACGCTTTTTTAAAGTCTATAAAGACATGATAGAGGTCACTCTGGTGTTGGAGATGTTTTTCACAGAGCACTCGCAGGTTAAAGATTTGCTCCGTTGTGCTTCTTCCTGCTCTGAAGCCCGCCTGTTCTTCTGAAATGATTTGCTCTGCATAAAGTACTTGCCTACTAATCTAAAGGTATCCAAAACCAGATCCAACCAACAAAATGACATTTTCACACTGTCATATAAATATAATATAAATTTCAAAATCTAGTCATTTTATATCTTCAAAGCACATTTTTTTACATTTTTTTCCAAATGAATTTCTAGTTGCAATACATTAAAATTTTATACAATATTTAATTAGACATTCAAAATTATATATTAAATTTAAAAATATATCACACTAAAAATATTTTTAAAACACAAACAGATGACAGGATGTAAATAGAAAAATGAAGCCTACGGTGCATTTTATAAATTTCAATTTTGATTGGTCCACTTAAAGCACTGATTTAAATAAATGATTTCAATCAGTTGATTTATAATCTCAACCTGTGTTGAGATGAAAAACATGTATCATTCCAGAATGCAGAAATTGGTTTGGAATGGACCCAAAAAGTACCCAGGCGCAAAGTATATTGTAACAGATAATGGAGACCGTGTCAATTTGAGCAAGCTTCATCCCAAATTTAGGAACTTACGCCTGCAGATAGGGTATAAGGTGAAAATATGTTGCATATAACTTTGCTCTGTGGTGGCTTTATGTTGTGGTCATAATCAATACACTTGTGCAAACAAAATGTTTTTATAATGTTTTTTAAAGTTCCTTTTAATTTTAGCATAACATGTTAGTTTCATTTTTTATTACTTCAATAGCATGTGGATTCTAAGGTTAATAGCATGCACCATAAATAACACAAAGATATCTAAAATATTTCTCAAATGTATGCTCAGTTAAATGTAAGTACTTGTCCAATTTGCAGGGTTGGTGCTAGACATTTTAAGATTGGGTGAAAACAGGCAGTCGTTGCCCTATGACAAGTTATGAGAAGAGTTTAGAAAAAAAAATTCCTTGATGCCTGTGTGATGATCATGCATCACATCCACCTTGAGCCAATTTGCATCAAATATATTGTTGTGAGACAGAATTTTACTATTTTTGGATTTTCAGATAAACAGGTTTACAAGCTTTGAGAAATAAAAAATCTTTTTATTTCATATAATTTATTTTAACCTTGGCCTATCCATGAAGTTTTTTGTCATTTTTTTATTGTTGCTTTTTTTTTAAAGCACTAGCAAGTTAAAGTGGGGCTACATTTTTATTTATCGCACTTAAGTTCTTTTTATTTATGTCTTTTAGTGTTAAGAGATTTTTAAATTATTTTTTACAACTAAGTCAATAAAAGTATAATAAGTTAATAATAATATGCTTTTTTCCTGGGAACAGAGTAATCATTTTTCCAATTAATCATTTAAAATATTTTGGGTAGATTTCCTGTGTGGTATAAGTCCAAGTGTCTGGAACGGATTAAGACGAGGTTCCTCTGTATGTATTTTTGCATAGAGAAAAACAATTGTATTTCAGGGATTCCTCTAATATAGATTTCCTTAAAATTGCCCTGTTTGAATGTACTATTCAAGACCCGAGTGGGGGAGTCATTATCCAACGAAGATCGCCTGGAGGACGGACTTCCACAGGGGTCCGCCCTTAGTTGTACATTGTTCTTAGCCTACGTCCACGACCTACAAGGTATTCTGGGGTCACAGAATGCCATGTTTGCTGACGATCTGGCTATATGGAGTTCCGGAAAGGACGTTGCAACCCTGCAGAACAGGCTGCAGGAAGATCTGAATCGAATCGAAGGCTACGCCAACCGTTGGCGCCTAGTAGTCAATACGGAGAAAACGGTCCATTCCATTTTCACAAATGGACGGAATGCACTGAAGCATGAGGTGGTGCTTCAGATATGTGGGAAAAGATTGAATTGGGATCGGACACCAACGTACTTGGGAATCAAACTGGACCAGAAGGTCCAGCTACATAACCATGTGCGTGAATTGTGTGCCAAAGCTACAGCTAAACTGTCCCTGGTGAAGAAACTGGCTAGCACTAGTTGGGGTGCGGATGCAAGACTACTGAGAGCTCTCTATCTCGGTAGTGTGAGGGGTGCCATTGATTACAGCCTCCCGGTCCAGGCCTTTGCGAGCCGTACGGCCCTAGAGGGTCTGGACCGAATACAGAACCAAGCTCTACGGTTTGTATGCGGGGCGTTGCGTACGACACCCACAGCCGCTGTAGAAATTATGTCTAACGTAGAACCCCTGGCGATAAGGCGAGAAAAGGCAATCATAACCACGGTGGAACGATACCGTAGGTTGGAGCATGACGAACCCTGCTTTCAATTACAAGACCGATGGGTAAAGAGGACCCGACTGAAAAGACCATCCTTCATGGATACGGTCTACGCACTAGAAGACTCAGTCCCCATACCCAAGCACAGGGAACGCATGCGACTGGTCCCTGCTCGAGGACCACATGAAATCTCAGACTTGCCTGAACTACGTTTGACACTGGCAAATACAGCGGTGACGAAAGCCAGTCCCGTCGAGCTTCAGCGAGACGAGACTCTGAAGACAATCGAAGCTTATGGCGATAGTGTGGTAAAAGTCTTTACGGACGGCTCGCGTTTCAAGGATGGCAGAAGTGGATACGGAGTGCTAATTCAATACCCTCAACCTGGACCTGACAGTATCGAACTGTCAGGGCCATGCGGATCCGCATACAGTAGTCACGACGCCGAACTGGAGGCGATTTGCAAGGGTTTGAAGGAAGTGCGCCGACGTCTAGCAAGAAGAAAGGTTTTCCCGACCGTAGTAGTTTTCACCGACTCACGGTTTTCGCTCGAGACCGTGGGTCGATCCTCTCTGGAGACGAAAACGGTCAGTGTCATTTTGGAAACAGTAGGTGAAATCCTAGCACGAGGCGGGAAAGTAGTCCTTCAGTACATCACTGGGCACAGTGGCGAGCCTCATTCAGACAGGGTCGATAAGTTGGCGAGAGAAGGTTCAGCTCAGCCCCAACCCGATCGCCCGATAACCCAGCTGGGGGTCAGATCGTGGCTTAAGGACCATTTCCGAGAGAAATGGCTACAGGGCTGGGCCTCTGGAAGCACGGCCAGAAAAGTATTCCAGTACATGCCGCGACCGAGCAAAAGCGACTCCTGGTGGAAAATTGGACGTACCAATCAGACGCTCATAACTAGAATGAGAACTGAACATTGTCCCACACGAAGCTACTTGTACAAGTTTAACACTAGAAGGGAACTGGCCTGTCGGCTGTGTGGCCACCCGGAAGAGACGGTGGCACACGTACTCGAAGAGTGCCCCGGGCTGTGCGGGGGTTTGGAGGACGAAGTAACGGTACCTGCAGAGGGTTACCTCTACGGCGATGCCCGCTTGATGAGGCTCGCTTGCGATAAAATGAACCGGGTCTTAAGAGCCTAGCGGCTCGACCCAAAAGAGAATGTACATTCACGAATGTACTATTATTCGGGGGTAATTAAAAAAGCATCTCTATAAGTTCATACTATTTTTTTAACGTTTTGATTTACATTTCGACCTTTTATTGCTTTGTGCAGGTAGAGAGGCACATGATTGACAATGATGTGGTGGTGCTAAGCAGGCAGCCTACTCTCCACAAGATGAGTATGATGTGTCATAGGGTGAAAGTTTTGCCGTGGTCCACCTTTAGGCTTAATCTCAGGTATGCTCAACTAGTGTCATAATTGCTAACCTTTTTTTTTAAAAAATGAATGTGATTGTAATGATTGTTAATTTTTTTAATTTATCTATCATTAGTGTAACGACCCCGTACAATGCTGACTTTGATGGTGATGAGATGAACCTTCACCTACCTCAATCTTTAGAAACCAGAGCTGAGATCTATAATCTGGCTTGTGTCCCTCGTATGATCATCACACCACAGGCCAATAGACCTGTAATGGGTATTGTACAGGACACATTGTGTGCTGTTAGGAAAATGACCAAAAGAGATGTCTTTATTGACAGGGTAAATGCATTCAAATAGTTTGTTTCAAAGTTATGTCTTTTGTTTTTACACACAAATTCTTACCATTGTTAGTTGATAAATTTATTTTATGTTTTAATATGTATTTTGTGTGTGTGTCTTAGTTTCAAATGATGAACCTCTTGATGTTCTTATCAACATGGGATGGACGCATGCCCCAGCCAGCTATACTTAAACCACAGCCTCTCTGGACAGGGAAGCAACTTTTTTCTCTAATCATTCCAGGCCGTGTCAACTGCAATCGCAAACATTCAACACATCCTGATGCAGAAGACAATGGACCTTACAAGTGGATTTCACCAGGAGACACTAGGGTTGTTTGTTGATTTTTTAAATTTTAAATACTAAAACATCATGATTCAAGATTATTAGTTGAAGGTATCTTTTTTAAGAGCATTTATGCATTTAGCTGAAACTGTTGTAAGTAATTTTAACTAGAATTAGTCCACATAATTTGTTATTTTAGCAGAGGCAATGTGTACAACACTGACATATGATACTTAAGTCATCAATTTAAATAATGATCTGTAACAAATTTGTTTGTTGTTGTTTTTTTAATGTTGCCAATATATAAGAATTCAAGATATGATTTATGATTATATTTAGATTTAGATTTTATGATTTTAAGTGAATAGGTTTTTTTTATTAAAATATCCTGATAGTTTTTCTAAAAGCTATGTACATTTAATACATTTTTCATAGTTAATGTTAGCCTTTCCTACCTTCTACAGTAAATGCACCAAGGCATTGTATAAAATATATTTCAGTCTCACATAGGCACAGTTAGCATGGGCAGAGGGGAACTGTGTAATTGATTTTGAAAGCTCATAAATATATCAAAAACATTCATGTAAAGATGGTTACAGTGTTAATTTTTTTTTACTGCAATGCAAGCATTGTGAAAACATAAAACGAACAATCTTTAGTGCACTTTCCTCTGTTCCACTTAGTTACATTTATAAGATTGAGCAAGCTGCATTTGAATTCCAGTTAAACAAATAATTAATTTTTAAAAAGTTTCCTTAAATTTAAATAAATAGCCATTTCAGTTAGATTCCAGTCTTCATTCTCCCTACGCTAAGTAATGACCAACGGAAGCTTGTGTTAGTCATTAGACTATTTATATTTTTAATGAAAAGTTAGGTTTGTAGGTTTTTGAGACTAAAGATTTTAATATTTATATAAAACTAAATGTCAAATGACTTGGTAGGTTGTGCAACTTACATTATCACTTTCAGTCCCAGCATTCAGCTGGCAACACAGATTTAGTCTCCCCCCACTCTCCTCACCCACATCAGTCAAAAGGACAGTGACAGCCAATAACCTCATTAGCCACCTTTGATACAGATTTGTAAAATTTTGAGACGGTTTAGTACTATACTTTGTCAATGTAGTAATAACTGAAAGTTCTCGGGTAACCAGGTCTGTTGAAATTTAACATATTTTATATTATTATCTCTTTAGCTTTTTTCATAACAGGTCTGTTGATAGACAAAGCACTAATAATATGTCTTCTGATTATTGTTTGCAGCAATATTTATTTTTAAAACCTACAGGTGTTAATTGAGGAGGCTGAACTCCTAAGTGGCATCATTTGTAAGAAATCATTGGGTACATCTGCTGGTTCCTTGGTGCATATTGTTTTCTTAGAATTGGGCCATGAAATAGCTGGTGAGTTTTATGGCAACATTCAGACAGTGGTCAACAACTGGCTCTTGCTAGAAGGTCACAGCATCGGTATAGGTGATACAATTGCTGACCAACAGACTTATCAGGAGATCCAGGACACAATCCAGAATGCCAAAGTGAGTTATAAACAATACATTTTCACGATATTCATTCAAAAGATGTGTTTAAGGTGCTTCTAATGTTTAGAGATGAGTTATAGTATAACTTTTAGTTGTGTTTGCCTTAAGTTCATTTAATAGTCTACAGTGGAAATTTTAAATGATATGTTTCTCAAATAGTGAACAAATTGTTAATTTGTCAACGGGTAGGATAATTATGAAACCACTATTTTATTTTCTAAAGACTTACAGAATTCACTTCAGCTGAAAAAATAATAATAATAATAATAACCCCTTCAGACCATGACAGTCTTTGGCGCAAGTGAAGCACAATGCCCCGGGGGCCTTGCCAGTACCTGGGCTCTGAAAAAATATTTCAATGATAATCTAGTTTGCATTTTAAATTTATTTTGAGTGTATGATGTTAAATGCCAAGAACGTTTTGTTATTAAATCTTGATATATTTCAGAATCTTGTTACTGACCTACTTAAGAAAGCCCATGGTGATAAACTCAAGCCCGCTCCTGGTAACACACCAAGGCAGACATTTGAGAATCAGGTACCTCTATTAAAAAAAATATTTTGCAATGGTCAATTTTAAAAATGTTTCAGTTAAAATCAACACTAATTTATATCAAAATTTCATCTATTATAAGGTTAACAGAATCTTTAAGGATGCCTGTGACATAACTGGTGGCCAGATCCAGCAGTCTCTCTCTGAATTTAATAACTTCAAAGCAATGATCATTTCTGGTTCAAAAGGATCAAAGATAAACATTTCTCAGGTCGGCTGCTTAATTTTTCTTTTTAATTCTATTTTTAAATAAAAAGTTTTTTAGTTGTCATAGTAGCCTATTCTTATGATTATTTATTTAAAATAAGTTCCAATTTTCTCTGAAACATTGAATGTGTTTTTATAAAAATACCTTTTTATTCTAAAATAATCAAATTTTATTTTCATCTTTCGATAACAGAAAAATATTATCCACAGGTTATTGCTTTTGTTGGACAACAAAATGTAGAAGGTAAACGAATACCATTTGGTTTTAAATGCCGAACATTACCTCACTTTGTTAAAGATGATCATAGCTCAAAGTCTAGAGGTTTTGTGGAGAATTCATACCTTGCTGGTCTGACACCTTCTGAGTTCTTTTTCCATGCCATGGCAGGTCGTGATGTTCTTATTGATACTGCCCTAAAGATTTCAGTTACAGGTAGATTTTTTTATTTTTTTATTTAATTAAAAAAATCATCAGCCTGCTCTATAAATTTTTTACTTATGTTTTAACTGTTTGCCCATAGAAATTATATTTGATTTCTTCTTAGGCTATATTCGACGAATACTAATAAAATCTATGGAGAGTGTAATGGTGAAATATGATGGGACAGTGAGGAATCAAGTTGAACAAGTGGTACAGCTGAGATATGGTGAGGATGGACTTGATGCTTGTTGGGTGGAGTTCCAGTCCATACCAACTCTGAAACCATCTGACAAAGCATTTGAACGGAGATTCCGATTCGATGCTACAAATGAAAGGTCATGCTTCACACATTTTTAGGATACATTACTTTAGCTTTTATTCCAGTAAATCAATACTCCTAAATTTTACCACTCAGAATAATATTATTTATCATAAACTGTCCAACTTAACCCTCTGCTGTCATTACATCAACTGTCTTTCTCCCCAGTTTTCATATGAACCTTTATATTACACCACATTGGAGGGTAATAGGTCGATATCATATTAAACATTTATTTAGAGCACCTAGCAACTAAATTACCTGACATTTGACTGCCAAAAACATAGCTGCTCTTGCAAAAATGTTTCATTAAATAATATAAAGCTTTTTAGGATTTTTTTTTCATATTTTGCTGAAAAAAGACTTCTTATCTTATTTTTTAAAGACGTTCCTTCTTATTGATTATTAAGCCTACTAATGGGGGGCTAACATAGCATCTATTATTAAACTGCTTATCCACATACATTTTCAATCTAAAACTACTATCGTCCTCATGAATAAAGTAAATAGAAGCATTTAAATTCAACTTCAAATTGTTACTTTTGTGCAATATTACTGCATTAAATAAAGGTTATGATAGTTACCCGTCCAGTAACATTTTAAAATTTAGATTCACATTTATAACATGAATTTATTACCCAGCCTACAGTGGTACCTCGAGATACGAAATTAATCTGTTCTGTGGTGGCTTTCATATTTTGGATCTTTTGGATCTCGAACAAAGATTTACATGTAAAATACCTAATCCCTTCCATGCCACACAGAAACAATATAAAAATGGAAAATATCATGGTAAACTATAGAAAAACAAAGTAGGATTCTTCAATCCTTAAACATGCACATTATAAAACAAATAAATAAATAATAATAAAACAATGAAAACATAATAAAATAAATGAACAATAATATGCACACAAATGTGAGCTTTTACCTTTCGAGTGAGGCGATTAATTTCTTTGAAGCCATTTCTATAAAAATACGCTTTTCCAAAGATTTCACGAAAATATTCACTAATTTAGGACACCAGCAACACAGCAATAGTGCTGGAATTGACCAATAGGAGAGCAGAACTGTTAGTGGCACGTTAAATGATGTCACATTATTTCCAGTGTTGTCAGCTGTCCCTTTTTTTCGTATATGGATTTTTTTCGTATCTTGGAACAAAACAGTCTTCCAGTCGCCTTTCGTATCTTGGATCTTTCATATCTCGAAGTATTTGTATCTCGAGATACCACTGTATTCCAAGTTCTTGTTAAGTTTCAAAATAGTACGCCCTGTAAAAAAACTATTTATAAAATACAGGTTCCAAGAAACTTCTATTTATTT
This sequence comes from Ampullaceana balthica, assembly GCA_944989445.1. Taxonomy (NCBI): domain Eukaryota; kingdom Metazoa; phylum Mollusca; class Gastropoda; family Lymnaeidae; genus Ampullaceana; species Ampullaceana balthica. The sequence continues at coordinate 701,548 of CALYLW010000312.1, read as the reverse complement.
AAAATATATTATAGATAATTTTTTCAAAGGGATGTTTTCTCTTCAAATGTGATGCTTTTTCTTGCTCTGTCCATCTATTAGTTTGTGTGATCAAATCTTCCATCCCAATTGTATCTACTTCCTGATCTCAAACAAAACTGAAACCTTATGCACTTACATATCTCATAGAGCTATTAGCAAATTTGGTTTTCACTAAAGTGTTTCTGATAGCATGCTAATTCTTATAGGAATCAGTGACAGGAACACTTTTGCCATCCATTTTTAAACATTTAAATGATGTTGCATGATGAAGCTAAAAGGAGAACTCCTAAACAAAAAATACATTTTTCCAAAAGAATACTAAAATTTACAAATAAATATTACTCAAAATTTAGAAGTGTGTTAATATTTCTTCCAACGAAAGGTCTATGCGTAAGCATCTGAATGAAGAAGTGATTAGGGATCTGATGGGTGATGCAAGCCTCATGGCAGAAATTGAAAGGGAATGGGAGATGCTCAATGAAGACAGGTCCAACATACGTCAAGTCTTCTCTACTGGTGATGCTCGGATTGTGCTACCTTGCAACATGGATAGAATTATGTGGAATGCTCAGAAGATATTTAGGATAGACAAACGCAAGCCTTCAGACTTGCATCCTCTCAAAGTTATTGAAGGTTCGTGTTTTTTTTTAATAAAAAAAAATTATAAGCTTTTTCATTGTCATGTAATTTTACGCAACAAAATTATGAGACCATCTTGCATCAACTGATGGTATTTTGTTTTGTTTTTTCAAGGTGTACGAGACTTATGTCGTAAGCTAATCATTGTGGTAGGAGAGGACAAAATTTCCTACCAGGCTAATGAAAATGCTACTTTGCTGATGAAAGCTTTGATAAGGGCCACCTTATGCACCAAGAGAGTGGCAGAGGAACATTGCCTCACTTCAGAGGCTTTTGAATGGGTGCTTGGTGAAATTGAAACCAAATTCCAACAGGCTATGGTAAGTCAAGAGTTTTCTTTATTTCACGGACATGTCTACGTGTTATGCTTTAGTTATTCAGCATTTATTGTCACGATTTTGAACAATATATATTTTTTTATTTCAGAAGAATTGTGACAAAGGGCCAATATTAATTGTTTTAAAATTTATATGCTATGGGGAAATTTATTTTTAAATGTTAATAACAGCTTTATTGAATTGCCTATTGGGTTTATTTTAAAATGTCTTCCCTATAGGTGCATCCTGGTGAGATGGTAGGAGCCCTTGCAGCTCAATCCTTAGGAGAACCGGCCACTCAGATGACCCTCAACACTTTCCACTACGCTGGAGTGTCTGCCAAGAACGTCACTCTTGGTGTGCCGCGTCTTAAAGAGATCATCAACATCTCTAAGAAGCCCAAGACCCCATCTCTGACAGTTTACCTTTTGGGACAAGCAGCTCGTGATGCTGAGAGATGTAAGGATGTCTTGTGCCACCTGGAGCACACCACACTTCGTAGGGTCACAGCAAACACTGCTATTTATTATGATCCAGACCCCATGAATACTGTAATTGCAGAGGATCAAGAATGGGTAGGTTTGATCTGTGTTAAAAGGATGTCTTGTTGGATCATTGGCATTTGTAGCCTTTTTGGCTAGAGCATTAAATTACATTAAAGTAAACTCATCAATTTATTCATCATCTACAGGTCAGTATCAATTATGAGATGCCAGATTTTGATGCATCCAGAATTTCCCCGTGGCTTCTTCGTATTGAACTAGACCGTAAACATGTGACTGACAAAAAATTGACCATGGAGGCAATCTCTGAAAAAATTCAATCAGGATTTGGTGATGATCTGAACTGTATCTTTAATGCTGACAAGCTTGTGCTTAGAATACGAATTATGAACTCAGATGAAAACACATATCTTGATGTGAGTCAAATTAATGTAAAAGACAACACAGTAATCATTTTTAACTAATTTTCATGCGCGTATTTTCTGCAATTTCAATTTTTATAAAATGCATAAAAATAGATTGATGGCAGATTCAAATAACTGTAATATAGAATGATGAGCATTATGTCTAATACTAATACTTTGAACATGTAAATAAGTTAATTATGATATTTGAGTTGACTAATACAATAGACGTTTGATGTATTACACTATATTTTGATGATATTGTGAAGGATTGGAGATCTTTGATTGCTTTTCAAGAGTGTGAGAATATTAATGGATTTTATTTAAAATTAAATTACAATTTCATTGTTGTAGGCATAAAGCCTTTAAGTAAAAATGTGAGCTGTATAGATTCAGACATCTTGAAGAAAGCAGAGAATGTTACGGAAAATATCAAATATAGGGATAGTATGTAAGATTTAAATTATCTGCTGTACAATTCTCCATTCAAATGAAAGTCATAACACAAAGTCCAAAGAGAATATGTTAATCATGTGTATCATATGATTCATTTAAATAATTAAACTGTGGGATATTTCGGACTAGATAATTGTGATTAAAACAGTAGAAAATACAGGGGGTATACATGTGTTATACATATTAACAATGAAGAGATAAATTATTTATACTTGAACTTGAACATTCACCATGTTTCACTTAAATTATTTTCAGGAAGAGGAAACAATACACAAAAAGGAAGGAGATGTTTTTCTTCATTTTATTGAGACTAATATTTTGTCTGCCATGACAGTACAAGGCATTGAAAATATATCAAAAGTGAGTAATTTGCATAGATTTCATTTTTAAATAATAAGATGTCTATTATGGCAATTAACGATACTTTTTTAACACTTAAAATATTTTCATAAGATGAAAAGTTACATGTTTTATTTTAATTATATTTTTTAAATGTATGTCTTCATTTTACAGGTGTACATGCACTTGCCCTGCACTGATGACAAAAAGAGAGTTCACATTACTGAGGAGGGGGAGTTTAAAGCTGTTAGTGAGTGGATCCTTGAAACTGATGGGTCCAGTCTGACTAAAGTTCTCAGTGAAAGAGATGTTGACCCTGTCAGAACCTACACTAATGACATTATTGAAGTGTTTGATGTAAGTTACCTCAATCAACAGTAAGGAAAAATTCATGCAAATTCATTCTTTAAGCCCCTTAAAATAATTTTAAACATGCATTATACAACATTTTAAATCACATTTTAAATATACAGCATTACAGACAAAAGATGTTTTACTTTTTTATGCACCTATATAATTCCGAACACCTCCTCCTGATGTATGCCGAATCCCCAGAATCATACCCAACCTCTGCCCACACACAAACCAAATAATGTCTGCATAAGTGTCTAAGCTAACGCGGCTAGCGAGCGGCATGCAACTCTTCTGTGTTCACATTGCCGCTCGCATATAATTTATTAAATATATGTTACAAGTGTACTGGAAGATTTTTAAGCCAGGTTTAATGATACAGAGTGCTTCAATGTGGCTCTCAATAGTTGTTTTTTTTAATTTTAAAATGGCTCTCAGTTTCTACAGGTCTGGCCACCCCTGGTCTAAACCAAAGTAAGTTCCGCTAGGGATAGACCAAGCTTTTTGCCATTATTTTTTCATGGAAAAGCTGCAGTTGGTTAAAAAAAAATTCATCATAAAAAGGTGAATGTTTACATATGGCAAGCTATACCTCTTTGAAACTATCTCAGTACGTCCCTACTGTACTTAATATGTGAATGCACCCATGCAACACAGTAGCATAAAATCTTGTGACTTTTTACCATCACGCGGACGCGGTGGTCGAGTGGCAGCGCAATGGACTGTCGTACCAATGGTCACGGGTTCGAATCCGTGTGAAGGCAAGGGTTTGTTCCCGGGGCCCAGGGCGTCCCTGAGTCACCCCGCTCCGAATGGGTACCTAACACAGTTAGGCGGCTGGGTAATGCGTGGAACCCACAAAGCCGTGGCCTGTGAACGCTGCATCACTTGCCAACAGATCATCTGTCATGGTCTGTGGACGCAACTATCTTCTGCATAGAAGGAGCGTCTGTATAGTTAAGATAAGATAAGATAAGATCTGCATAGAAGGAGCGTCTGTATAGTTAAGAAAAGATAAGATAAGATCATTATTATACTTTCTTGCATTTTTACAATTGCTGTGTGCTCCTGTGGGCATCTAAATCCCTTTGAGAGTAGGAGGTGTGAGCTTCGTGTGAACAAGGGAAAGGAGCATGATGTGTAAAAATGAGGTTGTAAAGTAAAGTTCCCTTTTCAGACCATGCTGACATATGGGGCAACTGTAGCAGCGTTCACAAGTTTCTATGACCACAGCATACAAAAATAAGCTTGTGTTGGCACTTAATCTTAATTTTGTGCAGTTGCGCCTTTAGAAATAAACCCTTTTTACAAGGAAATTAACACCAGTTTTTTTTAACAAAACTTCAATAGACTCTGGGAATTGAAGCTGTTCGTAAAGCCATTGAAAGAGAAATGAAACATGTCATCTCTTTTGATGGCTCTTATGTCAACTATCGTCACTTGGCTTTACTGTGTGACATCATGACTTCAAAGGGTCTCTTGATGGCAATAACAAAGGATCGTTTTAATTTGCTGGAATCTGGAGCTCTTGCAAGATGTTCTTTTGAAAAAACTGTAAGTTCCTTGTTTTAACCATTAAGGTGGCTGTAAGTTCCTTGTTTTAACCATTAAGGTAGCTGTAAGTTCCTTGTTTTAACCATTAAGGTGGCTGTAAGTTCCTTGTTTTAACCATTAAGATGGCTGTAAGTTCCTTGTTTTAACCATTAAGGTGGCTGTAAGTTCCTTGTTTTAACCATTAAGGTGGCTGTAAGTTCCTTGTTTTAACCATTAAGGTGGCTGTAAGTTCCTTGTTTTAACCATTAAGGTGGATTTAGTTTAAATGTGAACTTTTTTTTTCCTTGTGGGTAACAAAGAATTTTAAAGTAAATCTTTTAAATTTTCTTATCTAAGACTAGTAATTTTTTTTTAAAATCATGTTAAAGGCTGATAGGTGATAACCTGTCCGGGTTTAAGCATTTATAAGTAGCAGATAAATTTGACAAGTTAATGTTGAGTAGTTTTATAATTATTTTAATATACTTAATCCAACACCAGCTTGATATTCCTCTGGCTCTAATAATGTAATTTCAGGCATTGAACTGTTGACAAATTTGATTAGAGTTAATATTTGATTTTTTTAAGCAAACGAAACTAATGGCCTTGGGATCTACATGGTACATCCACTAAATCAAGGGTCGGTGAACTTTTTTGCCCATTACCTCAAAATATAAAATGTTATGTTGCCTTAACCCACACAGGCGCGAGGTCCTGCCCAAACCTGTTGTGCCTTCTGTGAGCGTTGAAAGCCAACGGGTCTAGGGCTTAGCCCCAGCCGAAAACGCATCTGTTGAGTTTTAGAAGCCTGACAAGTGTCTAAAAATGACCCGTCGGCTAGCTCCCCTTAGTGGAGAGGAGAAAGCTGCCGGGGAATTCCCTGAGGGGACCTATAAGAGTCTTAGTGACTCAGGGCCATTGACGTCATCTCAAATGTCACATATTAATAAACCGTGCCTTTTGTCAATATACGTACACCTGACGGATTTTCTTTTTTTTTAAATTAAAATCTTTAAAATCTGGCGGATTTGCTCATAGATAGTGCAAAGAAAGCAGGGAAAGAACAGACACAAACAGCAGCAAGAAGAAATTTGAACAACACGAGTGAGGTTGGGTTGCACCGCCGACACATTGTTGGTCTCAAGACATGTGCACTGAGAATGTTGTTACCTGCCCCCCATCCTGCACCATCATCGCTTGCCAACCATAAACTGTGATTGGTTGACCCTAGCGAGAGTCATTTGTCATGCTTATTTGCTAGCGTCTTGTGCGTGCCCAAATTTCTGGGGAATTATACATATAGATACATGGCTACTCGTATAAGACAACGTGAAATCCCTTGTTATTCATGTGAAAGCAAAAGCCTGGTACTATAACATAATATAACGCCCCAACTCCAGTTTTGAAAGCCCTTTTGGGTTTTTTTTACATCAATTTCAACAGAAATAATAAAAAAAATTATTATAATTTTCTGTCTTGAGGTTGATATTCTTATGGAAGCAGCCTCCCATGCTGAGGTTGACCCCATGAAAGGTGTGTCTGAGAATATCATGTTAGATCAACTTGCCAAGATTGGAACTGGATGCTTTGAACTTCTCTTGGATGCTGAGAAATGCAAGTATGGTATGGAGATTCCTACCAATCTGGGAGCTGGGCACATGGCTGGTAAGTTAGCTCATTACATTTCTCTTTAAGAAAACTTGTTCAGGTCAAAATAAATCATTCTTCTCATTAACAAACAAAAAAGCACTTGACGTTTTCTCTTCATTGTCACTTGGGAGTGTTTAATTTATTTATTTTTCATTTTCTAAAATCTTTAGATAATGCAAATTAGCATTGTTATGGATTTATTCTTATGGTAACTTTATCCCTCTCCTATCAGGTGGTGCAGGTACTGGTATGTTCCCTGCAGCAGGATCTTTAACAAGCTCGATGTCACCAAGTATGACTCCATGGGGTCAAGTTGGAACATCAGGGTATGCTAGTGCCTGGTCCCCGGGTGTTGGCAGTGGAATGACTCCAGGTGGTGCCGGCTTTGCTCAGTCTGCTGCAAGTAAGGTTGGATTTTCTCCAGGGTATTCTCCACAGCCTGGAAATCCTGGGTCACCCAGCTCTCCTTACATTCCTTCATCTCATGGTGCATCTTCATCTAGCTATTCACCTTCCTCACCAAAGTACATGCCCGGCTCTCCGGATATTGCAACACCTCCAAGCCCAAGCTATTCCCCAACCTCACCATCCAAGTCTCCTTCGAGCCCAGGCTACTCCCCTACAAGTCCAAAGTACTCCCCGACCTCACCGTCATATTCTCCAAAAAGCCCATCCTATTCGCCTACATCTCCATCTTACTCCCCAACATCACCATCCTACTCCCCTACATCACAGTCCTATTCACCGACCTCTCCCAGCTACAGTCCCACTAGTCCATCTTACTCACCAACCTCACCCTACTACTCCCATACATCACCATCATACTCTCCAACATCACCATCATACTCCCCAACATCACCATCATACTCTCCAACATCACCATCATACTCCCAAACATCACCATCATACTCTCCAACATCACCATCATATTCTCCAGCATCACCATCATACTCTCCAACATCACCATCATACTCCCCATCATCACCATCATACTCTCCAACCTCACCATCATACTCCCCAACATCACCATAATACTCCAAACACCTCCATCATTGGACCTAATTTCAATATCAGCCAAACCAACATTGCAATTCAAATATCCAAAACCTCTTACCTATTCCCCAACATCACCAACTACTTTTTTCAATTTCTGGTTACAAAAATAATGATGCACAGTGTCCAATGGCTTCCTAAAGTCCAACACCATAGTTGTATGTTTGCTGTTATTCATATTACTATTCATTATTCATATTTATATTAAGTGAGTCAAGTTTCAGACAGATATCGTATTAGGAAGTGGTTTTATTATTTAGCTTAAAAGATTCCTGTGCCATTAGTTGAATAAATGTTTGGGAGAAAAAATTAGTTTACAAATAGGTTGAAAGTAGAAAGTAGGGCAGCGATGGCGAACCTATGGCACGGGCGGCACGTGAGCCACAGTTGACCCTCAGAGCGTCATCAGCCGGCACGCGACTAAAATATTACTTTCTTAATCAAACCAGCTAAGCCTAATCCCCATTTTCGGGTTTCTTTGGGGTGTTGGCACTTGGGTTTTGGTTTGAATTTTGGGCATGTGGCACCAAAAAAGTTCGCCACCACTGGGCTAGGGTGTTGTCCTTTTACCCAGCATCCCTTGTTTTATAATTTGATAATGATGAGCATGAGGGAAGTATGAAGTAACATTGATTTTCAATACAATTTCATTAAGAAAATACAAATTTTTCTGAAATTGAGTCATTATATTTTATATATGATATAATATAATACCATAATTGAACACATGTACTTGTTGTTAATCATAGTTTTCGATTGACATTATTTTTAAATTTTTTATTTAATTACCATTAAAGAATATCGAATTTAGATCATTCGTGTAAATTTTATGTACATTATTTGATTTTACTTTTGCATTTATTACCAATTTATTATTAATATGTAAATGTAAATTTAATTTAAGCTGCAATAAATGTCAGTATAATTTGTGTTCAGATGCCTCTTTAATTTTGTCTAGTATTAAGTTTAAAACCTAAAATTCGTCGTTTTACACTATTTCATTATGCCTCTTTTATTCTGAATCCTATTAAGAAACAGTTACATTGAAGGGTTTAAAGCAGGAGTTCCAAAGTAAAGTCCGTAGGCCAAACGCAGCCCGCGCTGAAATCTTAATTGTGCAGAGGGCTCATATTAATAATTAACTGACTCTTAAGATGTTTTCTGTAACGAAATTATATTTATCAGGAAAGCAGAATTAATAAGATGTTTTGAGTACCAAAAAAAACTATGGTGTCAAATTAATGCAAAAAACCATTATGTTGTATAGTTTACAAAGGTGAAAATTCTTTACAAAAAGATGTAACAGTTATGTGTGAAATTTGATGACATTCGATGCCAAAAATGTATGTACAATGTAATAATTTTTTATTTTTATTTTTTGCTAAAACTGAAAAAGACAAAGTGCCACTCAGAAAATTCGATCGGCTCAATTAAGTTTCAATTAAGTTTATTTAATACTTATATGCATGTTAATGTTATTATCTATTACTAGACGCGCCGCGGCGTAGCATACGCCGCAGACTTGTTCATGGAGAGTGCAAAGAAAGTGAAGAAAGAACGGACACAAACTACAGCACGAAGAAATCAAAACAACGCGAGTGAACGTCGGAACTCATTGTTGGTTTCAAGACATTTGCAGGTGAAATTCGGTACATCCCTAACTTCTATGAAGTCAGCTATAAAACGATAACTGGATTAAAATCGGACTTTCATAATCGATATTCGGTTTTCAAAACAAAACAAAACAAACAAAAAAAAACACCTAAATATGACTAACCCTCACTACTGTCGGCCAATCACAGTTTATCTTTGTTTGATAAATACGAAATATTAAACTTGCTGAAATGTACACAAAGTATTTCATAATAACTATAAATCCTCAAATCCTATTTTTACATCGTTCCCTTTTCCAAAATTAAAATATAAGCTAAAACAATAACGTCATATAATATTTCTTATACAAAATCGATCGCAGTGTCACCTAACTTACACCCATACAGACAACGGGAATCAATATACATAATTAACATAAGTAACTTATCCGTGTTTGATAAATACCAAATATTAAACTTGCTGAAATGTACACAAAGTATTTCATAATAATTATAAATCCTCAAATCCTATTTTTACATCGTTCCCTTTTCAAAAATTAAAATATAAGCTAAAACAATGACGTCATATATTTTTTTTACAGTGCGTCTTTAATTTATAATTATTTTGCACACCTTTTTGCGCGCCTTCCGATGCAGGCCTTGCATTAAAATATAAGCTACAACTTTTTTATAATATAGGCGAAAAGTAATGTAATGGATAAGCCCGAAAACAATTACATACATACATACAGACAACGGGAATTATGTATATTGATTTAAAGCGCAGTGAGCCCCTTTCCTTACTGGGGTACCGCGCTATATAAATTAGCAATGTATTATTATATATTTACTAGTGTATCACCCGTCAAAAATAACGGACGTTTTAAAAATAAATACACATCAGATTTAAAAAAAACGTAATACAGAACTTTCATTTATTTTTATTTGATTCATTTATTATCATATTCATATTGAACAATTTTATGCGGAACGTTCGAAAAGTGTTATTTTTGGTGCAGTAATGTGATGCGCTGCTTTCTAAAATTAGTAGCACTATAAAACAAAATCGATCGCAGCGCCACCTAACAGCACTACATCCATTCGCAGTGCCACCTAACAGCATTACATCCATACAGACAACGGGAATTATGCATATTGATATCTCCATTTTATAACGCAGTAATTCATCTGAAGAGATGTCTTCATTTTCTGTCTCTGAGTCAGAATCCATTACTGCCATAAGCTTAATACGCTTTTCATTTGGTTTGATAAGTAGGCGAAGTGTTAAAACCAGGGTAGGCAAACTTTAACAACATTTTGAACATTCCCGTCAGTCAGTAGTTTAAAACCAAAATGTTCGTGTAATCGTCAGGAAATGTATTATTTATCGGCGGCTATTTTACTTTTTTATTTTGACTTGCAATAATTTGTAAGTGATGGGTCTATTAATCGTTTAAAATAATTTAATCGTTAAAAAATTTAACGATTAATCGAGAAATTAATCGTTAATTTCCGATGCCCTAATATATAATATATATATACTATATATATATATATATATATATATATATATATATATATATATATATATATATATATATATATATATATATATATATATATATATATATATATATATATATATATATATATACAGTGCTTTTTTCTAGCGAAAAATGTTTGAGAACTCATTTCACATCTGTTTTTTAACTTATGTCAGAAAATACTATAATAGTCTAAAATTTAATTTTCCACTGAACACAAATTTTATTGTATAGATATTTAAAGAAATAAACGTTTTTATAAGAAAATGAGAGACTCAAAGACAGCGGTTCTCAACCTGTGGGTCGTGACCCCCCCGGGTGTCGAATGACGATTTGGCAGGGGTCGCCAAAGACCATTGGAAAAATATGTTTTTTGTGTGTTTAAATGTGTAAATATGTGTAAACCTTGCCATGTACATATTTTGTCTATATAAAATATAAAAGCTCAAGTCACCGGTTGGATGTAGAACGCTGAGGAACGATGTACAACAGTCTATAGCAGTTAAAAAATCGTGTGGTGATTAGCACTGTAAAAATATTTAACATGACGTCATTGTTTGATCTTATATTTAGAAAAAGGTGTGCATCAAAAGGTGTGCAAATTAATTACAAATTAAAGACGCGCTGTAAAAAATATATATTATATGACGTCATTCTTTTAGCTTATATCTTAATTTTGGAAAAGGGAACGATGTAAAAATAGGATTTCAGGATTTATAATTATAAAATACTTTGTGTACATTTCAGGAAGTTTAATATGTCGTATTTATTTATTATAAGTTACTTGGGGTTTTGACAAAAAAAAGTGGGCGCCGTAGGCGCCCTAAAGCCGGTGTGGGCGCCGTAGGCGCCCTACAACCCATAGTTACTCTATACTAGTCTATAGTCTATTCAGTAACTTTAGTAAGTTTAGTTGTTGTAAATTAACTTTTTATAATGTTTATTTCAACACTATTTTATGAACCCCTCAACAACCGGTAATTATATCAACAGAGAGTAGGGCGCGTCTGGGTGCTCAGAGGTCTGATCTCAGCAGGCTGGCTACGTGACTTAGAAGCTGAACTGCTGATGCGTCTGGTTCCACACACTGTGGTGTAGGGCTGTAGGTCAATATTTCATTGTGCGTGGTATTGAAAGCTATCGTTATAAATTTTTGCATTTTAAATTTAAAGTTTTTAAACCAACCGATGGAAAAGGAACATGCAGAGAAGAACATTATGATTAAGAAAAGAAAATATAGTGAAGATTTCTTACAATATGGTTTTACTTCAATAGTTACAGCAGGAATTGAGAAACCGCAATGCGTTATTTGTAATGAAGTTCTTTCAGCCGAATATATGAAGCCAAACAAACTGAAACGTAATTTTGATAGCAAACATCCAAGTTTTGCGGGGAAGGATACCGAGTATTTTAGAAGTAAAGCTGATGGCGTCAGGAAAGCCAGACTTGACAATGGTGGCAAGTACCACCAACAAAACGTAGCAGCCGTTGAAGCTTCATATTTGGTGGCGCTCGGAATCGCAAGAGCTATGAAACCTCACACCATTGCCGAAGACTTATTGTTGCCAGCGGCCAAAGATATTATTCGAGTTATGATCGGACCCGAATTTGTTAAGAAATTGAGTGCAATTTCCTTATCTAATGAAACTGTCCGGAGAAGAATAGATGATATGTCTGCTGATATTATTTATCTGGTAATCCAGGAAATAAAATCTGCTCCACTTCCAATATTTAGCATCCAGCTTGACGAATCCACGGACGTTGCAAACTGTTCACAACTACTGGTTTACGCGAGATATATAAATGAAGGTGACTTTAAAGATGAGTTTCTTTTTTGCAAACCTCTTAAAACGACAACAACTGCACGGGATGTATTTGATACAGTTGGTTCATTTCTGAAAGATCATAAGATCTCTTGGGAAAAGGTTTGTGGTGTTTGCACTGATGGTGCTCCAGCTATGCTAGGATGTTGGTTTGGATTTCAACGTTTGGTACTAAATGAATCATCAAAAGTCATTGGAACTCACTGTATGATTCATCGACAAGTGCTAGCAAAGAAGACGTTGCCACAAGAGTTTCAAGATGTAATGAAAAGCGTCGTAAGTTCCGTCAATTTTATAAAAGCGAGTGCGCTGAACAGTGGTCTGTTTTCGAAACTTTGTAATGAGATGGATGCGTCCAATGATGTTCTGTTATTTCACACTGAAGTGAGATGGTTGTCGAGAGGGAAAGTTTTGAAACACGTTTTTTATCTTCGTGACGAACTAAAAATGTTCTTTAATCAGAAGTCTAAACCACAGCTCAAAGCACTTTTCAGCGACAAAAATGAGCTTCAGAAAATTGCTTACCTGGTACATATATTTGCCATTTTGAATGAGTTAAATTTATCACTGCAAGGACCAAATGCAACATGCCTAGATTTGCCTGAAAAGATCCGATCATTCGAAATGAAACTTCAGCTTTGGGAGAAAAAAAATTGGATGCCAATAAAATGTACATGTTGCCCACCTTTTTTGCTATCTTTGAGGAAAATGACATTGAACCGGACAAGAGAAGTAAAATGATAATTTTTGTGAAAGAACACTAGCATATGCTGGCGGACGAAATTTCATCGTACTTTCCAAATCTACCTAACACTCCGTTTGAACTTACCAGAAATCCATTCACAGTCAAAGTTGACGATATTCCTGAGACAGCACAAGAGGAGTTCATCGAACTCATTAACAGTGATGCAGCGCGAAATGATTTCTCTTCAATGTCAGTTACAAAATTCTGGATCAAGTGTTTGCAGTCATATCCTGTTCTGTCCGAAACTGTGTTGCGCCTTCTTCTTCCTTTTCCAACAACTCATCTTTGCGAAACAGGGTTTTCCAGATTGCTGGTTATCAAGTCTAAATACAGAAGTAGACTTGTTGTGGAAGATGATCTTCGTTGTGCACTCGCAAAGACTGTCCCGAGAATTTATGATCTTGTGAGAAAGAAGCAACCTCAACCTTCACATTAATTGACTTTGGCTTTCTTACGTATTTGTAATTAGAAATAAATACGAATACCTTGTATGTAATGTATGACATGTATGTAATTATAATCATTGTTACACATTGTGTTTTTATTACTAACTACGTTACTACGAGAACGGTGTCTGTGCTTTAATTACGTAAAATTTGTAAAAATGAGAATACAATGTCATTCTGCATATGAGATATAATTAAATATATTATAACAGTAGCAAAATAAAAGCTATGAGGTAGATACCAAAAAAATTTGACGGCGGGGGTCGCCACAGCACGAGTAATTTATTAAAAGGGTCGCGGCACAAGAAAGGTTGAGAAACGCTGCTTAAAGAGTTTATTTATAATAAAAACCGACCTGACTATATAATTTATGTGGAAAAATGTATTCTAATGTTTTATAATACTGGTACCGTATTAGGCTTTAAAACAACTTCTATGGTCCATAGATATCATATTAGTGGAATAACAGCGTTTGCCACTTGGTTTGTTTATTTGTAAACTGTAATTTACGTCGTTCCCGTGAGTCCCCACTGTATAAAGGACTGGCAGTAAGTAAAATGCCGACTATTTATATAAATATACACGAATCTGGCCTTAAAAAGGTATGGGAACACCGCATCCGGGCAGAATAGCGACTATCAAAACAGCGACCGTCATAATAGCGACTGCATCATAATAGCGACTGTATCAAAATAGCGACTTTCTTCTTTTGCTTGTATTAATGTTTGAAAAACTTACTGTGCCTAGCCTACAATGGAGTTTATAAAATAAAGAAAAGTAAGACACGATAAGCAATGTAGGTTTTTTGTACAGAAGGGACAATACAAAATTAAATACAATCAACTGGAGGTGTGTATAAATAAATGTTGGTGTTGTAAAGAGTGTAAACACATTTTCGGGACACATTTTGTTTTTAAAAAAATTCTGTGAAAAAAATAAAATTATAACTGCTATTACTTCAGTCAAATATATTTTGCAGAAAGCTCGATAGTGATTAACAAACATAGATGCAGTCGATTAATTTAGGGGGATTGCGGTGGTAGGGGCAGAGGTGGCGTGTGGCTGCTTTTTTTAATTTAGAGAAAGTTGGACTACAGGACTTTTTGATCCCCGGATGTTTCGACCCTTTTCGTTTTTACCTCGTAAAATTTTTATTTTTTTCTAATTTAAAAAAAAATTAATAAAAATAATATAGTTTAATAATATAAAAGCCCAAGTCACTCATTGGATGTGGAACGCTGATGATGTACAACAGTCTATAGCAGTTTTAAAAAATCGTGTGGTGATTAGCGCTGTAAAAATATTTAATATGACGTCATTGGTTGATCTTATATTTAACACAAGGTGTGCATCAAAAGGTGTGCAAATTAATTACAAATTAAAGACGCGCTGTAAAAAAATATATTATATGACGTCATTGCTTTAGCTTATATCTTAATTTTGGAAAAAGGGAACGATGTAAAAATAGGATTTGAGGATTTATAATTATATAATACTTTGTGTACATTTCAGTAAGTATAATATTTCGTATTTATCAAACAAAAAGGAAGTTTAATATTTCGTATTTATCAAAGAAGGATAAGTTTCTTGGGCTTTTGACAAAAAACAAAAGTGGGCGCCGTAGGCGCCCTACAACTCCTGTTATTAAATACTTTGCGTACATTTCAGAAAGTTTAATATTTCGTATTTATCAAAAAATGATAACTTAGTTGGGCTTTTGAAAAAGGTTGGCGCCGTAGGCGCCCTAAAAAAGGGGGCGCCGCAGGCGCCACGGCGCCGCAGCACAATCTAGTAGTTTAATATTATTATCTATTGAAATTAAAAACGGCATGAAATAATTATTTTCAACGATTAATTTACCACTAAAAAGTATATACACTGAAAACCAATCAACATTAAGGGCGAATTCATGATTGTGTTAAATGCACCACTCCTCTGAGGTAGCAAGTCCTTTCAAACCTATCCAACTCCACCCCCACCCCCAGGCAATGTGGTCAGATAGTCCTTTATGAAGGTACTTACATTCTCTCAGCCCCAATCCCTTTATTTACCTTCTCCATAACACGGGGTCCGTGGTCGTCACTTAGTCTAGCCTTCGTAACATGTCATTATGTAATCCCCGGACAGTTCGACCACAAGACCTTTTGACAAGGGGCTGTCAATATTGTTAAAAAAGCTGCCCGGGTAACCATGATTCAAATTTTATTTTTACTGAGCAGTTGTTTGTATTTGAATGAATGCGTTTATATATAGCATAAGTTAATTAAGTTTTAAATTTTATTTTAAACACAATTTTTAATTTCAATAAATACTTCATAAAAATGTTGCTATTTTTTTTGGAGTTTTTATTTGTTACTATGCATTTATGTAGTTTGAGTTTTCTGATCCTTTCCCAGTCACAAACGGAGTCAAGCAGGGCTGCGTCCTGGCACCAACACTGTTTAGCCTCATGTTTTCCGCCATGCTGACAGAGGCCTTCAGAGACGAGGATGTTGGTGTCAACCTGAAATACCGCACAGATGGCAAGCTGTTCAACCTTCGGAGGCTCCAGGCAAAAACCAAGGTTATGACAGACATCATCAGAGACCTGCTGTTCGCTGATGACTGTGCCCTCAACGCTGTCTCAGAAGCCGACATGCAACGCAGTGTAAACCTGTTCTCCAGTGCCTGCACAAACTTTGGTCTGTCAATCAACACCAAGAAGACTGAGGTCCTCCATCAGCCTGCGCCTGGAAGACCCTACGTAGAGCCCAACATCACTGTCAACGGCCAGAGACTCAATACAGTGCACCGGTTCACATACCTAGGCAGCACACTGTCTCAAAATGTCACCATCGATGACGAAGTGAACGTCAGAATTGCCAGAGCCAGCTCCACTTTTGGCAGGTTGTACCCTAATGTCTGGAACAGAAGAGGCATTACCATCCAGACCAAGCTGAAAGTGTACAGGGCAGTGGTGCTCCCCACACTGCTTTATGCTTGTGAAACTTGGACTGTTTATCAGCGCCATGCAAGAAAGCTGAACCAGTTTCATATAACAAGCCTCAGGAAGATTCTCGGCATAAAGTGGCAGAACAAAATTCCAGACACAGTGGTACTGACCAAGGCAGGTCTCCCCAGCATCTTCACCCTCCTGATGCAGTCCCAGCTTCGCTGGGCAGGGCACGTTGTCCGAATGCCAGACGAGAGACTGCCAAAGAGAATCTTCTATGGTGAGCTCCAGTATGGCCAGCGGTCCCACGGTGGGCAAAAGAAACGCTTCAAAGACACACTGAAAGCCTCAATGAAAGCGTTTGCCATAAATCCAGACACGTGGGAACGAGCTGCAATGGACCGATCCACCTGGCGCTCTTCCATCCACGAAGGTGCCAGGTCATGTGAGGCAAACCGGATTACCGCCGCAGAAAAGAAGAGGCAAGCCCGAAAGGCCCATGCTGTCAACCCTCCAGGAGATGTCGCACTCGCCCCCTGTCCCTTCTGTTCCCGAACCTTTCGTGCAAGGATCGGCCTAATCAGCCATCTGCGCACGCACAGAAAACCCTCGGATGACTAGAGTGGTCCTCGTCGTATCGACGGACGAACGAACGAACAGTTTTTTCACTAGGGGTCCTTGGGTAAGTTTAGACAATGAAAAGGGGTCTATTTGTCAAAAAAGATTGGAACCACTGTGTTAGGTGAACGGTTGGACAAGAATAGCTATGTGGTGAAGTCGCTGTTATGACGGTCGCTGTTTTGATACAGTCGCTATTTTGAAGTCGCTATTATGACGGTCACTGTTTTGATACAGTCGCTTTTTTGAAGTCGCTATTATGACGGTCGCTGTTTTGACAGTCGCTATTTTGAACCCGTGCCTGGGAAATCAGTTCCCATGAGTTCCCACTGAAAAAGCACTGTATATATTAGGGCTTCAGATATTAACGATAAATTTCTCGATTAATCGTTAAAAAATTTAATGATTAAATTTTTTAACGATTTGGAAGTCAAAAAGTAAAATTCTCACACTTCGCTTAAATATTACATGCAAACCAAACATCCACTACAGTATCATAAACTTCAGCTGAGACAATCTACAGCTATGTGAACGATTGTTCAGCTCGGCTGGTTATATTGTCCATAAGACCCGCTCATCACTTGAACTAAATAATGTCAATACACTTGTCTGTTTGCGTTGTTGATTAAAAGATGTCATATAAAGAAGACATTCCAGTTTTATTTCGATTTTTGACAAGTACGTTCAATATATGTTACTTGTGACACCATACATTTCAATTTTTGACATTAATCGAAATTAACGATTAATTAATCGTTAATTTTACAAAAGTTATTGATTAAATTTAAATTAATCGTTAACAGCCCAAATTGAATTAAATAATATGTAAATATTTGTTGTTCTTGTTTTTAACTGTTGTTTAAACCCACCATGTAAATTGGCTACTACTAGTACTAAAATGCATGAAACCCTGCACAGTAGCTAGGGTTGGCGTCACCTGGTGCGGCGAACTCATTGTTTCAGCCACCACCAGTCCTTTATTTTATCGACTACCACGACAAATTACTTCTTTTTCCAATAATTTCACGGTATAAAAATGACAGATCATACGAGAAGAAAAAATAGTTACTTGAAGGCACTACGATCTGTATCAGATCATCAGCTTCAAAAGTTATTTAGAATCCGGATTTTGCTCTCTAAACACCTCGTTATAATAATGGTTGATTACTGAAAACGAGTTCTAACTCTAACGTTCTAACGTTATCTGTCAAATTTTATGTGTCATTTTCACAACTTAAGTCAATTTTTGAAAATCGACAGTAAAAGCAGTAGTTCAAACTTGACAGTCGACAGTATTTAAATGGTAAGGCTTTTTTCTAGGGGTCTACCGTCTACCGATATATCGGTACCGATATCAGGATATCGGCAATATCGGTAGCATGTAAAGGTCCCGATATTGACGTCACCGATATTTCATAATAAATGATATTTTGACCCAAAAAAACAACAACAAAAAAACAACTATCATTTAGATTTACAATATCTCGACAAATTAATAAATCGATCCCGATACCGGTATTGAAATATACAAAAGAGTCCTAGTATTAATATCTACAGCCACTATACAGTGTGCCATGTGCTATTATATTTTTTAGGTATCGGCCGATTTTCGTATGCTCGGAAATACTGTGTAAATATTGCCGATGCCAAGT
Source organism: Ampullaceana balthica (assembly GCA_944989445.1). Lineage (NCBI taxonomy): Eukaryota > Metazoa > Mollusca > Gastropoda > Lymnaeidae > Ampullaceana > Ampullaceana balthica. Next base: position 682,930 of record CALYLW010000312.1, on the reverse strand, counting down.
ATACCGTAATTGCTCTAATAAATGGATAACATGGAAACATTTTGTTCACGTAAGGGGCCGTCCATAAATGACGTCACGCGATTTTGGCCGATTTTTGACCCCCTCCCTCCCCCTCGTCACGCGTCGTCACAAAAACTTAGACCCCCCTCTAAAAGTACGTCACAAATCTTTGACCCCCCCCCCAAAAAAAAACAGTTTATTCTCTATTTGAAAATAAGTATGTTACAAATCACTTTTATTGTCATCTAAGTATTTATTATTTATTTGGTGAAGATCTACATTGTAATATCGTAGCCCGCGTGAAGCTTTTTTTAAATAAACGTTTAACCGGCCTTCAGAAAACTAACTGTGTTAACATCCTTAGATTATATTTTATTTTAATGCATACAAATTAAACATTGACTATTAATCATCACGGTTAACGTCTTTGTTTGAAAAAAAATTATTTAAAAAAACTAAACTTTTAAAATGTATTTTTTAAAAATCCCTCAATTGACTGACGGGCATCCATCCCTTAAGAAAGAGGTCGGCGAACAGAGGTAAATAACCTCATCTGAGGTCAAAAAGGGAATTCTTGGGGGTAATGCAGACTCATTTGGGACATATAACATCCACTACAATCCACTAGATATATTACAATACGTCATGTGTACGTGTACGCTTGGAACATATGCCCATTATTGAACCGGTTCCTTCCAGAAAATGCTTTTTTTTTAAATTTGACAACTATGATGATTTCTTACCTACGTACTATACGAAGACATCTAAATCTACCCTACTTTCATTTATATTGACACGAGTGACAATAATCTTAATCCCCATGACTTGTCTGTATCACATATCCTTTCTGTGATATTTAGAATTAATGCCTTAAAAACTGAGCTAAGAAGAAAAGTTGTTTTGTGCTCCTCTCGAATTGCCTCGTCACGCATCGTCACAAAAGTGTAACCTCAGGTGCGTGACGTCATTTATGGACGGCCCCTTGGCAAAGTGGTCCATTAGGATTTGCAAATCTGCGACTCTAATAGCAAGATTATGTCACTAAAAAATATTTAAAAATTCATGTTAGGGGTTTTTAAACATCTCCTAACTATTATTTAAGTTCGAACTTTCTATTTTTATTACACGCTTTTATTTAAGTCACAATGTTTGTATGTTGTATCCATCCATCCATCCATCCTTCCTTCAAATCTTGTAACGTAAAATTAAACCACTTCTGATGGTCCTAGAGATCTCAAAAGTTTACCACATATAGATCGTGGATGACAATGCATTGTATAAAAATTTCAGATCGATCGAATGTACCGTAATTAATTTAATGCACATTTAGTTTTTACTTTTTGTCTATATAAAATATATCATTTACTTTTATTTTTCCGACCGACCGACCGCCCGCCTTCGAACCCAATAGACAACGGTAAAGTTAATATAAGGGATTGAATTAAACTGCCACGTAAAAAAAAAGTTTTTGACTATAAATCCGTTATATATGAGACATAACTAAAAAGTATTTATCATGCTTAAACGCGACAAACATTTACAGACTGAGATTGCCTTAAATACCCTTTGTTTTAAAACGGAGGGGGGCAGGGAAAAGTTTTGGTCACGGATGGTTGAACTTCACTCAGCGTGACTCGTAAAATGTCAACAAAAGCTGACCGCTACATATAGAGATAAACTAAAAATGCATTAAATTAATTACGGTACATTCGATCAATCTGAAATTTTAATAGATTTATCCTCCCCACGAGCCAAACCAACTTTGAAGATTTCAGCTCTCTAGCAAATCAAAAAACGTTTTTACGAGCGTTCTGAAAAAGATGACGACAGATCCGGAAGCGTTGAATCCGGAATCCTTCACGAATTAATAGGATAGGGGCCTCAAAAAAGTGAAACTAGTGCGACAACGTAAAATACTAATGTAATACAATAATTTAATTTTAACTTTATAGATTCATAACTAACCATTATTGCGGGTCTGTAAAGAACTCTCTTATCTAAAGGATCTCGTGTAGTTACATTGAATGCGCATTAAAATTATATTTATATTTCCTCTAAGCACCGCACTACATAGCACCAATATTGACGTATGTAATATCTAATTAATTATTGTTGTTGTGAAAAATAATGCTAGAATATTAAGAATAAGAACTTATTTATTAAAAGAAATTATTAAAATATAATGTAAAATTCTATGAGATTCCATTAATAACTCACGTTGCTATACGTCTTATTTGATTGTAATTTAGAAGAATAATTTACGATATAAAATTAGACAATAAAATAGATTTTTTATAAAAGGTACAACATTAATATTAAGAAAACTAGTATATTTGTAAATTTAGTTTAATTCGTATGCATTTCTAACAATTTTACAGTAATATGTCATCTCTTGTTGTCTTTTAACGCAGACAAATCTAGTTTATTCAAGTGCATGCCACTTGGCCTCGATTCCTCAATGAGGTATAAAATTTGAATGGATTATTATAGTTCTCTTATCACCGATAGGCCTTTAAGAGTATTTTTAACGCAATTTCCCTTAGGAATTGCGTTTATAGATTCAAAATGTCTGGCCAGTCTTCTCGAGCATTGAACAGCATCTCCTCCTGAACCATACCAGAAAGAGGGTTCGGGTCTTTTGCAAATATGTTATGGAGGTCTCAAAGATGTGCACGGACCAAAAAAAATACAAAAAAGATTTACTGGATTTCTTGGAAAATAAAAAAAACCGATAAAATATGAACGAAATCTTGAGTCCCATGAAAAAACATTATTCCTTTTATTCTCACCAATTTAACCATAACACCCTACTTTTCTCAATTTTGTCATTTCTCGCCAATCATAAAATCTATCGGGCTGAAACAAACGCCAAACGATAGCTAATAATATTTAGAACAATGCTGGAGAAGGAATTGTTGAATAATATCTATTCGTACGACTCCCTTAATTTTAGCAGCAATTTGTAGATAGCAATTGTTTTGTTTAGTTTCAAAATGATTGATTTGAAATGACTTTTAATGTCATCTAGAACAGTGCTTCTCAAAGTGGTGGTCCGCGGACCGGTGCCGGTCCGTGGGCCATCCGCTGCCGGTCCGCAGATGTTCTAAAAAAAGGACAGAAAAAATTTTCAGTGCAGGGAAAATAATGCACCGGTCTCTGGTGAAATGGCCAAAATTCCTGCCGGTCCGCCATACTAAAAAGTTTGAGAAGCACTGATCTAGAATGATAGTAAATGGGGTATTCCCGATTTGTGAATGCTTATGTTAGATTATTGCGCGGTGTGTATTATTTTGACACATTCTTTTTGTGATCTAGCGTGAGGGATATGTCGTCATATTGTGATAAGTTTCAGAATTACTTATTTGAATAGATTTTCAATGTAATCTAGAATGATTTCCCTTAAATAAAATAATCGGAAATTCTTTGTTGGAAATTGCGTTTAAATACTCATTCGAGTTTTTATTACTTGTTTTGTTCAATTTACTGGGTTTTTAAATAATAATTCCAGACGTTACTTACAAATTCAAATAGTAAATTCAAGATAAAAGGAAATTTAAACTTGACTGTCCAACACTCTAATTAACACACGACTGTCCTACACTCAATTAAGCACTCGACTGTCCTACATGCTAATCATTACTTGACTGTCCTACACGCTAAAAAAACAATAGACTGTCCTACACGCTAATAAACACTTGACTGTCCTACAATCTAATCAACACTTGACTGTCCTACAATCTAATCAACACTTGACTGTCCTACAATCTAATCAACACTTGACTGTCCTACACTCTAATCAACCATTGACTGTCCTACAATCTAATCAACACTTGACTGTCCTACACTCTAATCAACCATTGACTGTCCTACAATCTAATCAACACTTGACTGTCCTACAATCTAATCAACACTTGACTGTCCTACACTCTAATCAACCATTGACTGTCCTACAATCTAATCAACCATTGACTGTCCTACAATCTAATCAACCATTGACTGTCCTACAATCTAATCAACCATTGACTGTCCTACACTCTAATCAACCATTGACTGTCCTACAATCTAATCAACACTTGACTGTCCTACAATCTAATCAACACTCGACTATTCTTTACCTAATATTTGCTGTCATTCTATGTGCTAAATGTTTGAGATAAATGACTTAATTCACTACCTGCCATGGTATTAAGATGTCATTATATATAGTAATTCGTTTTGTTAAATGGCATAGCTCACTACCCCGTATTAAAATGTCATTCTATGTACTATGTGCTTATAGGTTAATTGTAATGACATAACACACTACCCAGTATAAAGATGTCATTATATGTGCTATTCATTTGAGTTAAATGGCATAGTTCACTATCGGGAACTCTTAAACTATCTTTTTACTTTTCAGATACAGTTGAAATGTTACGACACATGTTAAAAATCAGCATGTAATGAACTTTGTAACATCAGTACAATCAAGCTTACTTTAAGATTTTCCTAAGTAAAACACTCAAATAGATGTAGTATAAATAAACTAAAATGTAACACACAAATACAACATTCGACAATATTCATATTGCAAGTACCATCAATGCATTGCATAAAATGTTTTTCTTTTGCATTTTTGTGCAACTATCAGCTGAGGAAAAAAAATAAAGATTTATAAAATAATTTCGTACGTCAGCTTCATTTGAATTTAATAGAGTTTACAATTTTACTTAACTGTAGATTTTTTTTCAAGCATTGATCTTTTATTTGTAACATTTAATGCTTTCTGCCTCTTCTTCTAATCTGTACTTTATTAAATTCATGTCCCCATATATCTATATAATGTTTTTTTTAATCTCTGCTGAATTATATATTTTTTATGCTTTAGTAGTTAATATATTTTGAAAATTTAATGTAAATACTTATGTTTATTTATGTATGCTGATAAGGGTATTAGCAAAAAAGTTCACTTTTGTACTGTTCTATTAATAAGGTTTTAATATATTGTTTTAATTACACAAATTGTTGGTGTACTTTGTTTTTCCTCTTCACTTCCAAGGACCGGTATTGATGTCTTAAACTTAAACTTTTGTGTAGCACTTATGTGGGGGAGATAAATGTGTAGCACTTATGTGGGGAGATAAATGTGTAGCACTTATGTGGGGGAGATAAATGTGTAGCACTCAGGTGGGGAGATAAATGTGTAGCACTTATGTGGGGGAGATAAATGTGTAGCACTCAGGTGGGGAGATAAATGTGTAGCACTTAAGTGGGGAGATAAATGTGTAGTACTTATGTGGGGGAGATAAATGTGTGGCACTTGTGTGGGGGCGATATATGTGTAGCACTTTTGTGGGGAGATAAATGTGTAGCACTTATGTGTGGGCAGTGGCGTCACTAGGGGGGGCGAGGGGGGCGGGCCGCCCCGGGTGACACCCATCAGGGGGTGACACCCGAGCTTAACATTTTACTGTGTACGATTCTATGTCAGAAAAAAAGAAGACACATAGTTTCATCTAGAAAGAAATACAATGAAATACGTTAATAAAACTTTTATTAAAAAAATATCAGTTAACTTGCAATAATAAAACAGTCCCAACACATAAACAACATTAAAACAAATTATGAAAAAAGAAAAGAAACAGTCGCGGCAGAGACATCTATAAAAAGGCTGGACATGAAAGAGGCAGTGTCTTATGTTTTAAAATATATAAAGCCATTTGGGGCTTGGACACACCGACAGCATGGACGAATCCCACCTCACGACTCCCTCCACCACAAGCCGGGTATAAATATTGTGCAGAATACAAAAAAAATCTGACTGCAGCAGGACAAACTGCTGCACTTTTCCCAACCAAATTAATGAAATGAGCTGTGCACGGCACATAATTAGCAACACTGCACTTCACATAAAGAATAGCCTGGTTTCCGTTATACTTCCAACTCATATTTGCCGCATTGCCGTATGACTGACTATCCAAGGCATTTTCAGGGAGTCATGCAAACATTTTCCTGCATCTTTATTATACACTATAATTTATAATAAGTTTGGCGGACTTTAAATTATTGGGGGCCCCTAGGTTTAGCCCGTTCAGCCCCCCCCCCTTTTTTAATTCGCAATAGGGGGATGTGGTCACTCGTCTGTAACGAGGGGGAAGGGTGTATTTTTAAAAATATGTGACGTCACATCAAAAAACGCGCAACTTTAAAAAAAAGTTCCACTTAAATATTTTATTGTTTACCATTTATTTAATTGCGTTTCAATGGCTTCACGCATGTTACGATATTAGAGTTCAGACTTACACTAAATACATATTTAAATGACAAAAAATAATTTGCAACATGCTAATTTTTATTGAGAAAATACGGATTTGTCAAGGCTTTGTGACGTCATATCGTAAATAAATGGATGGGGGTCTAAGTTTTTATGACAAAGTATGACGCTGGGGGAGGGTGGGGTACAGTGGCGTAGCTAGGGTCATGTGCGCCCGGGGACATGACACAAAATCGGCGCCCCTTGTCGGACCGAACGGTTCTGGGGGCTCTTTGAGCCCCTAAGAAAGATTTGACATTTTACGGTTTATATAGTTCATTTTAGAAGCTTCTGGTATTTTAATGAAATAGAACACAGAATAATAATTCTCTATACGATTGTAAACAATTTATTTAAAAACAAAAATACTCTACTAATTATACGATTAGACATAGTCTACAGAAAAATTGATTATCCTTGATTTAATTTGATTGTCGCAAACTCGTCAATCCCGTTGTCAACATTAATATTCTTAAGTGTTTCTCTTTCGATGCTAAGGAGTGCAAGATCACTAGGACTATCTTTTCCAATTGAAGCACGTAAATAAGACAAAATAAGCTTCAGTTTGCGGAAGGATCGCTCACAGCTTTCAGTTGAAACAGCAATTGTTCGAAGTATTTGAAGTGAAATGCGCTTGAATCGGAAATACGTCATCTCCATATGAAACAATAAAACCAAGAACATCCAAAGGAGTTTCCGATAGAACTTCAGTCCGGGTACTGAGAAGCATTTTTCAGTCTCTGATTTATGTGCACAAATCATGACCATTGACGTCAGTGTCGTATAAATTATCAAACTCTAAGCAATTTTAACGAAGTGTATCGACTTTTGTCTCAGCAAGAAGAGTTTTGAAGTCTTTTAAAAATCCAAATTTGTTGCTTAGATTTTTTTAGACGTATAAACCGTATTGATATCTCCTGTTGGAGTCTATCAATTAGGCTGTTCATATCACGTGCAATTCTTCTTCTACAGAAAGTCCTGCATCTCTTGTTAATTCTCCAGGCATCCTCCGATGTCGTCTAATCCTTCTGTCAACCTCAATTCCCCAAGTTGTGCATCTTCCTTTCCATTATCTACCGCAACCTAACTAAAATTATCACGAATGTTGACAATTTCTTTCTCAAGCGATTTAAGATCAGATGCTGCTTCCTTGAAATTCACAGTAGGATTCTGCAACCGTTTCTGGACACGATCAATTTTCCCAAGTATGAATGATGTTCCGGAAATTTAACAAAACTAGGAATTTAAAGTTTAATATACCGGCCAGCAAAGTTTCTGCATCACTTCTGGTGTCAGGCGTCATATTTTTATGTTTTGATAATTTTTCTAACAGCTCTACCAGTTCATCTAGTGAAATCTAGTCCTTAATAAATTGCTTTAACAGCTTCTGATCGTGCACTCCAACGTGTTTCAGACTTCCTCTTCATTGTGATTGGCACAACTCTTTTTAATTCTTCAAAACGAGTTGTTCAACGAGAGAAAACAAAAATTTATACTTTCAACTGTTCCAAAAAACGCGATAACAACTGGATCCTGTTTAGCTGAGTGTACTCTTGGTAAGTTTAAGCTGTGGTTATCACAGTTGATGAACAATGTTCTGTTATTTCTGGCACATATTCTGTGTTGAAGGCCGGATATACGCCCAGTCATTACAGCAGCATTGTCATAACATTGTGCCCGATAGTCGGCTAGAGGTATGTTATTAGATTCTAGTTTCTCCACGATAACTCTTTCAATGCTTGCTGCGTCTTTGGAATGTATCTGGATAAAACCTAAAAATGATTCTTTGATGGTTTCTTTTTTAGTTTGAAATTGAAAATCCACATATCTGATGACTTGAGAAATATATTCCCGGTGTCTTAGATCGGGTGTTAAGTCAAGTAAGATACCGTAGTACTTGTTTTTTTTCTGATTTCACTCAACAGCTTATTCCTTACAGTCGATGAAAGTAGGTGGATAAATTCATTTTGGATTTCCTGTATAAATAAGATACTGAACCTGGATTTTTTCGGGACTCTTGTAAGTGCTTTTCTAACAGTGGATCATACTGATCAAGTTTGATCACACAGAGACAGGAAAGAGAGGCAGTGTCTGATGTTTCATATAAAAGGAATCCAACTTGCTTTGACATATCCACACAATCCCTTGAGAGGAGAGACCTTCTGTAAGCCAGTGGTTCTCAACCTTTTGATATTCAAGGACCACTTGAAAAATGTGTGTCTTAGCTACGGACCACTACTAAAAATTGTGCTACTGCCGAGCTGGAAAGTTAAATATAATTATACTGTGTATATCTTATCTGTTGCACACGCTCCTTCTATACAGAAGATTATTGTTAGCTATAAGTATTATACATGTTAGTTAGTAAAATTATACTAATATGCTACGTTTTGCGTGCTCCAAAAACAGTATTGTAATGGCTTTCTTTTGTAAAGAACAAATGTCATTTATATTAGTCTCATAGTCTTCTTATTTAATTCTACTTGCTAACTATAAAAAAAAATTAAGTCATACACAGTAGTTTTGTATTAAAAAGACTGCTATATTCGTTTATTTAGTGCGAACGATGCTTTGTTTTTATTGTAAGCAATGCAGAAAATCCACTTTCACAAAGTTGCAAAGGGTAAAAGTATTTTAAAAGCTATCTGAGACCGTTCGGAGTACTCCAAAATTTCATTAAGTCCACATTCTGATGCAACATATTCAAAGTGGTATCGCTAGTCAGTTCAATGAATTGGTTTAATTACGATGTTGGAAATTTTATTTGATTAGACAATGTGTGCGAGATTAGGACTGGAAACCAACGAAAAACCACTGAACGTTAAAAATCACCAAAGTAGAATTAAAATTGGCCCTGCATTGATCGAATATGACCAGAAATCAAATTTGTCAACAGTTGTTTATTTATTTCAACATTTTCTGGTTTCTCGGTAATTTCGTATAAATGATCAAACATCTCAAAGTTACCTTGAAATAATCATCTTTTCCAAAGATCAAGCTTTTTCGTAAAAGCAGACACTTTGTCACTGAGAGTAATATAATGTGTCTGCTTTCCTTGTCGAGTTGAATTAAGTTTATTGAGTTCTTCAAAAGTTTCAGCCAAATAAGCCAGAACAGCCACCCATAAGCTATTGTTCAAATGATCAACAAGCTTTGAGTTTTTTCCACAAGAAACTCTCTTCCGTCATCACGTATTTCAAACAGTCTTAAAACCAGCGAATTTCAGTATACATCCGTAACTGTTAATGTTCAAAATTCATATTTGAACATAAGAAAGCAAAACAATGAGAATTTAATAGACGAGCCTTGATAAAATTTAAAAACTATTTAGGCCCGATCAAAAATATATTTTAAGTCAGCGTTAATTCTTTTACTCGGTAGTCGTACACCATGAATCATACAGTGCATACATTTCATGCTGTCTTGGTCATTTTGGTTGCTTTTAGTGTCGTCTCTGTCTGTTCTATTAATAGAATCGCCTTTGTCTCTTACTGCTCCCCTACTCTCACTCCAAGTCTCTCCAAGTTTTTTTTAAAATCGCCATCAGCAGTCCTAAATTGTGGATGTGTCATTTATTGGCGCCCCTTAACGCTCAATGGGGGCGCCAAAATCATGCTTGCCAACTGATTTGTAATGAATATATTTTCGGAGCTCCAAAATTCAAACTTGCAAACGTATTTGGGATACATTAGTTTACATCAAAACACAATTAAATAATGAGTTTTAATACTCATTTTGGCGCCCCCTAACGTCGCGCCCGGGTACATATGTCCCCCCCTGCCCCCCCCCTCGCTACGCCACTGGTGGGGTAAAATCGGCCAAAATCGTGTGACGTCATTTATGGACGTCATTCATTTCAGTCGTGAAGGGGTGACACCATGAGCTACCGCCCCGGGTGACACCAACCCTAGTGACGCCTCTGTGTGTGGGAGATAAATGTGTAGCTTTCATCCCAAGCTTTTTTATAAGGGCAGTGGCGTAGCTAGAACTTTTGCCGCCCGGGGCGGTCTCCAATTTGCCGCCCTTTTTAGGGGCCATCCATAGATGACGTCACGCACCTGGGGGTGGAAGGGAGTCACATACGTTTGTGAACATGTGTGACAAGGGGGTGGGTGTTTAAGAAATGTGACGTCGCGTCAAATCGCGCAACTTTAAATAAACTTCCACTTAAATATTTGATTACTGACACTTTATTTAATGACGTTTATGTAAAACGCGTGTTACGATATTAGAATGCAGCGCTACACTAAAAACATACTTAAATGGCAAAAATTTAATTTCAAACATGCTCATTTACAAACAGAAAATACGTCTTTTATTTGGGGTGGGTGGTCAAAGCTTTGTTACGTCTTATTGAAGAAGGGGTCAAAGTTTTTGTGACGATGTGTGACGAGGGGGGGGGTGAAAAATCAGCCAAAATAGCGTGCTTCATTATGGACTGCCACTTAGTCGATTATATTATGGTTTTTAAAAATTAATAAACATTAACAAATAATTGTAATTGAAACGAAGTAAAGGTGGGGAACATGTTTACCATTGCATGCCATTATCATGTAAGCAGTAATATAAGAGGCCGCATAAGATTATATACCTATAAATACACATTTATAAAAATACAAGATACTTTTTTTAAAGGCCACAAGAAAGTTACTGAGGTCGCAGGTCGTCCCCCCCCCCTGAGACAAAACATATTCCATTGTGGTGTTGATTAACAGAGAAATTTGAATATTTACATATTCTTGTCATAAATATTAATAATTTTCAAAAAAATAGACGAATTCAAATTATTTACACATTACTATTACTTTAATTGGACAGGCGTAACATGTTTAATAAATAACCGTATTTTATGAAAAACACAAATTATTTTTGCTACTTTAATGCAATAAAACAAAATAAATTTAATTTTTTATAATTTACCTTACAATAATTTACTGAAAACTGAAACGGTAATATAAATTACTACTTGCAATTTAAACTCAATATTTGAACTACCATGCCCAGTAGGTAGGTGCTTGTTCGCGCATCATTCTGCGAATGTCGAAATTCCACGTCAAAACTGTCGTGGCGATATTAATAGCACACATTTTTCGGCCCAGCGACAAGCAAGGGCGGGCGGCCGCAGACACCACGAGTTAATATAAAGGATTTAATTTTTAAAAAACCGTAAAAAACCAAGTTTTTGACTATAAATCCTTTATGTACGAGAAGTAACTAAAATAATGTTCATTATAATACGCAGCGCAAGACCATCCAAAAATACAAAATTGCAGTTGTGTCGTAAAACATCTTATCTTATCCTATCTGTTTACAGACGCTCCTTCTATACAGAAGATTATTGCGTCCTACGCTTATCTATGGTTTGTGTTTAGTCCTGCATTTTTATCAGAGATTTAAATGTTGATAAAGTGTTGGTTTTCCTGGATTCTTCAGGCAACCCATTCCACGCCCGAATTCCGGACGGGAAGAAGGAAAACTTGTATGTGTTTGTTCTTGCATACGGAATAAGAAAGGTGTTTTTATCCTTATGTCTATCTGAGGGTTGTATTAAGTTATCTTTGTGTTGTATTTCTAAATTAGAATTAATTGCTTTATGTATGATTACTACTTTGCTCTTGGTTCTTCTATCCTCTAGTGTTTCAAGGTTTAATGATTTAACTAATGGTGTTATTCTTGTCAGTTTCGAATATTCTCCAGTAATGAATCTGGCAGCTCTTTTTTGGATTTGTTCTAGTTTATCAATGTTTTCTTTAGTGGATGGGTCCCATACAGAAGATGCATATTCTAGTACAGGTCTCACCAAAGTGAGGTAGCATTTTAGTTTTATATCTCTATTACATTTGTTAAAGTTTCTTTTTATAAAGCCTAAAGGTTGGGCCACACTATCAAATGCCATCGAGCATTTGATCAAGCATTTGATCAAACACACGCACTTTAATATTTTTGTATTATTACGCAACCTCCATATCACATGGTAAATTATTACAAATTGAAGTTCAAAGTTCATCATCGGAGAGTTGTTTATGTTGACTATGATGTGCTATTAATTTAATAAAATTGCTCGTGATCAACCAAATTTTTATCAAATCATTATTATTTTAATAATGTCAAAACAACAACAATATACGATTTATTACGAAGTAGATATGCATTTTATTTAAATTAGGCTTTTAAAAACAGAGATTTTTTAAATTAAAAGAATGAAAATAAATAACAAAATAATAATAAAGACTTCAACTTTAAATTCAAAATATTCAAATGAATGTGTAGAATGAGTATAACTATGACTCATGTTTAAAAATGAGTTAATATGTTTAAATATTCATACTATCTACTACTGTGGCTAAGGAGTCTGCCATCGTTCGTAAAAATTACGCAAATTTTTTTTCGTTATTTCGAATCTATGAAATAGAACTAATAATTAATAATGATGTTATAAGATAGATGAAGGTACGTTTAAAAAAATATTTTGCCCCTCCTTGGTCATAAACACAAGAAAAAATAAAAAGCTTGCCAAGAGTCTAGATCTATAACTATAACTCTAAATTATATTTCAATACTTTGTTAATCAAATTTTGTTCAGCCTAAGGCTAAGGCCTACGCCTAAGCTTAGGAGCCGTCCATAAAGTAAGTCACGCACCAGAGGGGGGAGGGGGTGTAAAAAAGTGTGACAAGGGAATACATTGTGTGACAGTTTGTGTTAATAAAAAATTAGTTTTGTTCGAAAGAGTGACGTACTTAAGTGGGGGTGGGGTCCGAGATTTGTGACAGGGTGGAGTTAAAAATAGCGTGGCATACTTTATGGACGGCCCCTTATTTTAATTAGTTAATTGGGCCTATGCCTATATATATTTACATTAATTTATTTTATACATAATTACTTATTGGCAATTTTTTCCTATTTTATTACCCCCCCCCTCCGGCCACAAAAAACTTAGACACCCTTCCAAGATGACGTCACAGAGCTTTGCCGCGCGGAACCCCCCCCCTCACACACACAAAAAAAAACAAATAAAAAAACAAAACAACTCCTCCGCCAAACAACGGAACATACGAAATTTTACAGTTTGGTGTCACCCCTTGTGATGGTGTCACCAGGCAGTGGCGTAGCTAGGGAGTGCAGGGGTGGGGACATATGTCCCCGGGCGCCACATTAGGGGGCGCCAAAATGAGTATTAAAATTAATTATTTAAATTAATTTTGATGAAAACTAATGTACTTCAAATACGTTTGCAAGATAGAATTTTGGAGCTCCACAAATATCTTCTTTACAAACCAGTTGGCAAGCATGATTTTGGCACCCCCATTGAGCATTAAGGGGCGCCATGTGGCTTTTCAAACTAAAAAAGTAACCATTAAAGAATCATTTTTAGGTTTTGTTCATATACATTCCAAAGACGCAGCAAGCCTTGAAAGGTTATCGTAGAGAAACTGGAATATGTTAACATACCTCTAGCCGACTGTCGGTCACAATAACATAACAATGCTGATGCAATGACCAGTGGCGTAGCTAGGGTCATCTGCGCCCGTGGACATGACACAAATTTTGCGCCCCTTCCCGGACCGACAATGAACCCCCTAGAAATTTTTTGAAATTTTGCGGTTTATATTGTTCATTTTCGAAGCATCTGGTATTTTAATGAATTACAATACAGACTAATAATTCTCTATGCGATTGCAAACAATTGATTTTATGGAAAAATCTGTCAGTCCGAGAAGGGGTGCAGAATTTGTGTAATGTCCCCAGGCGCAGATGACCCTGGCTATGCCACTGTCACCCGGTGCGGTCCACACCCCCCCCCCGACCTATGTTAACATCTGATTACATTATGTCTGGCCAATACTTTCAACTTTGTTGAATGTATTTTTAATTGGTGCATGTACAAGAAAAACAACAATCCAAATAAAATACAAAACCTATAGCTACTTTGAATCATCTTTTTTAAATACCCATATTTAATAAGTTTAAAAAAAATTAATACATATAAAAAAAATTAAAAGCTAACCTACTATTACTATTAGTATTAGACTTATCACCATCACTTGAAATATTATACAAACAATTTAATCATATTCTCTTGAAATATAACTAAGAAAATGTAACTGTCCTATAAATTACTTATTCCATAAAACTTCAATTCATTTGTTATTGTACTATACACATATATTGTAAAATTCTCTGACCAATAAGAACCATATGCACTTACAATTTTATTTGAGGTGAGTGATGTGTATTATAAACAGGACTGAATACAAAAATTTCATCAAACATAAAATAAGAAATGTATAATTAAATAAAAAGTAACAATTTATTACAGTTTAATGCAACATGGCCTAAACTATTTTATTTACTTATAAATAAATTATATGTAATAAAAACATAGCAGACACTAAGATGTAATCAGAAGGTGTATTCAGGTTATTTATAAATAAAAACCATATTATTTTTACTTGAAAAAAATGCAGCATATTAAGTTAATAATATTTTTCTTTTTAAACTTTAGAAAATGAAGATTGTTAAAATTTATTGCTAAAAGCCAAATCTGAAAATGAAAACATATATATACTTTTATGAAATATTGCACTCATTAGCTTTCACTTTTCTTTAAATTTTTTTTCAAGTCCCAAACACTTTTACTCTTTTATTTTTATGTAGAAACAAGATTATTCACTATAATTTATTGTCAAAATTTGAATGAAAGACACATTAAAAACCATAACTTTATTTTTGAATACATTTTGAAACTTCATGTGTGTATAGGTGCTCAAATCATGTAATTATCATTGTGTATATATATATTATTTAATATACATTATATTTATATTTATATATATACAATATATTAAAAATGTATGTAGCATTGAAAGGAACAAGTAATGTTTAGATTTAATTATTAGTTATAACTTGTATAAATCAAATATAGATTTAGAAACTTATTAATTTTTCAAAAAACATTCACAACAACAGATTATTTAATAATAACTCCTATTTAAACAAACATTTATTTTAGTTTAATTTAAATGCATTACTTTTGATTAATGATTACTTGTTTTCCTTTCAAATTGTTTAGATTTATTAAAATTCTTATTTATTAGATATTCATCTTTTCTTTGGTCTTATTACTATTACTCTAACCAATTCTCTACAAATTGGAGAAAAAAATGTTAAATAGAGCCCAAATCTATTTTAGTACTTAAGCCTTTCAATCCTAATCTTTCAACTTCTCAATATCATTCTAGCAGTGATGGCTTTTAAATTTTTGTGTTTAGGCAAGGAACAAAATTGCCTCAACATAGAGTAATTTGATACAACTACAATTAAAACAGTAACCTAATTTTGGTTGTTTTAAAAAAAAATATTTACAATACTATTAAACATTTATTGATATAAATTTCAGATGGTTGGTAACTAGTTTCTAATAACTACTGAAATGATCTGGTGATATTTCATGATTTTCAAAATAATTTGCTTATTTTACAAGTCTTGTGGTAGTATTGAATCTAAAACATATTAAAGCCTCTTAGCCTTGTAATAACAGAAAGAGGATAAAAATGAATTTAAATACATTTATGTAAGTAGTAAGAATAGTAATGAGGAATTTGTTTCATTCTTCATAATTAAATTAATTTTTTTATATCTCTTGCTCCAATAACTTAGCAGGGTTGTTAACAATACTAAAAAAAATTATTGGCAATACCAATACCAATACTGCTGTAAAATCTATTGCCAATACCAATACCAATACAATTTTAAAACCAGTATTGCAATACCAATACCAATATTTATTTATTATTGCCTTACCAATACCAATATTTGGGTCATTCGACAAATAAAACGCAAATACGTATTTCATCGCTCTATATCACTTACATCGATAAACGATAACAACATTTTTGGCTAATTTAGACAATATATTTTTAACCAAATTTTGTTCAATAGTTAACACTTGCTTCATCAGTTTTCCTCAAAGCATTCAAAAGTCTTTGACAACATATTAAATAAGTCGGCATACCTTAACGTCCTTAAGCAACAAGATTTTTAATATGTATACTGTACACATATTGTGAATGGATGGATGGATGGATGGACGAATGAATGGATGAATGAAGCAAATGACTGTCATAGAAAAGCAAATGATACATAAACGGTTAAACATCATACTATAGTAAAAACAGTCAGACCGAGTCAATGAATTGCATCACATATGGAAAACTAACGATGAACGAGGAATTTTAGTAGAGTTCACAGGGTAACGCCACCTATTTGGCCGTTACCACTTAGCCAGGCGAAGAAAAGTAACCATTTCAAAATGCGCACTGCTCAGTCAATGCTCATTGCCAAAGATATCATATATGATTTGATTTCTATTATCATTCATTTCATTGATCAGTCTCATTCAAAAATTGTTTGGCAATGTCACTCGCAAGATGGCGACACCAAAGAAAAATTTATTATATTCAGCTTTATTCACAACCAATGTTGTAGAGAATTTATTGAATATTGCTTTTAGTATTGGTTAAAAATCAATACCAATATCAAAAATAATTATTGGCAATACCAATACCAATATCAAATTTCAAGAAGTATTGCAATATCGTCCCAATACTTAAAAAAGTATTGGCAATACTACCAATACCAATACAATATTGCAATATTAACAACCCTGAAGAATAGTAATGAGGAATTTGTTTCATTCTTCATAATTAAATTAATTTTTTTATATCTCTTGCTCCAATAACTTAGTAGAGTGACTTGGTATCGAATAGGATTCAAACATGCTGTCATCATCTAAATGAAAATCGGTGCTATTGGATGTAGTCTATTCTTTCTGAAAAACAAATATGCATATTTTTAACTATCTTTAAAAAAATATTTAAAACTCAATATATTAAAAAAAGGACATGTTGCTAAAATTTGGAAATTTACATTGTTTTGGTAATTTAAATTATGTTTTACTCTTTCATTGCTATGCAAGAAATAAGGTAGAAAAACCTTTTTGTTTACGTATGCGCATCTAAATAAATAAAAATAATACAAGGGAAACGTATGCTAGTTACAAAAAATATAAATTAAAAATAAATTGGAAAAAAAAATATTCAAAATATTTTCTTAAATTTTAATTAAATTTTATTTTTAATGATTAATCGATTAATTTATTGTTATTTTCCGCAGCCCTATTTTTAATATTAATATTTTAATAAAAGTTATTAGTATTAAAATGTAATTAAGCAAATTCATTCGATAATACTATTAATAATATGACAATTATGTTTTGTTATTAAGTTATTATTAATTAATTCAAAGTGATTCATACATTCCAGGTCTATGGTACATATTGATAATATTAAATTTAGATATTAATAATGAATATATTAATATTTTTTTATTAATAAAATAATATTATATCATAATTTATAATATTAATATACTATTTACTATTTATGTGCTTTCCTTAAAAACTAAACTATAATTATAATATAAAAACATTAATAATAACTGAACTTACCATTATGATTTTGAAGTTTCTTGAACTTGATAACTTATCAGTGATCAGTAACAGCAGACTATTTCTAGTAGTAGTAGTAGTAGTTGTAGTAGTAAGTTAGAAGTACAAGTAGCACTATTACTATTATTAGGCCTTTTATGTCACGAAGTATGATCAGAGTCAGAGTATTTGTTCGATTCAAATGTTGTCCTTTAAAGTGAAGACGTCGCGTAGATATTATTAGATTTTAAAGATCATTTGGTATGCTGAGGATTTGTTTTCATTGTGAATATTAGCGTATTATCCTTGTTTTCCTTTCGATTTAGTAGAGCTGATATATAATAATTAGACTAGAATCAAAGAAAGTGGCAGCCATTAAAATTAAGATCAGCTGTAAAGTCAAGTCACGTGATTAATGTTTACTTCTATTACATCTGCATTCGCCAATAAAATAGTGCGTTTGATCAAATGCTCGCGCGAGCATTTGATAGTCTGGCCCAACCTTAATGAAAATATTATATTATCATTTTATTTAACTTCGATTACATTGCAATCTATAAGTCTATGTGACATGGTATTATCTATTTGTATCGCTCATATTTTGTATTGCATGAATCTAAATATTATTTTATAGAAATCTTTCATTCAAAGCAAAATAAATTTTTAATATCCTAGTTATTTCAAATTGTGAAAACTATAAATTTATTACATTTACCATCATGTCTTATTTTTGACTACTTGATACATCTGTAGTGCTTGTGTAGACAAATGTATAATTATCCAAGTGGCACACCACTTGACTTCGATCTCCTTAAAAAGAGATAATATTTCAATGAATTTTTAGAATGCTCCTACACCCAGTATAGATTTAGTTCGAATTCAATAACTTGTCATTACTTCATTTATATATAAATAAAAGTATTCAAGTCTGTTTGCTTTTTGTTTATGGCTTAGTACAGTGATTCCCAAAGTGGGCGCTACCACTCCCTGGTGCACGCTGAAGCGTTAAAAGAGGGGGAGTGGTGATGACCACTGGTGCATTTATTATTTTTTTTTGGGGGGTGGGGTTGGTGAAAAATAACTTTAAGGCGGCGGTGATAGCTTAAAAGAAATAAAATGATTTAGAAAATTTGATTTATGTATTCCTAGAAGCTATAATGCCTTCCAGACCACAATAGTATTTAAGTAAAATTCAAAGATGTAAAAAAGATAAGGAGTTATCTTCTTATCAAAAACTAAAAGAAAAAATGTCCAAAACAACTGACTTTGACAAAAATATTTTCAACTGTAACCACACAAGATGGCCATATTTAGATTTTTCTTACAATATATCGTTAATGATTTTCAAATCGCGAAAACCTCACAATATTGATGTAGAACTAATTATACTGGTTATATGTAATGTAATACGTACTGTGCTACACAAGCCAGCATCATGTATTATCAAGATATAGTCGTTAACAATGCAAAGAAGAATTAATGAAACGGCCCAAGATGTTTAAGATTCATTGTGTGGCAATTTAAATTCATTTCAATTTTCTACTCAGATTTGCAAGGAAATGAAGCTTTATGTTTAGCATAAGGATGGCTCACAAAAGGAGAAAAAAACATATTTGCTAATGACTTGCAAACTGATACTTAAATTTTTTTTTAATGCATTCGATTATTTTTTTTAAGGAAAAATAAATTCGTATATGTAATATCTTATCAGTAGCCACATATGGTGCTCCAGTGATGGTAGGACGCTACAGGGTTGTTCTTGCACATTTAAAGACGTTGGTGCCGAAATAAATTCACAGTACATTGTATCATCTATCTTCAACATCTAGTAACAAAACTTTTAAATGTGCACGACTACAAATGTCATTACAATATATGATTAAACCAATTAAGATAAGCAGAAGCTAATCGTAAATGTATGTTTAGGTGAATATGTATTTCCATTAAAATAGTGTGAGTGGTAGTAGCTAAGGACATTGTGCTTATTTTAATCATCATTATCCGCATCCGGGCAGAATAGCGACTGTCAAAACAGGGACTGTCATAATAGCGACTGCATCATAACAGCGACTGCATCAAAATGTATGTATGTATGTATGTAGGTATATATGTATGTATGTCTTTATGCATGTATGCATGTATGTATATATTTATGTAATTATGTACTTATGTATGTATGTATGTCCTTCATAGCTGACTGAATCATTCATCCAATTACAATGAAACTTTAGGAGATTATTTAGTGACCACTCTGGTAGGGTACCTGACACTACACAAATTTAACACTTACACTAATGGAATTCGGGGGCCCTAAATGTTTATTTTTGTTTTTTATGAACTATTTAAAATTAGTTTAAACGTAAGGTACTTAGAAAATGAATGGATCGTGGCCAAACTTGTTATATAGTAACGTGATAACCCATATTAAATGGATCTTGGCCAAACTTGGTACATAGTAACGTGATAGCCCATATTAAATGGATCTTGGCCAAACTTGGTACATAGTAACTCGATAGCCCATATTAAATGGATCTTGGCCAAACTTGGTACATAGTAACGTGATAGCCCATATTAAATGGATCTTGGCCAAACTTGGTACATAGTAACGTGATAGCCCATATTAAATGAATCTTGGCCAAACTTGGTACATAGTAACGCGATAGCCCATATTAAATGGATCTTGGCCAAACTTGGTACATAGTAACGTGGCAGCCCATATCACTGGCACTGAGATAACACCTTTTCTCAGGAATGTCATGCTATATTCGCGTGTTGGGCGATTTTCTTGATTTGCCTTCAGCATTTCTTCCTGTTCAAATTTCAACATGTGTTTGTAGTGCCTAGAAAAAGGATGTATATCTTCAAGAATGAATTGAAGATTTTCCATAACAGTATGAATGCAACCATAGTTTGCCAGGTTGTTATGTAAGCACTGTCAACACTCACAATGTTTACACACAAAAAAAAAGTTATTATATGTGATATTATATTGCACTATTTCTAACAATTACGACGTACTTTTGTACCTCAGTAATATTTATTTGCTACTCATGCATTCTAAATGGTTTCTTTACTTGATGTTCAACTTGCTGAATACAATGAAAGTTTAAAGGTTATAAAACAATTTGTTCAATAAATCTTTACATGAACAGAAGGTCAGGATCAATGTTCCCCGCAGATATCATATCGACGACGTGCAGCAGTTTAGAATAACCGCGAGGCAAATTTAATGATGTAATTATATAATCTTCCATTACAATTTTGATATGGATTTCTGCTCTTGATGAACTTCGTTTCTCATAAGTCAAACTGTTGGAGTGGCGCGGCATGGTTTGAACACATCAACAACACATTTATCCAATCTGGTGTGAGCTCCATTACAATGGTAAATAAGTTTATTTTCAAATTTAACTTATTGCTAGTGTACCTTTCCCCGCCAAATGTTCCCTGGTACTTATAAAGCTCTGTACGACTTTTTTTTGTCTCTTTTTTTCTGATTGATTTATCCCTGGACATAAAACTGCATCTAAGTTTCTTCATTTTTTTCTGCTTCTAATAGACTGTCATCTGATTTGTTTCTTCCCTTTTGAAGTCATTTAGTTGACACATGCGTTGTTTAGTAGCGTCCTTTTAAACTGACGTATAACCATTTTATGTAACATATAAAGTATCTACTCTTGTAGACCAAAAAGCAGGTTTATTTTACAATATGTATCGTCTATAATTTAGTACGTTTAAAGAATCATGGCGTAAACTAATGAAATGAATTTGGTGATTGCATAAATGAGTGAAATGAGTTTGTTGAAAACTAAAGTTTTTATTTGTGGTATGTGAAACATAACAATACATGTGTCTGTGTTTGTTTGTGTATGTGTGTGTGTGTCTGTGTTTGTGTGTATTTGTCTGTGTGTTTGTCTGTGTGTGTGCGTGTTTGTGTGTGTGTTTGTGTGTGTATGCATGTGTGTGTCTTTGTGTGTCTGTTTATGGGTTTGTGTGAGTGTCTTTGTGTTTTTTTGTGTGTGTCTGTGTGTTTGTATGTGTGTGTATATGTGTGTATGTGTCTGTGTGTCTGTGTGTTATCGTGTGTCTGTATGTGTGTACGTGTCTGTGTGTGTGTTTGTTTGTGTATGTGTCTGTGTGTTTTTTAGTGTGTGTGTATGCCTGTGTGTGTATGTGTGTGTATGTGTATGTGTTTGTGTGAGTGTCTTTGTGTTTTTCTGTGTGTGTGTATGAGTCTATGTGTTTATCTGTGTGTTTATAGGTGTGTATATGTGTGTCTGTCTGTGTATTATTGTGTGTGTGTGTCTGTGTGTGTGTTTGTGTGTGTGTATGTGTGTTTTCTGTGGGTGTATATGTGTGTATGTGTTTGTCCGTCTGTGTGTTATTGTGTGTATGTGTGTGTGTGTCTGTGTGTGTGTTTATGTGTGTATGTGTTTGTGTGTTTGACTGTATGTATATGCGTGTCTGTGTGTGTCTGTGTGTGTTTGTGTACTTTTGTGTATGTGTGTTTGTCTGTGTGTGTATATGTGTGTATGTGTGTGTCCGTGTATTTGTGCGTGTCTGTGTGTGTCTGTAAGTGTGTTTGTATTAGTGTCTGTGTTTGTCTATGTGTGTATGTCTTTGTGTTTGTCTTTGTGTGTCTGCGTGTGTGTATGTGTGTGTCTTTGTGTATCTGTGTATGTCTATGTGTGAGTATGTGCTTGCGTCTGGGTGTGTCTGTGTGTATGTATGTATGTATGTGTGTGTGTCTGTGCGTGTAAGTGTGTGTGTATTGTGTGTGTGTGTGTCTGTGTGTTTTAGTGTGTGTTTGTGTGTGTGTATGTTTTTGTTTATGTATGTGTTTGTGTCTCTGTGTGTATGTATGTGAGTCTCTGTCAGTGTGTGTATGTGTGTGTATGTCTGTGTGTGTATGTGTGTGTATGTGTAAGTTGGTGGACTTTTGAATGATGGTTTTAGCCAACAACAAAGTTATGAAGAGATCTTTTTTATTTTATTGTTTTGTTCAGCAATGTTAAAGGTAATTAGTTGTATTTTTTCTAGCATATTTCTCAAATGTTTTTAGTTTTAAAAATGTTTTCATCGTAGAGATACAAGATGACGACATGGGGAAAAACAAAGACCACAAAAGACACGGCCATTATGTTTGTAATACGGTTTTTATGAAAAAAAATAACAAAAATAACTCAGTTATTATTTTTTTATGATCGGCTGAAACATTTATTTTTAGAAATTGGGTTAAAAGTCACCTTTGATTTTCCCTATTTCCTTATTATAAGAAAATACAGAT
Organism: Ampullaceana balthica; assembly: GCA_944989445.1. Classification (NCBI taxonomy): domain Eukaryota; kingdom Metazoa; phylum Mollusca; class Gastropoda; family Lymnaeidae; genus Ampullaceana; species Ampullaceana balthica. The sequence continues at coordinate 659,865 of CALYLW010000312.1, read as the reverse complement.
CTTATAACTTTTTAAACCAAGACTTTACATGTCAACATCAGTGTTTGTCAAACCAAGACTTTACATGTCAACATCAGTGTTTCTCAAACGTTTTGGGTAACGACACCCTTAGATTATTCAAGAATTTTCGCGACAAACAAAAATAATTTTAACTTATGTTATGAAAAATATAACATTTTTTACATACTACTGTGATGTATATTACTGTGATATATCAGTGTGATGGATCTGCCTGCTTAAGAAAACACATAATATTCCATCGGAGCTCCAAAGCTGCTAATGGAAGCAAACGCGTAATTCATCATCAAATGTAAGGAGTCTCTCTCGTTTCTTGGACTTGATTTCAGTTATGCCGAAAAGACAAATTCACATAACCAAGAAGATCAAATTGGCAACAGAGTTTTAAATGCTTTCAAACTGACTTAAGGATAGACTTTCCCGATTGCAAGCCAGCATTCTTCTAAAGTTGTTTGATACAATTTGTTATGTCGTATATCGATCAGCTGCTACTCCTCTTCGGTCGTTAAAATTACTTCTTCACTGACTGCTAACGGATTGAGCACCCAATCAAATATGTTGATGTCCAGGGATGGAAAATAATGTTGAAGAGACGATTGAAGTTTACTGAGAGTGTTCAAAATTTCATTACCTATTAACCCTATTTTATTTTGATCTTGAAATTTGTTAACAGTTGCAAAGAAGTCAAATATATCTGTCGATATTTTACTTTTCCACAATGACAATTTCTCATTAAATGACTTCATTTCCATAAAGATGTAATGATGTTCTCAGATGGTTCTTGAAGACTTAAGTTTAGTGAATTCAGTTTATCGAATTATTTGGAAAGAAACTTAACCTTCAACCACTAGATTTCTTCATGTAGTTGGAATTCAAAATTGTGATCATCAGTTTCAAGGAAAGAAATCATTTCTATTTTAAGATGTACAAGTCTGTCAAGAACTTTTCCTCTTGAAGGCCAGCGAACTTCCACATGATAAAGTAGACTCCTGTAATCGGAGTCCATTGCTTCAAAAAGTTGTGCAAAGAGAACCCAAGAAATTTAATATTTTTGTTTTTACTAAATCTCGTTTCACACATGGAAATATCTCACGACACACTAATGTGTCAAGACAGAAATATTGAGAACCACTGGTTTACATATTGATTTAAGATGGTAAGAAGACGTTAGTAGACAGCTATCAATGGTAAGAAGACGTTAGTAGATAGCTATCAATGGTAAGAAGAAGTTAGTAGATAGCTATCAATGGTAAGAAGACGTTAGTAGATAGCTATCAATGGTAAGAAGACGTTAGTAGATAGCTATCAATGGTAAGAAGACGTTAGTAGATAGCTATCAATGGTAAGAAGACGTTAGTAGATAGCTATCAATGGTAAGAAGACGTTAGTAGATAGCTATCAATGGTAAGAAGACGTTAGTAGATAGCTATCAATGGTAAGAAGAGACGTTAGTAGATAGCTATCAATGGTAAGAAGACGTTAGTAAATAGCTACCAATGCCCTTCGTTTTATGTTAGTGTAAGCACAGCGTTAAATAAGATTCTAACTTAAGAAGACGGTCATTTTATCAAATTAAACTGTTCTTGGATTAATATAGCAATATTAACAATAAACGTATTTAGGTTTGAATAGAAATATACAAACTACACTCAGCATGGATCTTATGTACTGCTCTATCATGTAAGATGTTTTAAAAAATCAACGCATATTATGAACATGAAAACAAACAATTATTGTTTACAAACGTATAAAATCATATTGAACATAGATTTATATATATATATATATATATATATATATATATATATATATATATATATATATATATATATATATAATTTTCTAATCCTGTAACACAAGGGTGGCCCGACCTGTAGTAACTGAGAGCCATTTTAAAATATTAATAACTTATTAAGAGCCGCATTGAAGCACAATGATTCATTAGCCTGGCTTGGAAATATTCCAATATTCATTGTAACATATATTTCATAAATTTACGTGAGCCGCAATGGGAACCCAGAGGAGCCGCATGCGGCTCGCACGCCGCGGTTTGGCCAACGTTGCTGTAACACAATAAATTTAAAGAAATAACAATAATTTAATATTCACATTAATAAACATTCGTTTAGTTATGTCTCGTTCATAAAGGATTTATAATCAAAAACATGTTCTTTTAGGTTTTTTTTCTTCATATAATGAAATATTCAATGTTTGTTTTTATGTACTATAGGTAAAATGTATACCTCATTAAGAAGCGAAGTAAAGTGCAGAACACTTTAAAGGAACAATAGCCCTGCATCGACAGTCGGGGATGAATTGCAATTCGTATATCTGCAAAACACACGAACATATTTGAATGTCGGAAAGACAAACTTTGCGATGAGTTAAAATAATGGTTAGATAAACTACAAAATTGTCGCTTAAGCAAAAGCATATTTTTAATTTATATAGTAATTGTAACTGCTAAAAGTTTTGAAATTACTAAATTAAATTATAATAATCATTATAATTGTTAACTTTAGACAAGGAAATATTATATTATATAATAAAGCGTTTCCCTTGATTCTATTGAAAATACAAAAATATAAGACCAAGAAATTTAGCTAAATGATAACATATGCGTTTTATTTGGATAGCATAAAGCATCCATAACTATGTTTTATCTAAAATCTAAATTTATAATTCCTTATAGTTAAAATAAATTAAATATAAAACAAAATGGATTATATTTTGTTTTTTGCTTTTTTAAATGACTCCATATTCATAAATGACGTCATTAGTTTTGTTGTTCTCAGCCATTTTAAGAGTAATTATAATTACTAGACGCCCCACGGCGTAGCATACGCCACAGACTTGATCATGCAGAGTTCTTTTACCCCTTTAATGCACTTTTTTTAGGGCGCCTACGGCGCCGACCTTTTTCAAAAGCCCAACTAACTTGTCCTTGTTTGATCAATACAAAATATTAAAATTTCTGAAATGCACACAAAGTATTTTATAATTGGGGTTCCCTTTTCCAAAATTAAAATATCAGCGAAAAAAATGACGTCATATAATTCTTTTTTTTTACAGCGCATATTTAATTTGCACACCTTTTGATGCATTGGTGCAGTAATTTGGTGCGCTGCTTTCTAAAATTAGTATCTGTTGCACATGCAGCTTCTTGTTGCATCGCAGGGTCCGACCACGAAGAGAATTATATATATAAATGTGCAGTAAACTTGCAATAAATTTAAAATGATTAAGTAATAAGAAACTTTAGCATACCGTTATTTCCACTTGTTTAAATACAAAACTATATAATAAAGAAATAAAAGGCATAATAATAATAATAGTTTACACTTTTAATATTAATCGTAATATTTCCATAAAAATTTCCTTTTGTAGTGATTATTTGTAAGTTTGTCCTATTTTCGTATTGTCATTCTGAGGTCATTCTCTTTTTGTGCAGCAAAACAATGGAATTCTCTACCATTACACATCCGTAGTATTCCAACTACCAAGTCCTTCAAGACTGCACTAAAAACGCATCTTTTTAAAATGTATTTACAAAATTAATGAAACACCATTTGTTTTTAATGATTAGCGTAGCTTATGTGTAACAAGATTGTGCCGGGGCCCCGTGGCGCGTGCGGCGCCCACATTTTTATGGCGCCTACGGCGCCAACCTTTTTCAAAAGCCCAACTAACTTGTCCTTTTTTGATAAATACAAAATATTAAACTTTCTGAAATGTACGCAAAGTATTTTATAGTAGGGGTTCTAGGGCGCCTACGGCACCTACTTTGTTTTTTGTCAAAAGCCCAAGTAATTTATCCTTGTTTGATAAATACGAAATATTAAACTTCCTGGAATGTACACAAAGTATTTTACAATTAACCATATCAAATCCTCTTTTTACATTGTTCCCTTTTCCAAAATTAAAATATGAGCTAAAACAATGGCGTCATATAATATTTTTTTACAGTGCATCTTTAATTTATAATCATCTTGTGCACCGATGCACACCTTGTATTTTAAAATATAAGATCAAACAATGACGTCATATTAAATTTTTTTACAGTGCTAATCACCACACGATTTTTCAACTGCTATAGACTGTTGTACATCGTTCCTCAGCGTTCCACATCCGTACATCCAACAGTGAGTGACTTGGGCTTTTATATTATTTATGTACAGTCCTTTATGTTGTTATTATGGAATGAATGGTTATTTAATTAGTATATGTATATTTTGATCTCCATGTAAAGCGCTGTGAGCCCGGTTCCTCACTGGGATACAGCGCTATATAAATTATCAATTATTTTTATTATTATAATCTATACATTAGTATTTTCGTTATGGATCCTCGATTAGAACGAGCTACTTTTGTTATACTCAAAATATTGGATTGCTTCTGTTTTAAAAAAAAATGTAAATCAAGTGACGCCAAATCAAAAACACATGAAAGAATAGGTATTGCAAAAGCCTTGCGATTTCATTGTTACATCCGTACCTGTTACCGAAGAGCTGTACTCAGATCACTTTTGTATAATTTGTTACCATAGAGCGGTTTCCTTCCCCTTCATCCCACTGAGTTCAACGATGTACGCAATCTTTGTGACATGAACTGTAAGGCCTTCTGTTACGATCTAATGCAGGAGTCGGTGAAACTTTTTGCCCGTTACCCCAAAATATAAAACTGTTTGTTGCCGTTACCTCCAAAGGCTCGAGATCCTGCCCACACCACTTGGGCGTTTTGAAAGCGTTTTAAGCCCAACCACCCTTCCCTCGTCGTGTCTAGGGCTAAGCCCCAGCCGGAAACGCATCTGTTTAGTTTTAGAAGACTGTCAAGTGTCAAAAATTAACCTGAAAAGCATATCCTACAGAAATTTTATGAAAAGCTGAAGCTTGTCAATTTATCAAGTGCACCAAAAATAAATTAGCCAAGGGCGCCAAAAACCTAGTTAAGCCTCTGCACATATTTGACGTCACGTCAAAACGCGCAACTTTAAATAAAAAATCCACTTAAATATATGATTAACTTAATGACGTTTTACATGGCTTCACGCGTGTTACGATATTAGAGTGCAGCCTTACACTAAAAACATATTTAAAATGACAACCCCAAAAAAATTATTTGAAACATGCTCATTTTCAAATAGAAAGAATGATTTTTAATTTTAGGGGGGGGGGAGCTTTGTGACTTCTTATTGCATAAGGAATCTAAGTTTTTGTGACGAGGGGGGGGTCTAAAAATCAGTCAAAATCGCATGGCGTCATTTATCGACGACCCCTTAAGTCAATCATATGATGGTTTTTATAAATTAATAAACATAAATAAATAATTGTAATTTAAACGAAGTAAAGGTGGGGAACATTTTTACCATTGCATGCCTTATTCATGTAAGCAGTAATAAAAGAGGCCGCATAAGATGATATACCTATAAATACACATTTATAAAAATAAAAGAAACTTTTTTTAAAGGGAACAAAAAGTTATTGAGGTCTCCGGCCCCCCCCCCAAACAAATGAGACAAAAACATATTCCAAATTTACACTCAAAATACATTACCAATTAATATGCTTTTATTTTTTTTATAAATATATGATTTTTGTATAAACAAAGAAATTGTATACATTAGTATGTAAACATATTTATATATTTACTTACCTAACTTTCATAATAGAAAAATCGTGTGTTATGCCTTAAAAATTTTAATTATTTGTAATGTCATGTTCTATGGACAATATTGCAAGATTGTGTAGCCTTAAAGCACTCATTGTGGAAGAAGATAATTTATTATCAACTTCAGTTTGAAGAAGCTCCTTTCACAAATTGATACACTGATAGCTATTGTTGACAAAATTCGGAATTTTCCAATCTATACCGTTGAAAATATATTTAATAGATCAAGGAGGCCTTCCCCCTCCCTTTTTTCTAACATAATGCCTCTTCTTGTAGTGTAGGTACAGCCAGGGCTGGTTTTAGGCCACTGTAAACTATTTGGCCACAGTGGACCCCGCTCTTTCATAGGACCCACATATCTTAATTTTCACTTATTATCCTTATAAATACCTTATCCCTACTGAAACTGCAATCCTTTTCGCGTACTAGACCGCATAGGGCCTTGCAATTGCTAATACCGGCCTTGTGTACAGCCATAAAAACCAGGATCATTTTACAGTAAATTATTTTAAACATTAGAAAAAAAAATGTCCAGTATATTTAAGTGCAAAGAAATCCATGGCCCAAGTTTGAACTCCTATATATAAACTTATAAGGGAAGTGTGCAAATTAAAAGACATTCTATTGTCATATCTGGCGTATGTATTTTTCATGAACGCCGCACTAAAAAGCACTATTATTAAACTATTTTTAATGAGGTTGTAATTGAGACAATTTAATTTAGCGGCAAGATAGATGAGAAGATCATATTATTTTCTTTAATTTAGGTTAAATTGCAATCTTAACGTTTATGAGACATAATATTATTTATTTGTATTGCTGTCACTTTGTATTGCATGTAACTAAATAGGATTTATAGTAATATTTAATTCGAAGGAAAAATACATTTTTAGAATGCTAGTTATTTCAAATTTAGAACACTTTAAATTTAATACTCTCTATTGTCCTATATTACTTTGCATAATTGAAAACCATTGCTGATAGCTACGCTTAATTGCATCGAATTAAGTCTGATTAAGTGGCACGCCACTTAACTTCGATCTCTTTAATAAGGGATAACATTTCAAGGAATTGCTAGGATTCTTTTATCCCAAGTATAGATAGATTTCGATTTAAACAATTTCCTGTCAATGGCTCACTGCCTTCGATTTTAAATGTTTCATAAAATTACTTACTTGCAAAAGGGAACATTAAACAACTTAGCATTGACTTTGTTGCATCATAGACTAAATATCGACTGATAATGTAATTGTTACTTTTCACTTTAAGTTTTTAAACCCCTCATAAAAATGTCTAATATCAAATAAAAATATTTCTTAAAATATCGGCTGATCCATCTTTCATAAATACAGACTTACGTCATTTGTTTTATTAGAAAGATGTTAATAACAAGGATAGCTGTGACTATAAACATATTATAACTTTTATAATACTTAGATACCGTGTCATGTTTTGAAGTGATCAGTTCCTTGATGTTATTTATTTATGTGAACACATTTTTAACATAATCTTTCTAGAGTATTAAGATCTTTTTGACTCATGCTATTAACTCAGCTNGTTTTGTTTTTGTTTTGTTTTTGTTTTGTTTTTGTTTTTGTTTTGTTTTTGTTTTGTTTTTGTTTTGTTTTTGTTTTGTTTTTGTTTTGTTTTTGTTTTGTTTTTGTTTTGTTTTGTTTTGTTTTTGTTTTGTTTTTGTTTTGTTTTTGTTTTGTTTTTGTTTTGTTTTTGTTTTGTTTTTGTTTTGTTTTTGTTTTGTTTTGTTTTTTGGCGAATTCCATACTGACGTCATATGACGTACTAAGGCTGTGCTCGTTTGCTGCAAATTTCTTCTTCTATAAAGTCTCTAATGCTTGCTTCTAGCTTCATGCCGACGAATGAATTCCAAAACGTTTTCAGCATGCCAGGCGAGCGAAGAAGACTTCCCACAGGGTCACGTGGTGGTCACGTAATAATAGTCTGTCAAATTTTATTGGTCAGCCGACAATAACAAAGTCATGCATGAATCACGTGATCTCTAAGGACAGCGCTAAATTCGACGCAATTAGAGATAGTAATATTAAATTAACACACAAGCAACACTTTTTTGTAATAAATAATATATATATATATATATATATATATATATTCATTAAAGCTTATGATGCTTAAGCATGTCGTCATTATTATCAGCATAGTTAGTATAAGTATATTTTAATATAGAAGTAGTAGTTCTACTAAAAATAATAGCTTACGTACTATTAATCTTTCTTTTTGAGTTTTTTTTTGTTATAATTTTTTAAAACCTATTTTGTAATAGCCTGGATAAACACAAGTGACTGGGAACTCAAAACAGAAGACATATGTACATGGCGCACAGTTGTCCAAGAAGGCGTCATAGTAGCCGATGAACGAAGGATGGAGGAGGCTACAGACAGAAGAGCTAGGAGAGAGGACAAATATTGCGAGGCACAGAACTCGTGTGCAAAAGCTGTGAAAAAGACTGTCACTCAAGGATAGAACTGCTCAGTGGTAAAGACTGTCACTCAAGGATAGAACTGCTCAGTGGTAAAGACTGTCACTCAATGATAGAACTGCTCAGTGGTAAAGACTGTCACTCAAGGATAGAACTGCTCAGTGGTAAAGACTGTCACTCAAGGATAGAACTGCTCAGTGGTAAAGACTGTCACTCAAGGATATAACTGCTCAGTGGTAAAGACTGTCACTCAAGGATAGAACTGCTCAGTGGTAAAGACTGTCACTCAAGGATAGAACTGCTCAGTGGTAAAGACTGTCACTCAATGATAGAACTGCTCAGTGGTAAAGACTGTCACTCAAGGATAGAACTGCTCAGTGGTAAAGACTGTCACACAAGGATAGAACTGCTCAGTGGTAAAGACTGTCACTCAAGGATAGAACTGCTCAGTGGTAAAGACTGTCACACAATGATAGAAATGCTCAGTCACACGAGAAAATGCAACACAACTCAACGGTGATGCACCATCGTCTCTCGAGACGGAAGGATGCCGATGATTTTGTCATTGTTATTTTTAAATCAGTATTATTGTTATAAATATTCGCTTCGGGCGAGCTACTTTTTAAAATACCTCTAAATATTGGGTTATCTTTTTTTATTACTGTAAATCAAGCGAAACACAATCAAGGACACATTAATGATTTGGTGTTGCACAGGTCTGATCATTGTTATGTTAACTCCGCACCTATAACTAAAGAGCTGTCCTCAAATCACTGTTTTATTATTTGTGACCTTAGGTTGGTTCCTCCCTCTCCCTCCCCACTGAGTTCAAATGTACGCTAATTCGTGACATGAACCGTGACATCTTCCAACACGATCAGAGTGTAGCAGTGACCCCTGACCTCGGCTCCCTTGCATGATCCTATCATTCATCACAACGTTTCGTTGTCTGGGTTAGCTCACATCCACCAATTATTACAGCTTGTTATTTCTCAGACCGGAAAACGTCAAACTTCTTCGGTCGTATTAAATGTTTAGATACCCATGTACCAGTGGCGGATTTAGGTTTGTCTGCGTGGGGGGGCCGGGAGAATTTCAAGGGGCGCCGCAAAATTTTTTTTATACATTCACTTAGTGCAAATATTTCTAGGTGCTGAAATAAAATTCATTTGTTTAAATTGCTGGTTCTGCAATGAAGATTAGAAATTTGATATGAGATTCACTCTTATTGCTATATTTTATGTTGAAAAAAACATTTCTGCTCACTTTAAATGTGAGATTTACTAAATAAGTTTTCATCTTAAGAGACTGCGGCCGTCTCAAATATGAAATCTAAGGTGTGTTGTTTATGTTACATACATTTTCAGAGTTGCCCTGTGGCAACTTACTAGACAAAAAGAAACATCTAGTCTTAAGTATATATTGTTAATCAACTGAATTTAGGAAAATGGTAGTTAATTTGGGAGCTGTTATTTGTGACAAAATCTAAATTTCTCATAATCATTTGTGTTCACTTTCAGTTTCTGAATATCCTAGCAGACTTTAACATAGAAAACTCAGCATAATAAGTTTATAGTTTTTGGGCTAAATAAAACATCTAAAACGTTTTGATAATGAGGTAGAATTTGATTAAATTTTTTATAGGCCTCTAATAGTTTGTTGTACTATCACTATCTGCAAGATGACTCATCAGTTTGTTCAGCTTGCCATAAATAGCAGTGACAGTAACTCAAACAAATATCTAATTGTTAAATAATAAATGCTGCGTTGATCATTCAAAGTACATTATTTAATACTAGACGCCCTGTGGCGTAGCATACGCCGCAGACTTGCTCATGGAGAGTTCTTTTACCCCTTTAATGCACTTTTTTAGGGCGCCTATGGCACCGACCTTTTTCAAAAGCCCAACTAACTTGTACTTGTTTGATCTCGCAGGGTCCGACCACGAAGAGAATTATATATATAGATAGATTATTTTTGTTTAAATCAAACAATTGCAATGAATCTCTTCAATATACAAACAATTGTTTTATATTCAGGAGAGTAAAAGGGTCACAAATGCAAACAAAATATGCTGTATTTTTAAAAAAAATGTTAATAATTAATAAAAGGCCTAAATAATTAAAGAAATCCTTTATCATATACATATTATATGCATATATCATATGTAGGATAAACAATTGCAGTAAATTATGAAATTAGTTCCAAAGAGAACAACTTATTTTTACTAATACAATTTTAAGAACTACTGTTTTTAGTTCTTGTAATAGTTTTTTATCTGAAAGAATGAAATGAGAATTTTAGCTGGCAAAATAGTTCAGTTTAAGACCAGGTAATCTGATGCTACAAATAATGAAAAACACAGAGACTTTGGTTGAGCGGATTGGTCAGGATTAGTAACACACACACAAAGAGTGCCAATAATATTATACTTATAAATAAACTTAACAATTTACTTTAGAATTTTAAAGAAATAATTTCTCATTGGACGTTTGAGCATCAAACTTTGGGAAAATCAATGAACTTTACACAAACCATGATTTTAAGTTCCTTAAATAAACATTTAAAACTCTAATATGAATTCAGAACTAAACACAAACCATGGATAAGCATAGGACGCAATATTCTTCTGTATAGAAGGAGCTTCTGTAACAGATGAGATAAGATAAGATAGAGCCCTGAGCACTATTTAAATTGCTTTCTACGTGATTTCATTGTTGCAAAACGATTTATCGATGATTTAATGTCAACATTCTCAGCTAGATTACGTTCTATTGAAATTAATTCCAATCCAGACAGACGTTCGTTTGTCATTGTTGAGCACAAATAATATTTGATGATTTTCAATCTACTGAAACTTCTTTCAGCAGTAGCACTGCTAACCGGAAGATTCAAGTACGGTAAATTTTATAGAGTATTGACAAATTAGGGAGACCTGATGCCATTTGTTTTTCAGTCAAGAATGGCTGAACCTTTTTAAGTTGCAGTTCACTAGATAATATGGAACACATTGAAGCATACAAATCTTTGAAGGTATCATAATCTACGATTGCTTCTTTAAGGTTAATGTCGTGTTTGTAAATTATGCATGGACTTTGAAAAAAAATCTTTATTTTCTTCCGACTTTTGTGGTGTATCAATACAATAGAAATAAGTAACTGTGCTCCAAAAGTCATTAAATCGATCATCTTTTTGTGTTACAAGTGAATCCATGATAGTGAAGTACGTTTCAGATTTAAAGCGTGTAGTTGGATCATCAGCCATTTTATCTCTGCTAAGTTCGCCTGACATACTTTTCTTTTTTTGCAATTCGCTTTTCTTTAAATTCTGTTTTAACATCTAGTTTGGAACAATTTTCGTTAATAAATGATTTGACATCTACATTCAGAATTTCAGAAGCTTCAGCGCTTCTCATTTCAACAAACTTATTTCTTCCAAAAATCGTGCAAAGGCGTTGCAAGTAGTTTGATAACACGAAGATAACGTTTGTACAAATATCATCAGAAAAACAAAATAATATTTTGTTACTAAAACAGATAGTCGCATAGCTTCTGCTCTGACTCTTACTTTATCTTCTGTTGATTCACTGAATCAAGTGTGGGCTAAAATAGCAGAGAATGATCCAACAACTGCATGAACTGCATACCTACGGCTTGCACATCTTGTATCAGAAAGTTGATTCAGAGTATCTACTGTTGATTCATATTGATATTTCTGGTGTTCTTTAAGATTATGTAGAAGTAGTAAACTATACGTAAGGAATGCATACAACCTTAAAGCTATGCCCTAAAACAACTGTACATCAGTGTAAAATAACCAAATTCAAAACATGGGCACAACAATTGGGTGAAAGTTTCTTTATTTGAGTTTGAAGGCCCCTCTTAATTCCAGAGTATGGCTGACCTCTACAGAGTGTGAAATCAATATTTCGCTTTTGTAGTTCCGCAAAAGTCTTCTCAGCAAATGCGGCAACATTGCTGTTTATCAAAAGTATAAACGCATATAAATATTTCCAAAATATGTTTAGATTTTAAAACTGAGCCTAAAGAAAATGACATCTGATCAACTCTAGATATATCAATGTTTGAATCAATAGTTAAAGAAAGGAATTGTGCAGACTTAACTTCATTATCAATTGTCACCGATGATTCAGATGCGAGAGATTGAATTACATCATTTTGCACATCATGACTTAAGTCCCATAACCGGTGTTCCTAGGTGGTCCTAATGTTCCCATTAGAATTTACTAGGGGCGTGGCTTGGTAAACCTTGGTGGGCGCCCCCTCTCCCTTCCAGGTCAGCAGAGGACTTTCTTATCGTTAGTCATTCCATTTTTATTGTGGCTTTAACGTTGGCTAGATCCCAAGCCCCTCAGCTTGTGAGGCGAGCGCGCATTGACTTCGCTATCCAGCCGCTGTTAACCAAAGTATAAAAGCCTATAAATCTTTCCACAACATGTCCTGATTTAAAATAGCTGAACGTAAAGAAAAACTGGCATCTCATAAATTCTAGATATATCAATGGTCGAATCAATAATTAAAGAAAATAAATGTGCAGAATTAACTTCATTATCAATTGTCGCCGATAATTCAGATGCGAAATTTAAACAAGATATTACAGTTTCATCATTTGAAATACGATATTTAGCAAGCAGTTTGGGGTTGATTAGAATTTTTGTGTTTAGCAATATTTTTTTCTGCTCTAGTGACACCTTTTTAGTGTTCATCGAGGGCGTCCTTAGGGGGCGCCATTTTAGACCCAACAGGGGCGCGGGGGGGCAAGCCGCCCCCCCTGCCCTATAGCTAAATCCGCCACTGACATGTACCCGTATTAAACTTTCCACTCATGACTGGCAACAGTGTTTTTCTAACAGTAGATTTTTTGTAACAGAGTCACATTACATGTGCCGTTGTCGGTAAAAACGTTATTTAATTGAACATTACGATAGGCAACATTAACACTCAACTATAGTTATTTATTGATTCGTTTCCAGGAAATGTAATATTAGTTTAAAAACTGAGCACATATTTCGCTTCGTTTTACACTACTGCTATTTTGACAAATTAAAACAAATGTTCTTCTCATAATAAAGAACAATTATTTACAAATTTAATGAATACTTAATATTATAAATTAATAACTTGTAGTCTCAACAAAGTAATTGTAATGAACAGTTATACTAGAGAAAAGAAATATCATTCTTTAAATGGCGTTATACTGTGTTTATCTCCGTTTTTAAATATCTTTATTATTTGGTTTTTAACAATTATCAGTTTTTTTCTTAGGTATAGGTTAATCACGACAACTAGATAATTAAACATTTGATGATGTCTGTACACCCATCGTAAAAAATAAACATACGACTAAAACTTAACTAAGTAATAAAAAAAAACCGTTAAAAAACCGAAGTTTTTTACTATAAATCCTTTATGTACGAGACATAACTAAAAGAATGTTCATTATAATACGCAGCGCAAGACCATCCAAAATACAAAATTGCAGTTGTGTCGTAAAACATGTTTAATATAATGTGCACCGATCAGGAATATGTTTATAATAAGAAAAACCCGTAAAAAACCAAGTTTTTGACTATAAATCCTTTATGTACGAGAAGTAATTAAAAGAATGTTCATTATAATACGCAGCGCCAGACCATCCAGAAATACAAAATTGCAGTTGTGTCGTAAAACATGTTTAATATAATGCGCACCGATCAGGAATATGTTTATAAAAAGAGCTGTCAATAAAATACGCACCTTATTGCGCGACAGACAGGTTGTTCAATATAATACGCACCGCGACGCTCTATCTCAAAAAATAGCATGATACATAGGAATAAATAAAATAATCTAAAAAATCAATAATTTAATTACGGTACATGCGATCGATCTGAAATTTTGATACATTGTTTTTATCATCGGTACAAAACTGCCTGCAAAATTTCAGCTCGCTATCTTGCGAGCAAGTGGGTTAAAAATCGATCAAAAGTTTTGGCGACAAGCAAGCAAGGTCGGTCCGCCGCAGACACCACGAGTTAATATAAAGGATTTAAAAAGTGTTGTCAATAAAATACGCATCTAATTGCGCGACAGAAAGGTTGTTCAATATGATGTGCACCCTTACACTCTATCTCAAAAAATATCATGATACATAGGAATAAATAAAATAAACTAAACAATCAATAATTAAATTACGGTACATGTGATCGATCTGAAATTTTGATACATTGTTGTTATCATCGGTACAAATTTATCTGTAAAATTTCAGTTCGCTGGCTTACGAGGAAGTGGGTTAAAATTGATCCAAGGTTTTGGCGACAAGCAAGCAATGGTGCACTCAAGCAGACACCACGAGCAACTATAAAGGATTTAAAAAGAGGATTTGAGGATTTATAATTATAAAATACTGTGTACATTTCAGGAATTTTAATATTTCGCATTTATCAAACAAGGATAAGTTACTTGGGCTTTTTACCACAAAAAAGTGGACGCCGTAGTCGCCCTAAAACACCTAGTGTAGTGTATAAAATCACATATAGATCTAATTATGTCTCAGTGTCAATTTATTCCTTTTCACGCTGAAGCAAGTTAGGAACAATTATGCATAAGAGCGCTTGATGCTTTAATTCGTGCCCTCAATATGAAATATTCAGACCCATATTGTGTATAATAGTTACAGTATTATGATTAATATATTTCTCTTGTGACACAAAAACCACAAATTATCATTCTGTCATTACAAAGACTCAAGTACTTAAATATCCAAATACAGGTATGAATTAGCCACATTTTTTCTAAATCTTCCAGAATTTATAAGAATCGCTCTGAATCTTCTAGACAATAATATATCTAAAAGTATCTGTTACATTTAAATAGTTAATCATATTTCTAATTTCCAGATCATTCTACAAAATTAACAGGAATGTGACTAGAATTGTCCCCCTCTATCTCAATATGCAGGTTACAGTAACTTTCTAGGAAAGCCATAATTTACCTTAAATTAATAATAATAATAATAATAATAATAATAATAAATTGTCAATTTTTATAGCGCTGTATCCCAGCAAGGAGCCGGGCTCACAGTGCTTTACATGGATATAATACACTGTTATTTTGTCTTTATAACTGTACCGATCATTGTATTAAAAGTTGCTCGCCCTGACCTTGACCTCAGCCCAGCTTCTCGTTACATCAGCTGAGCTCCTAGTTACTAGATTTAGTTAAGCAATGGTAATAGACAATATAACGGTAGAGCTCCTAGTTACTAGATTTAGTTAAGCATTTGTAATAGACAATATAACGGTAGAGCTCCTAGTTATTAGATTTAGTTAAGCATTTGTAATAGACAATATAACGGTAGAGCGCCTAGTTACTAGATTTAGTTAAGCAATTGTAATAGACAATATAACGGTAAAGCGCCTAGTTACTAGATTTAGTTAAGCAATGGTAATAGACAATAGAAAGATGCTAGCCAATAATTATAAAACTTGTTAGAGTTAAACTTAAATTATTGAGCAAAATGAAACTTTGAACGAATTATAATGACAATTGTAAGATCGCTTTTAGTCAATGTATTGTACAACAAGATCCATTTTCCAGTAGTTCTAAATTAGTTTTACCATTGTAACAATATGCGTCTGAAATAACACAAATCATGATCATTTTCATTTTATCTTAACTCATATTTATAAAGTTTTTGTTTCCCTAGTTTCCTCAGGCAAAACTTGCCACGTCCAAAATCCGGACGTTAAGAACGAGAAATTGTATATGTTTATTTTTTGTATACGGAATAAGGAAACGTTTTTATCCCTAAGTCTATCCAAGTGTTGCATTATATCATCTTTGTATTTTCAACTGAAAAGTAATGCGTTATGTATAGTTACTACTTATTGATATGAACTTCTATCATGTCTTTCAAGGTTTTATAAATTAACTTATTGTGTTACTCTTGCATATTCTCCAGTAACAAATCATGCAAATTTGTTGGAATTTGTTTTATCTAGACTTTGTCTCTATTTAATTATGTTTGGGTTGGTATAATATGCACCATATTCTGTGACATGCTTTTATGCTAGAATTCTGTCCGTGGATGTCGAAGGTTTTAAAGAGTTTATTCTTCCCGTCTTTACCGTGAGACTTAAGAGAATAGTCTCACAACACAAGA